>OZ038325.1:8150697-8250697 GCA_964035795.1 Pterobdella sp. o SKG-2022 | reverse complement strand
TTATAATTATATCAGTAGCCCTGCCTTCTGTTGAGGAAAATAGATTCTAAACAGGATGATGATGATAAGGGTTTAAACACGAATATAACTTCAGTTCCACATCTTCACATAATCTTGTTTCACATCACAATATAACAAAGGAATGTCACACCAAACACAGCAAACTGATAATTATGCTTAGTAGCCAAATAATCATTGAAATAGCCCATGTTTGCTTTTCTGTCGTTTATCACCTCTTCCATCCATCATTCCATTGTGCTTAGTAATATTCCTAATGGTATAAAATGACTAATGACAGAATGAAATGTTATTGAACTGATATGAGTGATACTAACAAAAAAACAAAGTAGTGAAACTTAATAACAATACCAATAATAATAATAATAATAATAATAATAATAATTATTATTATTATTATTATTATTATTATTATTATTATTATTATTATTATTATTATTATTATTATTATTATTATTATTATTATTATTATTATTATTATTATTATTATTATTATTATTATTATTATTATTATTATTATTATTATTATTATTATTATTATTATTATTATTATTATTATTATTATTATTTAAATATTAACTGCACCAAGGATGATAATAGGTGGAATGACAAAGATAACAACAGGGAAACCTTATATTGACCACTGATAACGATATATTGCACAATGAACGGTGATATTGTCGGCCATATATCCTGCATTTTATGTTATAAATATTAAAAAGCTTTTTTTTAATATCAAATGGTTTTGATTTGATGAAGAAACTGATGGTCTAAATCATGCTAGCATGGAAACAGACGTAGAACGATGATGATGCTGCTGATAATCATGGTGATGTGATGATGATAATAATGATGATGGTGATGATTTTCTAATTTTCATCACTTTATTGTTGTTAATCGTCCATATAAGTATTTTTAGTGTTATTTGTTAAATAAAATGTCTTTATCGTTTAATATCCTGGGCATCGGTGGTGAGTTGCCCGTGAGCATCAGATTTTGAATCCGATAATTTCAAGTTGGAGGTTATTTCAGACTGGAATTTCATAAAAATCTGTCCCAAATAAAATGACCTATTTTATAAACTACGATATAACAGTACCAATGATCTAGGCCAAATACTATCAACCTCAGTTTAATATGGGTATTATATTTAATATTATTATCAAGTTTGTTAACCTGTCCCATGATAACACGTTTTGTTTGTTGCGTTTCAATTTTTTTTTTGTTATTGTCTATTTGTTTGTGAAAGTTAAAGAAAATATATTCAATTTTTTGGAATTACTATAATGCACTTTTATCACTTGATGTAAAATTTTTTGTAACTACCATAATAAATATTTATAAAGTCGGTGAAAGACCTTAATTTCATTAATTTTGATGTTTTATGAGTTATAATTTCACAGACTTTCCAAAAAGCATTGTTTTATGATTAATATCCTCAACCTACCTGTGCCAACTTGATATTGAGAACTGTGTTGCTTGTATTGTTCACATTTGATAGATTCAACTTCAATTCTTTCATGTTTGTTCAAGGGATGATTAGGCCAACAAGGGCCTTGATTTATGAAGACCTTGATGGTTTCGTCGGTGAAAGACTAAAACCTTCGTGCCTAGCTATAATAGGGTTTAGATAAATGTTAATTTTGACAAGACAATGAGCTTAATTCAAATATTATTAAATATGGAAATAGAAAAGAGTTTATAAAATTGAAATATTCATTAGATTCATTTGAGAAAACTGCAAATTATTAAAATATAACTTATATTTGAAAAATTGTGAATATGAATTATATGGCTTTTTGTAAAATTTTAGGAAAAATGAAATATGTCTTAATGCCATACAAATAATTGGAAGTTGTTGAATGTTGGAGCAACTTAGGACAGAAATTCATCTAAAAATTTAGTTTCTTTGGCATTTTTCCAATCATCGATGAATAAAATTTTATGTATAAAATTTCTCACTCTACCTTCCTATCTTTCTAACCTATTACTCCCTCTTAAACGTGCCGGCCTACGGTCCTCTACTCGTTCTCAACTTTTCATAATCTCTTTCTCTCACTCCTATGCTAAATCTGCTTTTTTTTTTTCTAGTCGACTTCTCTATAACTCTCTTCATCCTTATCTTAATTCTTCTCTCTATCCTGTTTTTCTTAGAAATTTAAAAATCTACCTCTTCAAGCAGTTCATAGCGGAGCGCCTTTGAACGATGCTTAAGGGCGCTATATAAATATCTAATTATTATTATTATTATTATGAAGCTCAAAAATGCTGACTACTAGGTTGAAAGATGAAAAATTTATAGAAAGCTTATAACAAAATTTGAGTTGCAAATGAAGAACACAAATTCGAAGTAATTTTTCGTTTTTTAATGATTGAAAATTGTGTTTTGATTAAATTTTTTAAAATAACTTTTTTATTGATTTAATTAAAAATTATATTCTTAATCAATTAGAAAATTATTTTCTCAAAAATGTCCAATTAAGCGCTTTCAATCAAAATAAATTTCATTTTATCGTACGTCCTTCAGTTGTGAAAATGGTTAGTTTCGTTGAGATATCGTTTATTTTTACATTATTCATTTTATAAAAACATGTTTTAATCAAATTATAATGTGGTTTCAACAAATTTTTTCAGAGTGAAGAACAAGAATTAGTTGTTAGTAATTTGATAAAACCCAACAAAATAATTTAAAGATACTGTGTTCAAATTCTTTTTTTTTTAAATTTAGTCAAATATAATTTTAAAAGTTCAACAATACATTTTTTGAAAAAAATCAAAAAATTGGAATATTTCAGCATCATCTCTTCACAAAAACTAATGAAAACCCAACAGGATCCTATGGACACTCTCAAAGACAAGTGTGGCCTTGAAGCCCATGCAGCACATTTCAAGGAGGAACTTGATCGATGCACTGAAAGAGTTCTTGGGAAGTACGTGTTGTATCAGCTATATCATGGGAATATTTTGCAAGTTTATATATATATATATAAATTGAAAATTAAAAACAAATTTTTTTATCCATTATTAAAGAATGTTTCAATGTTTAAATGGTTTTTGTTTGAACATGTTGGAAGAGAATTTTTTATTAAACATGTTTTAATTTTGAACATAATTATTTTTTATTCCTATTTATATAAGATTAATATATTTAAAATTAATTTTTATTTAGTTACCTAAATGATCAAATGTTATAAATTTTCAATACAATACTTTTATTTATAAAATTGTTATACTAAAATAGTGATAGTTTGGCCATTTTTAAAAAGAAAAACAACCATTGAAGGTCAAAAACCACTGAAACTTGTACCCAAGAGCTCTTTGATTACATACATGCAGTTGACCATTGTGTTAGTATTCATTATAATTCAAATAGTATTAAGGTTTCTTGTGTAACTGTTTTTAAATTATTTTTGGTGGGCTTCATTATATGCATACAGCGATCAAGCTTTTTTTTAAGTTGGAAGCTATAATTTTGATTAAATAATGGCATTGAATTTATTCATTCATGTTAATATATTTGTATTGATTAGATTTTTTTTCGACAGGTCAGTAAATCTCTCTTCAGCCATCTTAAATAAGAAATGTATTAAATAAATTAATGTCTTGGATTTTGAATTTAATAAAATAGTAAAATTAGTGTTTTTTAAATCATTAATTCATCTTTTTAAAGTTTACTGCAAAAAAATTTATATTTTAAACGGTGTTTTTGGTTAAGTATCGTAGACTAAACGTTTTTTTGTGCATTTCGAAAGAAATGTTTAAAAAACTTAACTTTTTAATCATTTTCGCTACTATATCTGCATTACAAAGTAAGTCAAAATTACTGTTCATACGAAAAGAAAATTTCGATTTACTTAACAGATATTGACTTTTTGAATCATTATGAGACGCTAGAAATGTCGGATATTCACGATATTTCACCCCCAAAGCCAACAAGAGGCAAAAGAAGTCACAGGTCATTTCACAACAATTATGCCAGAGAAATGACTAAAAAACTAGCTTTTACTATCTTCAAAAGGTTTTTTGTCCAAAAAGTTTCACTAAAATATTTAGTAACTTTGTTTTGAACCAGAAAATTTGTTTTAAACATGATATTGGACACCGATACTTTAAGAAAAGATGCCGTTTTTATTGAGTCTAGAAAAAATTTTTCCTATCAAAAATTTCTTCTCCAAGACACCCTTTGGTTATACAATGCCTACGTCAAAAGTTGGTTTGTCATAGTTTGTGACTGAACTCAGTTTTTTTCATCTGATGAATGTGTTGAAGATGAGCCCAGAGATTTGATATCCCAAGTGACCCTCAGCGAACAAGACATTTCTGCTACCATCATTACCAGGAATGAAACCTACTTTATAGATGTGAGGGTGTTTTTGTTGTCATCGATTGAATAAACGTAGAGCTAGATATTATTTTTAATATTCATCACAGTCTCTCAACACCATCAACGAATCACTTCCTCTCGACAAACTTTTCACTTACCGACTCTCTGACTTCAAAGACCAACAGAACTTATCTAAGTTAGTTTGCGCCAACAAATAATAATTCAACCTTATTGCTTAATATAATCAGTTTCGACGTTATTTGAAGCATGTGGTGTGGGATGAGATCTGTGTCGAAAAACAGCTCAGATGAAGGTGAATTTACAATTTTCGATGATGGAGAATAACCTAAATCAAATAATAAGAAAAACAAGTACAAAGCATTTATTAACTTAAATTACAAAGTTTTCCGTAATAAAACTCAAATTATCAAATGATATATCTTTGTGAATAAAGTTGCTAAATACATCGTGTTTGTTTCTCTCTTTATTTCCCATCCTTCGTTTGCATCTTAAAATAATGATAATCATTGTCAGAAGCTAGGAATTCGTCTACTAGAATCAAAAAAAAAAGAAGCAAAGAATGGCCGAGTACTAAGAAAGTTTGCACGTTGGCTCTGACTGCAGACATCAACTTCTTCCGCGCTATGGGACGCTCCAACCTTAAATACACTTTCAAGTTATTGGTCAGTCGGCATTTTTATTGAAATTCAAGCTTGATATATATAAGTATTTGTTGAGATATGCCATCACAAGCCGTACCTTCCTCAGATCAACTTGATCACTAAGGTGAATGCGATATTCAGCAACACTCTTTTGAACAACAAGAAGGGCTATCATTTGGAAATACAACAGGTGACACATATTTTGTCTTACTAAGAATGCATTTTTAAAATTGAAATATTTTGAAAACCACATGATTCTATTGTATAATTGAAAGTACAAAAAACATCAAATTTTAGTTACTTTATATTGAGTCCCCAATGGTTTGAAACAGTTGAAAATCTTGACCGATGCGGAAACTCCAGAAGAATACAACTTGCTAGATAAAAAACACACCAAAAAAATATACAATTTGGTAGATATTAATTTTTCAACTTTGAAATATCCTTAGAATAAAATTGATTTTGATATGCATTATGCCACACAATCTCCACACCATTACTTCCACCACTAATCTTTTAATCACCAATTTATCTACCACCACCCCTCAAATCCACCATCAAAAATACTCTAGGTTATGCAGAACAACTTGTTCGGCTTGGATAATGATGGCTTGTTCACGATGGAGCATCTTTTAATCGTTTGATCTTTTATTATCACTATTTGACCTTTTACCGTCAATACTTTGTATTTTTTCATTTATATTTGACCTTTCGTTACCAGTATTTGAACTTTTATTATAATTCCTTTCTTTCCTAATCCATCTTTATACAATATTCAAATTCAAACACACTTATAAATATCTGATACATTCTTCTATCTCATCTGCACATTTGACCACAGCATCACATCCTTCAACCACATCTCATTACATACACAGCAATAATTCTCATCCCCCACTCAGTTGTACTCGATGGATGACTGGAACGACTTTTGCCTCTCTCACCTCTTCACTCACGCCGACTATGGCTCAACAGTTGGTTTAGCTTTCTCTGGCAAGTAAATAGTTTCAGTTTATTTCAGTTTCCATTAGTCGCTTTATGAAGCAATTAAATAACCACTGACTCCACAAAACCAACCACCAAGTCACTAACCACCCACTTGACTAACTCTACCCAACAACAATTTTAGCATATTTTTATATACATGAGCTGACGATAATATATAGATGTTGTCGATGAAGTACATTAACGATGACATCGTAGGGCTCCTAATCACGGAGGGATATGCGACAAATGCACCTACAAAAACAGTCGGTGCTTTTGTTCCACTTTTCATTATTATTATTAGTTGTTGAATCGTTTTGTTAGCATTTGAATGATTATATCGATGAGGATGATGATGATGTTGATGATGACGACAATGAGAACAAATTGATGAAAAAGGTGATATTCTTTTCAATCAGTGCAAATAATGACGATAGACTGAATACGGAAAAAAAAACGAACAACTACCCCAGGTTGCACAAGGCCCACATGTTTGAACGCAGGAGTGACGAACACATACTCTAGCGACAGGGTGAACACCCTTAAAAAGTATCAGATCACTGCCCATGGTAGGGGGGGTTGTGTTTGGTATTGGCTGTGTATGGTATTGCTTGGTATTGGTTGTAATAATGATCTAGCTATCCTCATTCAACACTTCCCGCAGAAATCGGTGGGTAATGACTCCTGATAGATGTATCTTCAACTCGTTACTTTATTTATGCATCAAATTTATTCATCACAGCACAGGATTACATATTCAAAAACAGAAACTAATTTATATTAAATTATACTGATATAAATATAAAAAAGTATTGAACTATTTAATCTAACATAACCGATCCAAATAGCCACATGACCATAACAAGGGTAATTGCTTAGCATCAACACAAAACCACAACAATGTTGACCAACAGGGCATAACTTTGGAGCGTTCCATGACCCTGCTGAGTGCATCTTTTCTAAGGAAAAGGGCGGCTATTTTCTCATGAACACATACGCAAACACTGGCAGAGAGAGGAACAACGATGTTGGTGGGGGGGAAAGTAGTGTAGGTTAAATTCAGAGAAATAGTTGCTTTTTTATTTATTTTTCTCTTTTTTCGATACTTTTTTTCTTTTATTGTCCTTTCCCCTTTGTACTTATGTGGTCTAAAACTCCTGAAGTTAATGCCACAATAATCTTATTCCTAGTTGTATTGCAACAGTTTTTTTGATTAATTTTTTATATTGATGAAAACTATCCTATCAAACATCATACAACAAGTATGACACCATATATTATATGAGAATCATCATATCAAATACCATTCAAGCAGTACCAACCACTAATAAGCTTCATCGATAATCCACCTCCCAGAAGTTTTCGGAATGCAGCCGAAAATCAATTGAGTATCTATTCGATGATGGCAAGGACTATTGCTTCAAAGGTGGGTGCGTTCGAAAACTAAAAATAATTTTTTATTTGTATAGCGCTATAACGTGTGAGTGGTTACAGTTTATGTATGCACTCCTGAATGTTCAGAATGTGTGAGCTAATATGTTTAATGTGAAAAATATATTATAGTTTTTTATATATTTTTTTTTCTGTCTTAGTATTATTATTTTTATTATTATTGTTGTTTTATTGTCTTTACTATTTTATTATGTTTATTGTTACTATTTTAGACCGTACCCCGCACTTTTGCGGCAACGGGGTGGTGGAAGAGGGAGAGGAGTGTGATGAAGGAAATGCACAAGATGACTCCCAAAAGATCGGTGCCTCATTATGGGGATGGTGAAGGGGAGGTTTGGTTGATGGATGAATGAATGGGTGGGTGAGTGAGTGGGTTGGTGAAGGAGTTTTTGAATGGATGAAACGATGTGTTGATGGATGAATGTGTTAATGAATGAATGAATGGTGCATGGGTTAATGAATGGATGAATGGTGCATGTGTTAATGAATGGTGCATGGGTTGATGAATGGATGAATGTTGCATGGGTTAATAAATGGATGAATGGTGCATGGGTTAATGAATGAATGAATGGTGCATGGGTGGGGTTCAATTAATAACGAATAGATTAATAACCCTATACGCATATATAACACAAATGACACTGTTAATGGGGATTCCCACAGAAGAAAGTTGCTGCACTAAAACGTGTAGGTTCAAGAAGGGAGCTGAATGCAGGTTAAATAATTAAATTTTATTTTAATTAATAATTTAATTGATATAACAATAAAATATATAATATTTAATTTTTTTAATAATTGAATTTTCTATTTAATTTTAATTTTAATTTTTTATTTAGTTGTATTTAACTAATAATAAGTTATTCATAGTTAATCTTCATTGATAGTTTTCTATATTAATCTTGAAATGGCAAAATGTTAATCATTTAAACACAGCCCATACAACTCTGAGTGTTGTGACGTCACATGCCGTGCAAGAACTCAAGTTGGTGTGTCTGTTTGGTGGTGTTGATGGCGATAATGATGATAATGATGATTTGCAGGAGTACCTATGCAGAGTGGCAAAAAACCATTCGTGCATCAACGATGTATTTTGTGAATATCCTTGGCATTTGCTTCCATATTTTTAATACAAAAACCAACAACACCGGGTTCCATTCCGGCTGCCGTACTACTCAATAAGCAATAATAGTTATCAATATACAATAATCAATAATAATGAGTATCCAACCTCATTCATCATTTGTTATGACTCCTCCTTGACCCACTCTCACTGGTGTCTCGTTCGACTGCCCCAACGCCACTTGGAAAGCCAACCATGTTGCCTGTTTCAACCAGTTAATACTTTTTTATCATGAGGATGTTACAAGCGTTTGCTAAATAGATTATTTACAATAAGTTCATATATTATGTAAATAATAAATTTGGTTATTGTGGCTTATATTATATTCTGGTTGAAAAATTATCCCTATAAATGGCTTTTTTATAAATTACGCTGTAAGTAATATCAATAACCTAGGCTGAATGCTGTCAAAACCAGTTGATGGGGCATGTACATCAGTATAATCTAATATAGATATTTATCCTTATCGTGTGGCATATTGTGAGAATACAGCAGTACAATCTATCGAGGGTATTTATTCTCATCGCATGTCGCAGAGGCTTATGTATGAGTGGCAGATGTATGTCAAGGTGTACCACGAGGAAGCAACAGGAGTGCCAATGCACTAAAACTAGTTAGTTGCTTCATTATCGATTGGATGTATGAGGTTGTTAGATTCAATAGTTATTTTATTAGGGTTGTCCCATGAAGGTTAAGTTTGCAGCAAATTGATTTGTGTGGTGCCTGTCAAAAATCCATCCAAAACTTATGACTCTTCACTCGTTGAATCTCTCAACAGGTGAAATGTGCCTGTTGTGTTGTAAGGACACCCACACAGAAAAATGCGAGCCATACCTCAAAAGCGACTATGAAATCTTTCCAGAAGAACCTGCTACTAACATCACTATAGACAACTCTACACGATATATCTACCTGGAAGACAAATACCCATGTGTCCATGGCTACTGTTTTGAGGCGACTATTTCCAAAATAACGATTTCCTTATTTAAATTGAGTATTAAATAACTGCAGAGAAAGTGCTTGGTAAGCAAGAAACTCCAAATGTTTTCTGCCAGAACATGGAACGTCATTCCAAAAATCGCCTCTTCCTACACACGTAGCCATTTTTTAAGTGCCCGTTACATTGCATATAAATTCTGATGTTTTACAGTTGAGTTGATACGCAATAATATTGTTTTCATCGTCTTCTTCTTCGTCCTTTTCTTCTACGTCATCATCTGTTTCTTCATCTGCTTGAAGGTACTTTTTTTACATATTCGTTCATATATATATATATATATATATATATATAATCTGGGTCCACTTCTTCAAAACACAAGGTAGTTAGAATCAGTCATTTTGTAACCTCTTATTCTCTATTTTCATCACCTAAACTGCATATATAATTCTACAAGATGTAAAGATTGAATGCCTGTATAAATACCACAGGACTATATAGACAAGCTGCATTCAATGAAGATAAGGGCCTGGTACTCTTTGAACGTGAGACATTATGGGTATATAGGAACCAGAATTTGGTCAACAGTACATCTGCTAATTTTATGCAGATGGGATAGTAATTAATATCGACCAAAATATTTTTAAATCAATGGTAAAAACAAAAATCGTTTATCAGCTCCGCCAACTTTTTCTTGAGACAAACTTACATTACCAAGTGATCCATCTTCTTTCATGTCCATGTATTTTGTATGCCTTCAAACTCTGGCGTTCCTAATTCAAATGTTTTTCGGCCTATGTACTTTTTGTTTTTTATAAATTTTATAAGCTTTTCAGCTGTATGAAACAGTATCCTTCTTCCACTTTTCATTTTAATACTTGAATCAAAACTAACATTATTTAACATGTACTTGCGCAGAATGACCAATTATTTGCCGAGGGAAGCACTGTAAAGATAATCAACCTTGAAGCATTCCAAAGAAAATACCCCAAAGAATAAACTAGGTGGAAGATATCAATTTGAGAGACTTGATGGAAATATTTATATTATTAAATTTATATAAAAACATACGATGTCTTTAAAAGACTATCATCGTTATTGGTTCCTTTAAAATCGAGCGTGGACCTAGTTTTTTCAATATCGTTTGTTTTTTTTAATTTATTTCAATGATACTGTAAATGCCTTAGATTTTTGACCATTGAGGTTGTTATTCCAGATTATGAAGTTTCACTAGCAAATAAGTTTTTGAAATAAACCGTTTTTTATTGTTATTAATTTTCTCATTTGAACATTCACTCAAATATACTCCAAACAAAAATGATTTTTAAAACAAGATTAAAATAATGACTGTGAGTAGATTAATATTGGTATAGAAGTTTATTTTTTTGAAAATTTGATATAAAAAATGTTACAGTTAATCGTTATATTTGACCATTTTTTTTATCGATGCTTTTAATTTGTTGAATTTGAAAGAGGAGATCTTAAATTAATTTGCTTTGAAGGCATTTGGTTCTTGGGCTTGATCAAATGGAAATCAGAATCGAAAGACACTTTGTTAGTCAAGGGTTCCTTAAAACTAACGGGGACTGAATGTTTACTTGTGTGCACAAGACATTTTTTGAATTTCTGAGAGCTGTTTGTTGTAGAAGAAATGAAGCCTCTTAAACTTTTACTTCCTTGCAACGTTGAGAGGTTCGAAAATTGAGATTTCATGTCTTTCATTATATCAAAAGGTGAAGTTTTCAGTGAAGTAGATTTTTGATAAATTGGATTTACTATACTGTAAAAGACTTGATGGGTTTTAGGTGACCCTTTTGAACAGGTTGGTTTTTTAGATTTACCCTTTCCACAAAGTTTGAAGCAGCTGTGAGCAGGAGGAGCGTAGTTGAGGGAAGGCTTCTTGAAAGACATGGCTGGAGGAGCACAGCACATGGGTCTCTTCTGTTCCACTTTTTCTTCCTCTCCAATATTTTCTTCTAATTCTTCTTCATTAATTTTTGTACTATTTTCTACTTCTTGCAGATGCTTCTCAAGAGCTTTAACTTTGTGGTAAAGATCTTCAAAGCGCTCTTCAAGCTCTTTTGTGTGTTTTTCTCTTTCATGTTGCCTGGTCATTTGCTCATTTCTATTCATGCCATGTACTACAACGTACAAGCGAGCGTCTTCTTTCATGAAGGGCAGACGCATATTGGTAACGATGGGAACCATATCGAATCCAAAAGGTTTTCTGGAAATTTTAATGATATCTTCTTGTAGTTCTTGCAGTTCTCTCATTTTTCTTAAAATGTCAAGTTGAATTGGTTCCATTTTTTTTCGTTCTTCATTATCGTACTCAAAGTTGAAATTTTCTTCAACAATTGGATTTTTTTCTTCTTCTTGTTCTTGTTCTTCTTCTTCTTTCGGCTCATAAAAAGTCGTTGCATACCTGTCAACACATTTTTGGGCATACTTTTTCCATATGCGGTATAAATTCATTTTACAATTGAAATCTGGTTCAACACATTTTTTCAAGTTTTTTTCTAAAGTTTGCAATTTCTCAGAATCTTTTAGACTAAAGTCCAGAGTTTTGTCCATGTTCAAAGGTTTGCTAGGACACACGGTGCTTGAAGGAACCATGTAGAAATTAGAATCATCTCCGGGACATTCTTCGGGCCAAGTGTTTCCGCACACACCAGACATTGGGTCTGGCTCAGAACATTTTTTAGGAGGGCATTTGGCGCTCTTGTTTTTTGAACACTTTTTTTTACTTTTTGATTTTTTCCCACTTTTCGCATTAACACATGATTTAGAACAATCTTCTTTCTTATCTTTACAGCACACACATTCGATCACTTTCTTGCATGGCAATTTAAATTCTGGGCAATCGACTGTGAAGCATTTGACTATAGGAACGGAGCTTTTTTGTGAAACAGTCGTTTCACAATAACTTGTTTGCCTCGTGCCTCTACACTGTTTTGAACCACTCCATGAGTCTTGAAAGGCTGATGTCTTGGTGTTGTTTGATGTTTTTTTTGGATTTTTGGTTTTTTCACAATTTTTTGTTGATCTTTTTTCTAATTCTTCATTTACGTTTGATGACGGTTCATTGGTACTGTTTAGTAATGCATTAATACATGATTCAGAAAAATCAATTTCATCATCTTCGCCATTTTCGCAGCAAATACATTTGATCACTTTCTTGCCTGATGATCTGGTTTTTGAAGAATCGGCTGTGTAACGCTTGGCTGTAGGAAAAGAGCTTTCTTTTGTCACAGTTTTTTCTCCATAATTCATTTGCTTCGTGACGCCAGACATTGAGTCTTGCACTGGAGATTTTGGGCTTTTGTCTTTTGAACTTATTTTCCCACTTCTTGAATCAGAGAAATCATTTTCATCATCTTCCCCATTTTCACAACATATACATTTGATCACTTTCTTGTCTGGCCATCTGGTTTTCGAGCGATTGGTTGTGTAGCTTTTGATTATGGGAGCAGAGCTTTCTTGGGGCACAGTTGTTTTACGATAATTTGTTTGCCTCGTGACACCAGACATTGGGTCTTGCGCTGGGGATTTAGTCCTTTTGTTTTTTGAACTTATTGACTTATTCCCACTTCTCGGATCAATACATGATTTAGAAAAGTCATTTTCATCATCTCCAATATCTTCACAGCAAATACATTTGAATACTTTCTTGCATGGAGATCTGGTTTTCGGAGAATCGGTTGTGTAACGTTTGATTGTAGGAACAGAGCTTTCTTGTGGACCATTTTTTTCACTATAATTTGTTGGCCTCGTAACTCCATAATATTTTGAAGCACTCCATGGACCTTCTGAAGCCGGTGACTTGGTGCTTTGCTTGGTGTTCTTTGATTTATAGTTTTCTTTATTTTTTGATTTTTCAGAATTTTTCCTTGATTTATTTTCTAATTCTTCATTTGCTTTTGATGGTTCATTGGTACTATTCATTTTTGACCCATAATTGTTTGTCCGAATCATTTCATTGTCTATGCTTTCATGTACCAAATCTTCACATGTTTCTTGTAAACCATTTTGTTCTGGTTCATTAGACTCTTTTTCTGAAAGATTCTCTTTTTTCGAAGAGGCATAATTCGACAAAGTTAAAACACCATGTTGGTTAGACTTTGAGCCTTTCTTGTGTGTTATAGAATCGGTTTCGTTGCAGACTTCATAGCAGTTAGTGAGAGGTCCACAAAAAGGATACATAGGCGGGCAAGGGCAGTCACAGTAAGGGTTCGAAACAAAAGCCATTTTAAAGGAAACACTCAAGACAAGCTAATATTGTTGCATTGGTGTTTGAGAATTTTGTTTCTCACTTCATGCAATTTTTCTTTTTTTTATTCGAATTATAATTCTTTTAAATGTTTTCTATATTTTGATGTTATTATTTTGATTGAATTATAACGTCATAAACATTTTTTTTCAAAACTAACACTAGTTTTAATATAAATTTGTATTGAAATTTAATTCAATTAAGGGCTCAAAATTCGAAATGAGAGTTTATACATATCACCATGCTGAGAATTTTATTATAAGTTTTTCAAGCCCAAAAGTTTGTGCTGTTAGAATCGATACTTGAAAACGATGAAAATATTGTTTTTCTGTTTTTCGAGCTGCTGTTATAATATGGAAAAAAAACCAGAAAAAGTAAAAAAAATTATGAATTTAGCTCAATTTTCAACTTCTATTTCTCTTACCATTAGTTCAGCTTTCTTCTTTCTAGATAATTTAAATATATAAGCTAAGCATTTTTTTGAAAGTTATTTAACTTATAATTCTATCTTGGTAGTGTGTTCAGAGTTGACCTTAATCTATCCCATGTACTGCCCTTGCTTTTTTGGGGAAGCCCACATGAGAACTTTTGGCTTTTTCTTATAAATTTTTGAACTTTACTTAAATTTTTTTTCGGAAAAATTAGTTTTGACTGGAATAAGTTAAAATTATGTTTGCTTCGGCTTTTTTGGTGATTCATAATTGTATCAGTACTAACCATCTACAGTTAAAGAAACCTTCTGTTTTAAACGTAATTAGCTTTTATTCGGGCGTTCAAACCTTATATTTTAAAAATTTAGTTTCTAATTAGCTGCCAATAACTTCATCAAAGTTCGTCATTTTTAAGATTTGACACAAGATTCTTTCAAAATTAAAGTTAAGATTATGATTAAGAAAATAAAATTTTTAAAATAGAATTATGCATTCATTTTTTGAACTTAAATTTTAACTCTAAAGTTTAAATCTACATAACACTTGTTTAAGATTTTTAGCGGTCAAACAAACCACTTACATTTAAAATTTAATGCTCTTTTAAAAGTTTTCGAAGTTTTGTCTTTGACAATAACGAACTATTAAAATTAAAATAATCTAAAAAGTTAAATTCAACTATAATGTTTTTTAGAGATATTATAATTTTTTAAGCCGTTAATTACTAACACCATTGAAGATTATTCATTGAATGCTTGGATGCGTTTAGTCATACATATTCATTGTATTCAGGTATAGCCATTTTACCTTGTGTAATTGCAAGTCTTGTTCATGTTTGTGAAGAAAGAGGATGTTTTATTTTAAAATCTTGAATAAGTTTTAACTATTTGAAAGAATTTTTAGAAATCAAAACTTTCTCATCAATACTTATATAGTTTCGTCTCAAGTTAAGCGGCATTTGGATTAGAGCATAAAACATTATCGTAAAGTAAATTTTCAAAATGGCGAGTGATTACGGAATAACGGGGCCGGAATTACAGTACTTGGTAGCGGGTAAAGATTTGGTTAACGACCCGACAACACAAGCCCAATGGGCCGAAAAAAAACTAGTATGGGTTCCCAATCCAGAACACGGCTTCGTCGCTGCTAAACTAATAGAAGAAAAAGGAGATGAAGTTGTGGTTGAGTTTGTTGATTCAAACAAACGAGTGAAGTTCAACAAAGATGACATACAAAGAATGAACCCTCCAAAATTCAACAAAGTGGAAGACATGGCCGAACTTACATGCCTTAATGAAGCTTCCGTACTCCATAATCTCAAGCAAAGATACTACTCAGGACTCATCTATGTGAGTTTTACTGATAGTCATACTAAAAATAATGATGATTTTACTCTAACTATTAATTTACTATCAATAATACAATAAAAGATATATAAATTATAATGATAATAATATCATTAAAAATTAAAGATAAATTGATAACCAGTATTCGAATAATTGAATGCAATATCATAATTATCATGAGAACCTAAATACATTAGTTTGTTAAAAAATATTTCGAATTTTCAAAATATAGATATTCAATTTATCTTCTATTGGATAGTTTATTTTAGAAGTGTTCATACTAAAAAACATTAAGTATTGATTAAATAGAAGGACTATATCTCACATCAAATGAAACCAAAAAATATAATTTAATATTTAAATTTTTATAGCGCCAAAATTAAAAAAAAAATTCTCTTCACTAATGATATTAAATAATAATAGTAAAAAATAAGTTAATAAAACTAATAGAAAGATAGCAATTTTAATGGCTATGATGTCATGAAATGTTCATTTTAATTACCATTGTAAAGGGTTTCAATGGATGTTTTGAATGCCTTTCTTCAGCTCTCTCTTAACTCTTCAAAATATCAATAATAATAACAATAACAACAGTAATAATAATAGCAACAGTAATGATAATAAGAATAATAACAATGATGATAATAACAGCAAAAATAGTAATAATGCTGATGATAATAATAGCAATGATATAGCCAACAATACTAATAATATAACTTTAAAATATAACATTCACAAGTGTATCCTATTAATGTTGTCAATATATCTTAAATCCTTTGTTGTTAGAAGAATGTTACAACCTGTTTAACAAAGAATTTTAAATTTCTCAAAAGATCAAATTTTTGAGTTGGAAATTCACTTTTTCAACTATTAAAATGATAATATTTATTTAAAATGCAATGGTTTGTTATTAGTCATTGCTGTATGCCTTCCACCATATGATTTCTTTGATTATACTTCCACTATATTAGTGCAGTTATAGTGTCTGTTATAATTATGCCTATTACTATTTGGTATGTAGTTCTTACTATTAGAACTACTAATAATATTAATACCACAGATACTACCATTACTGTTTATATTAGATTCATGTCAGTACTATAATGCTCTTGTTACATTTATTATTAGTTCTTTAGACTTCTAAGGGAACATAGGGCCTCAACAACTTTCTTCCATCTCCCTCTGTTGCAACTGTTGTTATGTGTTTTTGTTGCTATAATATTACTTTGTCGTTTTCATATCAACTCAAACTGCTAATATTATTTTATGGTCATTGAATTTTCTTTATAAAATCAATATATGACTAATGTTTCAATGTTTGTAAAGATTATTATTAATTGTGCTGAAAAAATAATAATTAAAACTCCAATTACAAATGAATAGTTATGAAACAGTGATAATATCAAAAAAATATAACAATAATAAAACAAAAATTATAATTTTTAATCATTTATGAAATTCAAAACACAGTTTTAATAACTAATTAAATGAGGTAATCAAAAAAATCTTGAGTTAATCTAAGAGCCATTTGAGAAATCAACCAAATATTTAAGAAAAACATACAAATTATACTAACAAGAGCAACAAAAATTATCATAATTCTAACAGTAAACACCAAAGAAACATTATTGGTAGTAAAAAAAACATTAACAATAGTAATTAAAAACAATAATACTAATAATATCAAAGACAATAACACTAATTATAATCAAGTTCATAATAGTAATTATAGTATTCATGATAATAAAAATTTCTATGGAAACCCAGTGGTTTATTCACAGTGACACGAGTCAGTTATTTAACTTCAATAAGTTATAACAAGAATAATTAACATAATGTCATCTATTTTAATAATAATAATAAATTGCTATTATGATTTTTTATTACCATTATTAGTGACCAATCTATCTAACTATTACTAATAATAATAGTAAAGTTGTTATTAACATAAGGATAATTTATGAATCACACACAATGTTAACACTAATGCAACCACTCACAGACCTACTCAGGGCTGTTTTGTGTGGTAGTGAACCCATACAAGAAGTTCCCCATCTACACTGATAAAGTCATCGAGTTGTATAAAGGAAAGAAGAGACATGAGGTGAGGATGGATGGTTTGGCTGGTGGATGTGTTGGTTGGTGGGTTGTTGTGGTTAATGGTTTGGTTGGTGGTAGGTTGTGTTCGGTGGTGTATGGGATGATGAAGAGATTGTTGTTTTGATAGTTGTTTTATGGTGGTGTGGATGTAGGGTTGGGCTTTACAGAAAAGGATAGTGTTTAGAAGGGTTTTACATGGAGTGTTGTGTTCAAGTGTTTAAATCATTATTCTTTATATAATTATTTTATATTTTAATTAAATAGGTTTCTAATAACATTAAAATGACTTTAAATTTAATTTTATTATAAAAGTTATATAATAATACACTTGAAGGTAGGTACTTCATATGATGTGGTCATACTGCAATCTATAATTGTTACATTGATGTTTTTATCTCTTTGTACTTAATTTTCACTTCTTTTGTTGGATTTTATCTCTTATAATTGTTTAAGTATCTTTTATTACATTCTAGTTATATGCTTGATGAATAGATTCAATATTCATTCACACACACACACACACACACACACACACACACACACACACACACACACACACACACACACACACACACACACACACACACACACAGGTGCCACCTCATGTGTACGCCATTACTGACCAAGCTTACAGAAATATGTTGCAAGGTGGTATTGTTGGTGTTGTTGATGATGATGTTGTAGTTGTTGTTTATGATGATGATGTTATGGTTGATGATGTTTCTGTGTAGTTGTTCCAATGATGTTCAGTTTAGTTGTTTTTTTATTGATAACCATTATTACCTTGTTGTTCATATGTGCCTAGATAGATAAGTGATTGTTATATTATCTAAATTTTTAATCTCAATGCATTTTTTGTATTTTACTTTAGAAAAGTAATGTTTTCTAATGTGTCATTTGCATAAGTCAAAAATATTCGCTGACTAAGACTTAAATTTGTCCATTGTTATTTAGCAAATATTTAGTTTCGACTAATAATGGGAATGTCGTTTAATGACTTATTGATAATAATAACAATAACAAAAATAATGATAAACGTTTTTATTTTTTATTGCATGTGCTTGTTGATACGTATCTCACGACTGAGAACTAATGGTGTTGATAAGATAAGGACACTTGCTTTGCTTTAAGTCATATTACAAGAATTTTATTAATGATATGTTAGTTTATTCACATACATAGAATGCTATATAGATAGATTGATAGGTAGGTAGGTAGGTAGATAGATAGGTAGAGGGATAGATAGATGGATGGATGGATACAAGAAAGACGCGTGTTTACAAGAATATCCCTAGAGACATCAGAAACAGAAATATGGCATGTTAAGTATGCCAACAATTCAATATGAATCTGTTAAACTGCCATAAGTATTCAGCGAGTGTATCTATTAATCTGTGTGCTTTTATTCATATCAATATTTATATGAATGCTAATTCTGATGTTAGTGATTCATATATTATCTTCATTATAATTCTAGCTGGGATAGTAGTAGCGGGAGTAGTAGTAGTAGTAGTAGTAAAATTTATGCATTAAATTTAAATATAAATTTCATTTTTCATCCATCCATCCATCCCTCACTGACATCTCTTAGTGGAATATTTCAAACTGATTAGCTATTCTAACTAATGCACATTCCATTAAACGGGTGTTCAAATGATAGCAATAACAGTTATTTCATTAAATTCATAATAAGTGACTTATTATTGTTATTATTATTATTATTATTAGATAAAGAATGGAAAAATTTCAAGAATCGTATCAAGATAAATAAATTTCGTTAATTCAGAATATTAAATCTGTATAATAATATGAGAATTATATGGTGGATATTAGTAGTAGTAGTAGTAGTAGTAGTAGTAATGAAAGTCGTAGATAAATGCTTTGTTCTCACAATGGTAATCAAAACATATTTGAAGCTGGTGATAAGCAAATATGTCGTGCTATTATTTGCCTTTTATCGCCAAGTTTACACATTTTATTATTGATATTTATAGTATTGTTATTGTTATTATTATTGCTTTTTTGTTTTTGTTGTTCTTAATAGAGCGTAAAAGGATTTCTTTATATTGTCAGTAGTATGATAAATATATAATATTTTAATACATGACATGGCGACTGTTATCAAAGTCTTGTGGTTATTCTAGGAATCATAAATATTGATATCTTCATTTGAAACACTCAATCATTCGAACCATTCCACTTGTTCAATTTATTAATAGCAAATCTGCAATCAAAATTATTTATAGCTTTATCAATTCTGTGTGTGCGTGCTTGTGTGTGTCTTTGTTTGACTGTGTCTTGAATTTAATTCATTAGTCTGTAATAAATTAGATTATTTAAGAATTCAATGCGTTACTCAAATGAATGGCAATATCGTTATTTTTATGTTATTATATTTCAAATTTGGCTTAATATCAATTATTTTTGTATTCATAGTACTTATAATATCAGCACAAATCGTTACCAAGTATTCTATTGTCTCCTAGCTATTCACTTGGCCAAAATTTTTATAATAGTATTCTTTACTGTCTTAATATTATTATTATTATCAGTTATTATTATTATTATTTATAGACCTGCCAATATAATTTTTATTATTTTATTATGGAACCAATCATCAAGCGTAATTAAATACTCATGTTAACGTTCACTTTTCGTCGTATCTGATTAGCAGTCGTTATCTGCCTTACGTTGGTACACACGCCTTAAACATAATAACGTTTAAAAGTGAAACAGGAAATACATATCCGATGATTATTCATAGTTTTTGGTTCTAGCTCAAGTTTATGACGTTAGTATAGCTACTTTATTATTATTATTATTATTATTATTATTATTATTAGAAAATGAAATC
The DNA here is from genome assembly GCA_964035795.1 of Pterobdella sp. o SKG-2022. Lineage (NCBI taxonomy): Eukaryota > Metazoa > Annelida > Clitellata > Hirudinida > Piscicolidae > Pterobdella > Pterobdella occidentalis. The sequence continues at coordinate 8,230,202 of OZ038325.1, read as the reverse complement.
ACCTCTATGAAAATGGAAAGATAAGGTACAATAGATTGATACTGATACCGGTTTACCATTGTTGGGCTAACAGTGCTCGTATATTTAATTGTACTTCGACATTTTTTATTCTGCGTGTTATTATATTGACGTCAATTTTTGTATACTTTAACTTATCTTATTTTTTTTGTTATCATAATTATTATTACTATTATTATTCTTACATCCCAGACCGAGAAGACCAGTCGATCCTATGCACGTGAGTTTTGTCATTTCATTCGGTCCATGTATCCCTTTTGTTATCATGTGTATATAAGTCTATAAGTAGAAGAAATTGAAAGTAGATAAATAAACAGATAAATCAAAATTGTTTGAGTTTATATCTATCCTAAAGTGGGATGGAAAATAGATAGGCATACATACAGTTAGATACATAGTTAGAGATATAGACAAACAGACACACAACCCTGACAGAGGGGAGTCAGGGGCAGGAAAGACGGAGAACACCAAGAAAGTGATACAGTACCTGGCATATGTGGCCCACTCAGGTAAGTCATCCAAATCTCCCGCCAACGCTGTCGCTTCATTCCAAGCCAAGGATGTTAACCTGGTATGTATGCTTGTGTTTTTGTTTCTCTGTGTGGTTTTATGTATGTCTATTTTTCTGTGCATTCGTATGTTTTTTATCTGTTTTTTATATTTATTTTGTGTTAATCTTTGTTTTCAATTTTCTCACTTCCACCAACCTATCACCACCACAGGGAGAGTTAGAGCAGCAACTACTGCAGGCTAACCCCATCCTGGAAGCTTTTGGTAACGCCAAGACAGTCAAGAATGATAACTCATCTCGATTCGTAAGTGGGTGTGTGTGTGGTGAGGTAGGGTTGTTTACATATAATATGGTATGATGTAGTCAACAGAATTATAATGTTTATAACAGGGAAAGTTCATAAGGATAAACTTCGACGTGAGTGGCTACATCAGTGGTGCCAACATTGAAACTTGTGAGTCACTCATGCATATTCATTAGCTTTTTTGTTTATAATTAACTCATGCGTCTATAATTAGCTTATGTAGATATATTCAATTCATTAAAATAATTATTATCAACACTTTACATCATATATTTGTATGGCCAATTTTGTGTCGTGTATATGGCAAAATAATAAACGCACATATACCAAAACACACGCATTTAAACAAGCAAACATACATGCACACACAGACCTTCTGGAAAAGTCTCGGGCTGTGAGGCAAGCGATAGACGAGAGATCCTTCCACATCTTCTACCAACTCATTCTTAATGCTGACAATGCTTCCAGGAGTATGTGTCTTGTTTATTTTATAAAGTTGATTATTATTTTGAGTTTCCTTGTTATTGTGGTTGCTCTAATAACCCAAGCTAACATACAAAAACACCCAAACAAATGTACAACTATATGCACCCAGATACACACAAAATTACAAGCACAGTGACATGCACACAAATATACAGCCATACTAAAAACACGCACAATCACCACAGAGGAATTCTTATTGGAGGACCTACGCGAATACACATACCTCACCCATGGCAACGTGTTGGTACCAGGCCAGGATGACAAGGAACTTTTCAGGCAGCTGGTTGATGCCATGCAGATCATGGGCTTTGCTAAGGATGAGACTTTCAGTGGGTGGTGGTGGGGTGGTTTGGTGTTTAGATGGGGGGAGGAAAGGGCCTGAGGGTTAGGTGTAGTGGTGGTGGTTTTGGTGGTGTGGGGGACTGGAAGAGGTCTGTGGGTTTTTTTAGCTTTTTTTGTGGTTAGTGCTTTTTTTTATTGTTTATGTGAATAAATTTCATATAAATATTTTCACACACACAGACATCTTTAAGACGTCATCAGCTGTCTTGTTGCTAGGCAACCTCAGGTTCAAATCCGACAAGTCCGACCAGGCTGTTCTCCCTGAAAACACCGGTGATCTATTTCTCTATTATTATCACATTGTTGTTATTATGATTTTATTATTAGTATTATTCTTAGTATTTCGATTATTAATAATTCTCAATAATTAAATAAAATAGCGGCATTTTTCTGTGGTTATTTAGTCTAGATATTTCATCATTTTGTAATTTAACCTATTAATCTTTTAAATATATCATTTGTTGCTATTTAATTGTTTCTTGGCAGTTGCTCAAAAAGTTTGCCATTTGATGGGTGTTCCTGTTACCGAGGTCGGTGTTGCTGTAGTTAATGTTGTTTTTGTCGTTGCTGTTGCTGATGTTGTTGTTGATTTTCTTGTTGTATAACAACAAGAGTGATGTGGTGTATTATTATGCAAGGCAGCCACACCAACGTGCTGTCGTTTGCTGTGGTATCATTAAGCTGTGAATGTTTAAAGTTCAAAACAAATTGCAGATGACCAAGGCTTTCTTGAAGCCTCGAATAAAAGTGGGCAGGGACTTTGTGACAAAGGCGCAATCTAAGGAGCAGGTGATTGGTCAATGTTGTTGGTGGAGGTTTGATCTTATTGGTTGTTGGTGATACACATTGGTATTGGTTACTGTATTTTTCATTTAAAATCATTTTACCATTGTTTTTGTATCCAATGCTACTAACTCTAAACAACACACAACTGTTAGGTTGAGTTCAATGTTGAGGCCATATCGAAGGCCATTTATGAGAAGATGTTCAAGTGGATTGTGCATCGTATCAACAAGTTGGTGGGGTGCTGTGTGGTGTGTGGGGTTTTGGTATGATGTGGGTGTGTTGTGTGGAGGTTGGTATGATGCGTTTTTGTGTTGTTAGGATGCGTAGTTTAGTGTGTGGTGTAGTTTGGCATGGTGGTTGGTGGTCTAATTAGTTTGAAGCACAAGTGCTCACAAGTTATTTGAAAGATTCATTCATGATCCTCTCCCCTCATTACAGATCTCTAGACAGGACCAAGAGACAAGGAGCCTCTTTTATTGGCATCCTTGATATCGCTGGATTTGAAATCTTCCAGGTTATCTATTCATCTCTGTCTAACTATCTGTCTTAGTCTACCTATCTGTTTGTGTCTATCTATTTTTCTTGTCTGCATATCTATTTCTATTCACCCATCTGTTTCTATTTACTCAATTGCTTGCAACTATCTACCTATTTTATCATATGTCTCTTCATTTATCTGTCTATTCATTGTTTATCTCTCTTATCTATCTATCTATTCATTGTATACTTCCTTTATCTATCTCTTAATCTCTTCAATTCATAACTCATATCTATCTACTTATCTACCTAGTTGAACAGTTTTGAGCAACTATGCATCAACTACACCAATGAAAAGCTACAACAACTTTTCAACCACACCATGTTTATACTAGAGCAGGATGAGTATAAGAGGTTTGTGTGTGTGTGTGTGTGCGTGTGTGTGTGTGTGTGTGTGTGTGTGTGTGTGTGTGTGTGTGTGTGTGTGTGTGTGTGTGTGCTTTTTTACGTTCATAATAATCTGTATGTGACCGCATAGCCACATAATTATTGAACTGACACCATTTAACAGGGAAGGTATAACCTGGTCATTCATCGACTTTGGACTCGATCTTCAACCTGCTATTGACCTCATTGAGAAGGTTCATCTCTCTTCAATATCACACATGTGTTTTTGTTTGTGTGTGCTTACATGTGAATAATTTGACTTGAGTGAGTTTATAATGTATACAAAAATAATAAATTAATGCAAGCATAAACAAGTTTAAAGATAAAGTTGAATGCTTTGAAAATCACTTTTTTTTTGGCTCCAAGAACATTTTAAGCATGCACTCATAATAAATACTTGATGAAAATAAACACGAGATTTTTATAAACCTCAAACTCACACCACCCACCACAGCCCATGGGCATCTTGAGCCTGATCGATGAAGAGTGTTGGTTCCCCAAAGCGACTGACAAGACCTTGGTAGACAAGTTGACAGCCCAGCACTCATCCCATCCCAAGTTTCAAAAGCCTGATTTCAGGGATAAAGTTCGTTTTAGTGATTTATTTCGATGTTATATGAATGGGGTTGTTTTGTATGTTTTCCAGTTTGCTTATCTTTTTTTCTATCTTTCTGTCTGTATTTCTTTCTACTATTTTATCTTACTACCTGCCTTTCTTTTTGTCTATCTTTTTATCTAACTACCTACTTTTTTTTACGTATCTATCCACCCATTCTTATCAATAGTTTCCGTCAACCCCCCCTAAACCACCCCCAGGCGAGCTTCAGTCTAATGCACTATGCAGGAAAAGTGGACTACAGCTGTGACCAGTGGCTCACCAAGAATATGGACCCTCTCAATGAAAACGTGGTCTCCCTCCTTCAAGAATCCTCCAATGAGTTCATCAAGACCATTTGGAAAGATGGTGTGTGTGTGTGTGTGTGTTTTTTTTCTTTGGTTAATATTTATGGTCAAAAGAATGAATCATATATGTATATGCGTGTGTTAGAAGAAGCTCGTTTTGTGTCTATCCAAAACGATTGAAAATATTTTTAAACAACAACTTCATGACTGTACCACGATACAACAGCGGACATTGTGGGCATGGGGGCTGTGGGTGAGGGTGGAGGAAGTGCAGTCTTCGGCATCTCCAAGACCAGGAAAGGTTGCTCAACCTTTTTCAGTTACATTGCTTAAGATAGTAGTCGAGATATCTATTTTGTACAAACGCATCTACAAAAACTCACCTACACCCACACATCACACACACACACACACAGGGATGTTCAGGACAGTAGGACAGTTGTACAAGGAGCAGCTGTCAAAGCTGATGCAGACCTTGAACAACACCAACCCCAACTTTGTGAGGTGTATCATCCCCAACCATGACAAGAAGGTGCCTCTTGTGATTAATAATTAATTTTCAACTGGTAATAATACAATGGGAATAATATTAGTATTAATAATAAATTGTTGTTGGGTGCTTTTGAGGGGAGCAATGATGTCACAACAATAATATCAATAATAATAACAAAAAAAAAATAAATAATAATAATGGTACCACTAGCCAGGGAAGTTGGACTCATCACTAGTATTGGAGCAGTTGAGGTGCAATGGTGTGTTGGAAGGTATCCGTATATGCAGGTGGGTTGGAGGGGAGTTTGGTGGTGGTGGGTTGTTTTTTTGGGTTAGGGGGTCGTTGATGGAGGTGAGGATTATTTTGGTTGTTGGTGGTAGTAGTGGGTGGTGTTGATGATTGTTGTTTTGTGGTAGTTATTGTTGTAATCTCAGATCAATGGTTGACGCTACATTACATCCCCTTTTTCCCGCAGACAAGGATTTCCAAACCGCATTCTCTTCCAAGAGTTCAAACAACGTTACGAGTTGCTCACACCCAACATCATCCCAAAAGCCTTCATGGATGCCAAACGGGCTTGCCAGAAGATGGTGGGTTGTTGGTTGTTCATGGGTTGTTTGCTATTTTTTGTTGCACTGAATTAGTGGCGCTTCGAGCATTCATGTGTCAGTCCTTTTTTCTCTTTGATTTATGTAACTTTTTATCTAATTATTCTTCATCTATTGGTCACCCACCCACCAATCAGATCGAAGCCTTGGAGCTCGACTCGAACCTCTTCAGGGTAGGACAGTCCAAGATCTTCTTTAGGTGAGTGTTTGTGTGCCTCTATAATCACTTTATCATCATCTTCATAGTCATCATCATCACTCTATCATCTTCATCATCAACATCATCACTATCATCATCATCATCATTACTCTATCATCTTCATCATCATCATCACTCCATCATCTTCATCATCATCATCATCACTCTATCATCTTCGTTCTATCACCTTCACCATCATCGTTCTATCATCTTCATCATCATCACTCTATCATCATCACCATTCAGAGCTGGAGTGTTGGCTCACTTGGAGGAAGAGAGGGACTTGAAGTTGACAGATCTCATCATCAGTTTCCAAGCTTATGCCAAGGGATGCCTTGCTAGGAGGTTATCTATCTATCTATCTACATACCTATCTATCTTTTTATTTATCTATCTATTTATCTATCTACCAATTCTTTTATGATCTAAAATCTCTTGAAGTTTATGCTACTATAATCACATCCACGTATTCCATCCTCGATCCATCAATGGATGCACCCATTCATTAACTCAACCACAGGAACTACCAGCGTCGTTGTCAGCAGTACAACGCCATCAGGATCATTCAGAGAAACTGCTCTTCATACCTCAAGCTCAGGAACTGGGCTTGGTGGAAGCTATTTACTAAGGTTCGTGTGGAAGGGTGTGCCTGTGTAGGGGGGCGGACCTAAGTTGTTAAATGATGAATACAGATAAAAGACTCAAACAAAAATAAACGTTGAACTAACGCTAAACTCTTAACTTTTAGGTGAAGCCTCTACTGCAAGTGACAAACAATGAAGAGAAGCTGATAACTAAGGAGAATGAGTTGAAGCTGGTACAAGAAAGGTTTGTGTGTTGCTTGTGTGGTTATGTGTGTGTGTAGGTGTGTTTTGCTGGTTGTGTGGTATCAATAATACATTTATGCTTTGATAGATTCGAGAAGATGCGCTTGGACCGTGAGGAGGTTGAGAAACAGCAGGCTGACCTGCTGCAGGAGAAAGCTGCTCTGGTGCAGAAGCTGCAAGCTGAGGCAGAGCTGTGTTCTGAAGCTGAGGAGGTGTGTTTTGATCAAAAATTACAATCCTTCAGTACCATTTTGTAGTTATTCTTATGAACTACTCAAACCCAAACAACCACAGGCCAGAAACCGCATGGCAGCCCGCAAGGAGGAGCTAGAAGAGTTGTTGAAAGAGATGGGCTCAAGGTTGGAGGAGGAGGAGAAGCAGCTAGAGGGGCACGTGCATGAAAGAAAGAAGATGGCGGGTACCATACAAGATCTCGAGGAACAGTGGGTATTTGTGTCACATGTGTGTTTGTGTGGGATGAATGTTGATGAATAAGTGTAGGCAAAAGTTTGATTAAAACATGGAGAGGTCCATGTGGTGGTTCAATTGCATTATGATATTATTATGCTTCCAGATGATGATGGTGCTCGTCAGACACCAGTTAAACATACACACAAACAAACACACACAGATTGGAGCAAGAAGAACAAGCCAGGCAAAAGTTGCAGTTGGAGAAGTTGACGATTGAAGCTAAAGTTAAGAAGTTCGAGGAAGTCTCTGCTATGCAAGAAGATGCTACTAACAAGGTGCATTTGTGTGGGTGGATGAGCTTTTATACATGGGTTTGCTTTTTGAATGCTATGTATGTGCGTGTGTTTATGATTAGGTTTTTATTCTCGCTTTCATATATTTGTTAATGAAATTTGATGGCTTCGAGTCTTTTAATCCTATCTTTTAACACATAACAAATCTATTTAACAGTTACTGAAAGAGAAGAAGAGCTTGGAAGAGCGATTGAATGAAGCAATCTCACAACTGGGCAATGAAGAGGAAAGAGCCAAGCAGCTTGCTAAGGTAAGAATGCCTCTAGGTGTTTCCTTCATATGTATCATTTGTATTGATTTCTGTATGAATCTATGTAAAATATAATTGCTCATGTTTGCTTGTGTGTCTTCTTTCTTTGTATTATTTATATATTGATTTTTTAATAGATTTATTAAATTCAAGTGTATAAGTTTTAATGGTTGAGTTTGTTTGGGATTTTGGAATTATATATCTATCTATCGATCTAACAATTGTTTATAAATGCATCTCATAAAGATAATATACCAATCACACCACATGACAGGTGAAGTCCAAGTATGAAGCCATCATTGCTGAGTTGGAGGAGAGACTGAAGAAGGAACAAGAGGTGATGATGATGATGAGTGTGGCGGTGGTGGTGTGAGGGGGACGGTAGTGGTGATAAGAATTATTATTATTGTTTATGAGGGTGGTGGGGATAATGATGAAGGTTAAGAGAATGATGATGATGTTTAAGATGATATACACATAACACCCTGGAGTCATCTAAACCCCATAACCACCCCATCAAACCTACACAGTTAAGACAAGAATTAGAGAAGATAAGAAGGAGACTGGAGGGAGAGTTGGTCGAAGTGAGAGACCAGCTGGCTGAAAAGACTACCCAGTTGGTGGAGTTACAAGCGCAGGTGAACAAAAGGGAGGAGGATCTGCAGAAGGCTCTTAATAAGTATGTTTGTGTGTGTGTTTGTTTGTTTTTTTTTTGTTTATTTATTTATTTGTTTGTGTTTTGTCGAAGTAAAACATGTTATGAAAATAATTGATGTTATTGATATTTTGTGTGTGCGTTCGATTGTAAGACTATAACCAGGAGGTTTTTCGTCATCATATCACAGAACTAAATGCACATATATACATGTACACACACACATACACACTCACAGAGTTGAAGAGGAAGTATCACAAAGATCGACCAATAGCAAGCAACTTAGAGAACTTGAGAGCAGGTTGCAAGAGGTGACTGAGGACTTTGAGGCAGAGAAGGAAGCCAGGAATAAGGCTGAGAAGCAAAAAAGGGATTTGGGAGAGGTTTGTGGATGTTTGTATGTGAGAAATCTTTAACGGTTCGATGTGTTGATGGCTTGGTGAGTTTAAATGGAAACTTTTGGGATTTTTATTGATACTTCTTGCAAAGGGATGCTATTATCATAGAGGTTTCATGATTTCAATTCTATATTTATATGCCTAGAAGTTTTTTTGAGTAGATATATGCCGTCAAGAGCATCGAACACAATACCATACATTTAATACACATACCAACCACATCACACAGGAACTGGAAGCATTGAAGAGTGAGTTGGAGGACTCGTTAGATACCACAGCAGTGGTTCAAGACTTGAAGTTGAAGAGGGAACAAGAGGTGGTGCAGTTAAAGAGACAGATGGATGATGAGTTGAGGAGTCGAGATAATACCATCCATGAAGTGAGGCAGAAGTACAACCAACAACTTGAACAACTTAATGAACAGCTCGATCAAGCTAAGAAGGTGTGTGTGTTTGTGGGGTTGGAGGAGATGGCTGGTGTGTGTTTGATGTCGTTTGATACTTACAAGCACATTAGTATCATTCATACACACACTTACACATACATCTACAGAGTAAGGCTCAAGTGGAGAAGGCGAAGGTGCAAGCAGAGGGAGATCAGGAGAGTCTGCAGCATGAGCTCAAACAGGCCGTTAATGCCAGGCTGGAGACTGACAGGAAGAAGAAACAGCTCGATCAACAAGTTGGTTGTTGAGGTGGTTGTAGTGGTGTTGAGGTGGTTGTTTAGCAGTTGTGTTGTTCACTTTTTTGCTAGAAAATGAGTAATCCATTCTTTTGATTATATTTGAAACAATGCCAAATATAAATGAAATCCAATTCAAAAAATTTCAAGATCATCAGTGATTTTCATTAATGCGTGAAAAGAAATTAAAATATAACAACGAAAAAATGGTCACCAGGTGGCAGATCTGATGCTGCGGTTGTCTGAGGCAGAAAGAACCAAGGCAGAAGCCCTAGACCGTAACACCAAGCTGCAGGTGAGTGCATTCTTCATTCCATCGGGACGAGAGGATTTTTTGCGTACAATTATACTTCATACTCACGCTCAAAATCACGCACGTAAAATCGATCAAAAGAAATCACGCACGTGTGCAATTATTCATCACGCACATATACACAAACATGACTGCAGAGTGAGTTGGAAGCTTCGGTATCTACTGTAGAGAGGTTGGAAGAGAAGGAGAATATTCTCAAGAAGAACAACTATACTCTGCAACAACAACTGACTGAAGTTCAAGAGCAGGTGTGTGTGGGTGTGTGTTAGTTTTTTTAGGTTTTTGTTTGTGGAGGACAGGCTTAGTCAAAGTTGAGTGAGTGAATTATCCATTCTGTTTTTTTTTGGGTGGGGGAGGAGGTAGGTTTATTGGTAAATAAGTGAGAGAAGGCATGTAGTTTATTATTCATTTTATTATTATTATTGTTATTACGTGCCAGGCAGAGGATGAGAAGAAGATGAAGGTAATGTTGCAGTCAAGAATGAAACAGGCTGATGATGAGATCATTGCTCTCAAAGACCAAGTAGCTATCATCATTATTTTTTTTTCATTTATATTACCATTATTATCATTGCTGTTGTTATTATTATTGTCATTGTTTTCACACTTCTTCAAGAATACAATCTTCTGATGTTCTTAACTACTTCCAGTAGATCGTCATTATACATATTCAAATACATCAGGATCATTATCACCACCATCCAGGTTGAGAATGCCGAGATGGTGCACAAACAGTTTGAGAGTAGATCTACAACCCTCAATACCCAGTTGGCTGAATTTAAAAATAAGGCTGATGCCCATGACGGCTTGTTGGAGGCAATGGAAGAGGTGGGTGGGGGTGGGTGAGTTAGTAAGGATGATGATGATGGTGAAGAGGAGATAGTAATGATGATGATGAATAATAGGAAGTAATGATGACGAGGAGTATAATTATTGATTATGCTAGTTGTTATGAATGTTGTATTGGGTAAGAATCAGTGATGGAAAAATTTATATGAAAAAATATCTATATATAAACACACAGGTGCGTAGGAAGAGTGCCAGAGAAGTAGAGAGTTTGAACAACACATTAGGACAGTTGCAAGAGGAAAATGACAGACTCAACAAGTCAAAGAAGAAGTTACAGTCTGAGGTTGGTGGAGTGGGAGGTTGGTGTAGTAGATTATTGTGACAGTAATTAATAACCAACAAACAAAAGAGTCTTGAATATCACCATTAGAAGCGATACATTCACTAACAGACACATAGTAAAACCACACGCACAAATGAAACAAACACACGCACACAACAGTTAGAAGACGTATCTATGTTGTTGGAGAGTGAGAGAAGTAAGTTTTCAAACATCGACAAGAAACAGCGCAAGTTCGACCAGGCTTTGGCTGAAGAGAAGGCTATATCCGAGAAGTTTGTTGTTTTCTTCTATCATATAACTGTCATACTATTCAGAAGATTTCCATATCTATATTATATATATACTCATACATTAAAATATGTGTACATACAAACATATATATACACATGAAAACATAATTAAAAATACACACACGTAATCTGACAGAGTGGGTCTGGAGAGAGACCAGTTAGAGAGAGAGTTGAGGGACAGAGACACAAAGATATTGAACCTGGATAGAACCCTTGAAGAGATCAATCACCAACTATCTGAGTCGAACAGAATAAGAAGTGGGTGGGGTGGTTGGGTTGTGATGTGATCACTTTTTATATAAGTGTAGTCACGTAGATACAAATCTATACACTATGCCATTACAACTAAAACAGCTAAAAGAAATTAACACACTTACACACACAAACCAACACACACGCACACACACACAGCACAACTACAAAGAGATTTAGACGACCTAGTATCCAGCAAGGATGACGTAGGCAAAAGTGTGCATGAGCTGGAGAAAGCTAAGAGATCCCTTGAAGCACAGGTGTGTTTGTGTGTGTGTGTGGTGTGTGTGTGTGTGTGTGTGTGTGTGTGTGTGTGTGTGTGTGTGTGTGTGTGTGTGTGTGTGTGTGTGTGTGTGTGTGTGTGATTTTTTTCTATTGCTTGTTTGCCATTCGTGTTTTCATACTCAGTCTTTCCCAATCCCTCCCAAAACAATACACAACTGCTTCCCACCAACCCAGGTGGAACAACAGAGACAGACTATTGAAGAGCTTGAGGATGAGATCCAAGGCACTGAAGATGCCAAGCTGAGGTACTGTGTGTGATAAGTGTTCCTTAAAATAATAATAACCATCTATATCTCTACATTATTTATATATATCTAATGTATATACACATTGAAACACACACACACGCAAATAAAGATGGGAAGTGAACATGCAAGCACTGAAAGATCAATTATCTCGTGAAGCTCAACAGAGGGAGTTGATGGATGAGGAGGGTAGGAAGGGTTTGTTGAGAAAGGTGGGTGTATGGGATAGAGTGATGGTGGCGGTAGGGTGGTGTCTAGATGGTGGGATAAATGGGTGATGATGGTGCGTGGGTTTGAGGTTCGGTCTTCTTTAGTTTGATTGATTGATTTATTGATAGTTGTCTGCTTCATTGGAGTGTTTTGGCTGATGAAAGAATGCTGCTTGGTCTTTTATTTAATTTAATGTAGTTAACGAGTATACTTAAGAACATAAATAAATTTTATTAAGATTCAAAGCTTTTCGTTAACTAAATAACATTTTCAAATGCTCCTAAAAATAATCGTTTTATTGTGGCTAGTGTAAAATCCTAATGTAATTACTTCAAGTCTTTTTATATTAATCTCAGTTTTCGTTACCACTACTAATGCATTGAAATATCCCCAATCAACATGATGACTCACTTGACAGTTGAGGGATCTAGAAGGAGAGTTGGAGGAGGAGAGGAGGCAGAAACTGCAATGTAACAATGCTAGAAGGAAGATTGAGGGTTCGTGATCTCTTTTTCTTTTTATCTACACTTTCGACGTTCTCGTGCGTAAGATTATTTCTGAATCCATTGCACACTCTTATATATTTTTATTTCAAAAATATTCTACAGGTGAATTTAAATCGATGGAGGAGCAGGTATCAGAGGCACTGAGGTTGAAGGAGGAAAGTCTCAAACACAGCAAGAAGTTGCAGGTCAGTGTGGTGTCGGTATACTGGTGTGTGGTGTGGTGTGGTGTGTTGTATGATGTGGTGTGGTGAGATTCTAAGATTGTATAATATATAATATTGTATAATCTGAACGTTTCAATGGATTCTCATACGTTGGTATAATGTTTCCACCACATCAATCACCACCAACAACAACACAGGCTCAGATGAAGGAGCTAATGATGGAGAATGACAGTCTAAGCAACTCAAGAGAAGAGGCAATCAACATAGTGAAGGAAAAGGAGAAGAGGTTGAGAAGTATGGAGTCAGAACTTATACAGGTGAGTGTAGATTTTGCTTCTGTTTCTTGGAGTTTAATTATGTGTACTCATCATCTTTTTCTTCAACAATAATTTTGAGATGTATGGATTATTTACTCATATTTATATTGATGCACACTCACACATTGTGTCACCTAAAGGTGACAGAGGACCTTGCTTCAAGTGAGAAGGCGCGAAGAGCCCTGCAGTCTGAGAAGGACGAGTTGCAAGATGAGTTGGCTTCTGGAGGAGCTGGAAAGTATGTGTTTGTGTGTTTTCTTTATAGATAGATACCATGATTTTAAATCAACTTCTCACCTCAGAACCTCATGGATAGAAGAGAAGAAGAAGTTGGAGGCGAAGATTGCAGAGCTGGAGGAGGAAGTAGATGAGACTCAAGGAAGTATGCTGTTTTTGGTTTCTATTGTTATTGTTTTCGATATCATTATGTTCTCAATTCTTATGCATCAAAATATCAATCTCAACCATCTTAAGGTTTGGAGGTTGCAAATGAGAAGAATAGGAGGGTGGTTTCTCAGGTTTGTGTGCGCGTGTGTGTGCGCGTGTGTGTGTGTGTGTGTGTGTGTGTGTGTGTGTGTGTGTGTGTGTGTGTGTGTGTGTGTGTGTGTGTGTGTGGATGGAGGCTAGTGGTAATAGATGGGTAAATAATGGGTAGATAAACATTTATAAACAATATACAGTATAGTTATTAACAGTGTCCACCACAAACTTACTCAAACACAGGCGGAGCAGTTATCGATAGATTTGTCAGCAGAGAGAAGTATTAGCCAGCGTTTTGAAAGTGAAAAAGCTCAAGTCGATCGTCATAATAAGGATCTCAAGGTGGTCCTAATGATGATGATGGTGGGAGTGGTGAATGGAAATGATGATAGTTGTGGTGGTGGTGGTGGTGATGATAATGATGATGGTGGCGGGGGTGCTTTCATATATTTTACTATAATCTTATTAAATTCTGCCATTTCATTACCCAATCTTTATAAACATGTAACTCAGATCAAGCTAGCAGAGCTGGAGACTGAGCTCAAAACAAAGGTTCGTCTTATATTAGTGATACATTGTGTTGTATGTTATCACGTCATTTATTTTCACCCTTTTTCTCATCCTCGTCTTCCTCTTCCAGGTAAGGTCAGCACAATTGGCATTGGAGACTAAGCTGAAGAATATGGAAGAGGCCCTTGATAATGAAACCAGGTATGGCAGCTGGTGCATTATCATAACATAATATTTAAAATTTGACTTATTACTACTAACAGTAGCAATGATAATAAAACTGTTTCTTTCGCTTAATATATTTATGATATAACTAAACAAAATGGTATAAAAAACTCACACACCAACCACTCACCCACCAACCAGAGAGAAGCAAGCCTTGAGCAAGTTGTTGAGGAGGCAGGACAAAAGGTTGAAGGAGTTGACCTTGCAGATGGAGGATGAGAGGAGGGTGGCTGACCAGTACAAGGAACAAGTATGTTGTGCTATTTTTATTTTTCCAATTGTTTTTTTCTATTTCTTTGATCTATTTTTTTTAATTATTTTTCTTTATTCATTCTTTCTTCACACAACCACACAAATACAAAGGTGGACAAGGCAAACAACAGAGTGAAGGTGTTGAAGAGGCAGTTGGAGGAGGCTGAAGAAGAGACTACCAGAGGTTGGTGTTGTAGGGTGTCCTATATGCTTTCATTTGCCTGTTTGTTCTTCTTGTTTTTTTTTATTTTTTCAGTGTGTTATATTTTCTCATGTGTTTTCATGTTTCATTATTTTTCGTGTAGATAAATGCATCCACACCAATCTCATATTCATATCTCATGAAAACATCATGTCATCTCACACACACACATACAGTGACAGCACAGAAACGAAAGGTACAGAGAGAGTTGGATGAGCAGATGGAGCAAGCGGTGACCACCCAACGAGACCTCGACTCTATTAAAAACAAGATGAGAGGCAATGAGAAACTAAGGTGCCGTCTTATTATTATTATTCTTATTATTAATTTTATTTCCATCATTATTATTTTTATTTTTTTATCATTGATACTTTTTTGAATACATTATTTCATCTATATAAAGCCATTTTTTTGTATATTTGGAACCCACGCACATAGGAGCACAAAGTTCTTGGGCAGAGCAGCTTTATTGGAGGAGGAGAAAGATTCTTCAGTTTCGGAAGAACCCGCGCCGCAACAATAGATTATTTTATCATTATTTCCGCTACCTTACTGTGTTTTATGGTTCTTCATTCTGATTGGTTTATGTTGATGACTCATCAACTTTATGTGCCTATTTTTAGTTTCAATTTATACTCAACTGGATTTAAAATTATGTTCATTGTTAATTGATATTTATCATATCATATGTGTTGAAATTCAATGTAAAATCAAAACTTTCCGTAACCATCAGAACCAATATCACATGCCATATTGAAAACACCCTCTAAATTTCATTAAATGCTCGCTATATAAATCCAAAACGCTTGAACTCGCTGACTTAACCTTGCTTTGATCTGTTTAATCACATGTTCTTTCATTTAATTTGTTAGTAGTTATATATTTTAATAAATACTTTACAAATAGATAGTAATTTCTATATCAGTAACATTCGTAATCTTATCAATTGTGAGCCTTCAAAAATGCATTTAAACGGGCTTATGGAGTTATCTACTACATATTTGATTACAATGGATCATTATCATTGATTTTTAATTCAATTGAAAATGATTGTTGCTTTAATAAAATTTCATCAACTTTTCTTTTCAACTACCCCATATAATGTTTGTGTTAGTCCACGTGATTAGATCTTTCTCCATCTCTTGCTTTCAATGCATAGTGCTTGTTTTGGTTCGTTTTCGTAGGTTTCTAGATTTTAAAAAATTCTTTCATTATTTTCCATTATGTGAAGAAATTTCTTTCTCTTTCTATGCTTCAGTGCTTCCACCAGTGTCATCAAACCTAGTAGACATTTGGAACATTTTTTCGATTCCCAAGATGTATCAATTTTCTTTATAATGTTTCTAGAACTGGAAAAACATCAAATAATCATCAATTACTTGATCATCGAATTAGGTTTTCGGTTTCACCTTTTTTGCGTGTTTAATTATATTTTTAATATTAATTTTTGTTATTATATAAATTTTGATAAAACTTGAAGCAGCTTTGGATCAATCAGAATTTTTAAAAACTGTGACCAACTTGAAACTTTAAATATTATTTATCTGGAAAATGTTAGTAAAAATAGCAAAACCAAACAAAAAAAATGCTTTTTCAGCGGTAAAAATATCAAATTCAAAAATCTGGTGCAAATTTGCTACAGCCCTATTGGTCTATACATAAGTAGTTTTTCATAGTTAGCGTGAACTTCCACTCCAACTTCCCTATTATTTGAATGTAAAAACGATTGAGTTTTCCGAAATATTTAAAGAGCAAAATACCAGATTTTAACAATTTTCAAAATAATGACACGTTTTGCAGTAATTGGCAAGTCTACTAACTTGTTTATGGTTTTAATTTTTTTCATACTTCTCAAAACTTCAAATTGTTCTGACAACTGTTCGGCATGTAAGTTCAACGACCATCATAAATCTACCAATCAAGAATCTATTGACAAACTCAAACCGATCTGTGGTAAAAGGTTATGATTTTTTCAAGTACATCTCAATTCATGCCACATTAAAATCAACTTTATTTAAATTTTGATTTTTTTACAGATTTTCTACATCAGATAATTCAATTTTTTCATTTGAAGTTGGTATATGTACTAGTGGAGTAATTTCTCAAGTTCTTCCTGGTTATGATGAAGTGGGGGTGAATATGAAGATTTTACTTTTATACCATTTAATGATATTTTTTATAATATACATTATGTCTCATTACTGATAAAGTGTCAATTTTATACTCTATCATTTCAACAATGATTCATTTCATGAAGGTAGTACAAAAAGAGCCTTCCTCACCCAACATGTACAAGCTTGGCTCGATAAAGAAAGCAGATTTAAAATCTGGAAGTAAGTATCTCATATCAAAAATTATTTCATAATGATAAAAAAATCAAAGCAACAAACAATAATATAAGACTATGCAGCCATGATAAGCTTTACAATAACACCTTGAACCACCACCACATGCCACCATAATATACCGACCCTCACCACTACACCATAATATACCAACCCTCACCACTACTCTATAATATACCACCACAATCACATCATATCATACCACCACCCCCATAACATTATGCACAACCATTATAATATACCACTGCCACAATAACACTATATAATGCAACCACCACATGCCACAGACAACTGGATGATGCTAGAGTACTCGGGAGGTGATCCATATGCAAATGCATGCAACAAAGCTCAGAGGAAAAGCACCATACTTATTATATGCGACCCTGATGAGGAATATGTTGGAGAATCTGTTGTTGTTGTTGTTTTTATTGTTGTTATGATGGTGCATTTTTGTTGTTATAATGCTGCGTTTTTGTTGTTATTGTTGTTATGTTAGTGCATTTTTTGCTATTGTTAGATTTTTTGTTGTTTTTACTAGTGTTAATTTTGCTGTTATTATTATTATATTTTTTTAGGCTGTACCAGTCAGTTTAGTTTATTAATTGATTGATTCATCTCAACATATACCTGTCATGATTTCAGTATCAATCTATATCTCTTTTACAAGTGAATACAAACACACATCCCCAATCTCATATCCCCTCCCAAACACACACAGGGTCGCTTAGAGTACCTGGAAGAAGACAACAGCAACACGGAAAATAACTGTTACTACCTCTTCCAGCTCTCACACAAAGCTGTATGTTCTGAACGTCCTATCATTATGACCACCAAAGATGGATGGAGTGTTGGCTCCATGTTCTGTGTTGTGTTAGTGGGGAGGTCGGGTGCATTTGTCTAGAGTGGTTGAGATTGGTTTTATCTGTGCTGGTGTTGAGGTTGGGTTTATTTAATGATGGGGCGGTTGAGGTGTGCTTAATTATATGTTTCAAGTTTAACATACACATTCAATATTCTACACACAATTACCGAAGTTCCACTTGATGATCGATTTACATACATACATTCCACACACATTTTCATTCTCAAAACACACACCAAACACAAAGAAACACATTTTCCAACAGAGTGATAAGCACAGCAGCTTGTTACTTTGTATTGGGAGCTCTCTTTATGAGGTTTGTGAAGGGGCTCAGAGGACTTGAGCAGATCCCCAACTTTGCCTTCTGGAGAGAGCTTGGACACTTACAAGCGGTCTGTGTGTGTGTGGGTGGGTGGGTGTGTTTGTAAACAAAATTGGCGGTCGAGCGGTTAAAAGTGAAAAGTATTAATTTTAATTGGCTGCGGAGAGAAAACTTCAAAATTTCAACGGAAGCCATCAACAAAAAGCCTACATGAAGATTTCAAGAAATTTCGCCTAGCTGATCACTGGCAAGTCAAAATAAGAACACCACACCAGATCCTCTGCTCTGCAGTTTAGTGCACCCGCCTTATGGTGGATAAATGCACAAAGGGAAGGAAGGGTGTGTTTGTTTGTTTTATTATTCTTTATTGTTATTATTATTGGTATTTTCATTTTTTATATTTTTATTATTATTATTATTATTATTATTATTAGGATGGTTGCAACCTGGTATGTCGCTGTGCAGACAGACACGTCAACAACTACTCTGGTGACATCAGGACTAGTGGTAACATCAATATTATTTTTATTTTCATTATTATTATTGACCTTTTTATTATTTTCTTGTTGTTAATAGCCAGTTTTCATGTTATCAGACATCAGCGTGTTACCTCCATGGTCACGTGGGATTAATCATCATTTATTATTTTTTTCTTATTATTATCATTATTATTATTATAAATATTCTCACATACCACATGGTCATCTCCCACCAATCACAGCCAACAGTGAGAGTCACTTGATTTATGAAGATGAGCCCTGATTGGTTGATTGGTGGATAATTGGTTGGTGTATTGGTTAATTGTTTTTTGTTTGGTGTAAGCGTGTTCATAATGGTGAAACATTCATGGTGGGAAGGTTTGAATGATGATAATACTCAATTGTATAGTTTAGATGTTTAATTAAGCCGACCTATGTGATAATGAATATAAGGAAAAAATTACTATGTGATAATGATAATGAATATTGATATGACATGATTAATTTTGCTAATTTTTTAATTTTTGAACTGATAACTCAATGAAATTATTCGTTAAACTGATAACTTCATCTTTCTTATGGCTCCATGGTGTTTTTTTTTGATCATTATCGCTACTTTTTAAGCAATCCCCCTCCTAATAGATTCCATGCACTGATAAAAAAGACGATCCATTTTTTATTAATCAACAGCCAACGTTATAGCTTCCGGGTTATAACAACTTTCTAACGAATTACCACACACTGATGACGTATCATAAAGCGGTACTGATGCAAGATTTCCTAGCCCACGTGGTTCATTTGTACAGTGTTCTTTGCCTTTAAAACTCATAGTGAGGTTTATCATTACTTGCTCATAATATATAGATATATATTATTTTTGTTTTAAATTATTTAGCTCTGTTTATAAAAATTTTTCTAGTATTTATACAATGTTAAATCATTTTGATCTACCTTTTTTGATTTATTAACGTTTTTAATTTATATTTCATGTTTTTTAATATTTAAATTAAATTATATTCACTCGAAACTGAAATTATCAAGTATTTTAGTTATGGGGTGATTTTCAACGTTTTGTGCCCTTTATTACTATCCTGTATCACCTTTGACTCTAATGTGAGTGGCTGGTGTGATGTGGTATGGTTTTTACGATGTTGTGTGGTGTGATGTTATAAGATTTAGTCTGATGTGGTGTAATGTGATTTAATGTGGTGTGTTGCAGTGTAGTGTGATGTGGTGTGTTGGTGTAATGTGGTCTAGTGTGATGTCATGTGGTGCGGCGTAGTTACTGTAATGTTGTTTGGTTTAGTGTGATTTAGCTATGGTAATTGGATGTGGTTAATATAATTAGTGGGATCTAGTTAATTTCATCTACTATGACGTGGTGGATGTGTTGCAATGTGATGTGAACATGCACACTGTGATACTGTGACGTTACAATGCTCAACTGCCGTTCAATCCTTGGTGATGGTTTTTTGGTTATATACCTTCGCAGAATAAACCTACAAATTTTTTTCTGTTTCTAACTTCGATCCAAGAATACAAGAATGTTGAATTTAAAAAGTAGAAATAGTTACTGAAGAGCAAAAATGCTCGAGACACGATTCCTTTGAGAATATATCACTAATAATTTATTCAATTAGTGTAAGAAATCTATTGATGCAAGCCATACTAGCATCAAAATCGAGTATAATGACGAGGAGTGAGAGGAAGCTAGATGAATTTTATTATCTCAATACCAAATAAAGCGTATTTCTCCAATGGAAATCAAACATGACCAATGTACAAATGTAACAAAAGAAAGCACTCGAACCAACACTACACAAGAAGGCTTAAGGTTCAACCACTACTAAGCAACGACGGCTCAAACTTAGTAATTAGAGTCTACTGTGAGAGTTTTACCGTTGAATACTTTGAATGGTGAAATCTAATAACGCCATGCGATCTAATATAGAAGAATGTTGGATTAGAAATAAATATTTTATCACGGGAATTAAATAAAAATCGTTGTTTATATGGATTTTTTGATAATTAACTAATATGATCACATGGTCCAACCCAATCTAACATGCAAACGGACGCAAAACTATAACTAAATAAAAGATTAGTAATGATATAGAATTCTCACCATCATGAGGGACAATGGGTTTGAGAGCGAGCAAAAATGCCAACAAAATACTGTTCTGACGGATTGCTTCGAGTTTCAACTTGAAAATAATCAAAATGACAATGGAAAAATATCCACTGTAACGCTCTTGTTATGGTACCGTGCGTAAATATTTCAAAAAAAAAACACTTTGTTATGAAGATTACAGCATAAAAATAACCTAAATCATCTCAAAACAATAATATCAATAATGATTCATAAATATACTTAGTGACGTCACCGCCAATGAGTTTTAAGATTGCCTGGATTATCGGAAATCTTTTGGAAAATCTGCATATTTATAATAGAACTTATCGATCGATTGGTATTTAAATACAAAAAACGACAATCGACTTTAAATAATTGATGCATGTACACAAAATCAAACTAGGTCAACTTTTAACACAGGTTAACTATTAAAGTTAGATTAACTTTTAAATTGAGTAAAATTTCATTTGAAATAATGAAACGACCATCACCCGAGTATGTGGGGGCTTACATTAAAAATAATCAATATTATAAAGGAATAAAAGTGACCATAAAACAACAGTAGAGGAATAATAAGAATCAAAAAAAAATAATAAAAATAATAAAATGCACGCAAAAAATGACGCTCAAAACACGCATCTTCGCTGCGTAATCAAAAATAACCAATTACAAGAGTGCATTCCATTAAAACCTAAATCGTTTTTCAACTCTGAATTCATACCTAAAACAATATATGTATATATATGTGAAAAATATCCAAAATAACAATTAAAAATACTATCTAGAATATTAATACAAAAAAAAATGCAATACGATTAGCATAACTAACTTGTCCATAGTTTTAGTCATTGTGTACGTTTTTAAATAGTTCTCTTTAGGAATTCAACGAAAATGAAACGGAAAATAGTTTGATATAAAATCAAATGCTATATTACAAAACTTCCTTCAAAACTGGTGCCAAACAACACCAACAAACAATTTTCTACTCATTATCCACCATCCCAAACCAGTTAAGCGCTCCACCTACCACTCTTCTACCCCACCTACCTATTTCAACCATCCCACTTACATCCCATCTACCTCACCTAGCAAACCATCACTCCCCACCTACCACCATGTCTACTGACCACCTACCACACAATCCCACCCTATCCACCACCAACACTACTCCACCTAATACACACCACTACTGATGGCGTTGCGAGGCACAAATTCAGGAGCATCGACCTTCATGTTTGACACAATCTTCGGCATCACCCACTTAGTGGGATGGCTTATGCTCCGAATCTTCTTCATGTCTTGAGATAGTTCTACTTTATCTGATGTTATTACCGCCTGTGTGTGTGTGTGTGTGTGTGTGTGTGTGTGAGCCAAGCAGTTGAAACATGAATATTAACTCTCACTACTGTGAAACATTCAACACATTTATAGAAAATGATAAAACCGATACATCAAACTCACATTCCATCTTGAACTACATACTACCTCCACACACCCACCACATCCCACTCACCTGTATGATTACACTGAGATCATGAACCCGGTTTCTGAGGCGATTGAAGGACGAAATCATCTCAATACTTATCCATCCCTCGCTGTCCATGTTCTGTCTCAAGAAGAAGTCGTGTGTGAGGTTCTCGTCTGACATGTAGTACTCTCTGTGGTGTGGTGGGCGTTTATGAGATTCATATGAGGTTGTCTCTGAGGTGTATTTGTTATTAATGTATGAGATTTAATACTTGCTATGATGAGGTGCATTCCTTTTTTGGGTATTCATTCATATATCATATATATGATATATGAATATATTGAAATTTTGGGTATTTATTATCACATATATATTAGATATAATTGTTAAAATGAAATTTTTTCAGTACTGTAGCTTTTGTGGTGTATTTGTCATTATCATTTAAGATGTATACTTTCTATGTTGATAGTACAACCCATACCAGCATGGGTTGGATGGGACAATGATGATGGATTTGCTATATAATATACTTTAGATCATTATATGGCATGAGGTACCTTCCAAGATGGAATTTTTTGATTATGATTTCTTGATTATTGGCAATAGAACAAGGTGAATAAAATCAGAAGGGAATATATTCAGTAGGTTAAAAATTTAAATGCAAGACTGTAAAGTTGAATAGGAGATTCAAAACACTGCCAATGAAATTTCTATTATACCCGGTTTTAACAATTTTTTGAGTAAAAAATGTTTCATTATTATTGTTATTATTGTCAAACGAAAAATGACTAGGTTCTATGAGATCATAATAAGAATATAAATGTATACAATCATGATATGGAAATACAAATAAATAAGACATACAATCGTATTATACAATATTCCTCCCATACTACGATACTGGCATAAAAAAAGATTTAAAACATTGATGATGATGATGATGACATATGTACGATGTGAAAAAATGAACTTTTATACACATTATTATTCTCATCATAATGGTAACCCTCATTATCGTTTTAAGTTCATTTCCACACCGAAATGGGTTGGTCAGGGGTTGATACATGGATAAACAAGTAAATAATTAACAAACATTTGAAGCTTGGCAAACTCCTGGTCATCAAGCATATTAAGAGAGTACATCTGTTGGGCTTTGGGATTGAGGAAACTCTCTACCAACATCATGAATCCTTCCTCCATGTCGTAAAAATTGTTGTTGCTGTTGTTGTTGAAGAATGCCTTTACCTTTTTGTAGGACTTGTTGGATACTTTGTGTTGTTGTTGTGGTATATTGTTGCGGTGGTTTTTAGGGTGGCCCTTGGATCGACTGTTCAACTGTTGTTCACTTGTCAGAGGTGATTGTTGTTTTGTGTTGTTGTTGCTTTTCTTCTGTACAGATGTTTGCTTGTCATCATTCTCTTTGTCTTCTTCTATAGTGCCTTGTTTGTTCTCCTCCCTGCTTCTAACCATTTGACCCCTATTACCCTTGCTATTTCTGAAGTTCCTATCATAACCATTATTTCTATTAAAATTCTGTTTATTGTTGTTGTTATTGAAGTTATTATTATTATTAAATGATGCTTTCTTCTTGTACTTTGGGTACTCCACGTCCAATGGCTTCCATACCTGCTTCTTTTGCTCTGTTAGGTTTTGATATAATCAAAATATGCGCCAGTACAAACAAGTGATAATACAGTAACATTTAAATGCTAGTATTAACTAGATAAATTTAATATTGACAAACATCATAAGAATTATTATTAATATACCCTTGGCAAAGGAAAACGAGCTATAAAAAGAATCTGATTGATTGCTATCACTACTATTAACATTTTGTTTTCATTTACACAAGGTTGACAACATATCACCAGGTATAGAGCACCTTAAAACTTTTCAGAGACATCTTATGTATGTTTTGTATAGTAATTGAGGATTCATACATTTTAAATGAAAGCTATAATTTTCGATAATTATAGCCCAACCCTTGGTAAAAGAAAACGGGCTATAAAAAGAATTTGACTGATTGATTGATTATCATAAAACTCTAGCATGCTAAAGTTCCATAAGGCTATACTTATAGAAAATTATAGCTTTTATTTTAAATGTATGAATCCTCAATTGATGCATTTAAACCTTAATAAAAACAACAGCCCACTTTTTTTGTTATTAGATGCATTTTGGGAAGGATTGGTGGAAGACTGGTTGCATGATTGGTAGTTATTTCTGGACAGCTCCGGGTAGTCATCCAGGTCTGATGGACTGCTCTGTATGACGTTTATTTAAGGGGTTGTGTGGTGGTCAGTAATTTGTGGAGTTATAAACTGATAATGAGAAGATTATTGAGATTAATTTATATAGCAGGCAGTTTACTAACAGAAGTTGGAAGTCAATAAAGTAGAATAGCCTGATACAATTTCATCAAAAATAAATAATTTATCAAAAAATGATAAAAAAATGCTCAAATGATAAATACAATGTGAAACATTTGTCACGATTCTGGCTTGCATTATTAAAGAATTCCAAAATGATTGGCTTTAAATTAATTATCAGGCTTATGTTAACATTGGAATAAAGAAAATAAGTGGTAAATGCATCAATATTGACATCAATAAACTGATATCAAATGTAGTTGTGTGTGAATGTGTGATAAAAACCAAAAACATGATCGCATAAAAATCGTTGTTAAATACTGAAGCTGTTTGGGTTTTTATATTGGTTTAATGATGGCAAGGGACTCAAAATAATGATAATAAAATTTCAAGTTTTATCAATATTGAAAAATTATCATTATTTTATATCAACAAACAAGGCTTATAATGCGAATCATAGCAATAAAGACTGATTCATTCTAGTAAAAAGTAGGATCAATAAATGGTCATATAGCAATATGATGCGTGACATCACTAGAGGTGCTAATAATAGCCCTGGTTTGGGCTGTGCATTGATGGAAATTGGTAAACATTCAAAAACCAATGACACAATCAATTTTAATAAGACTTTTTTTTAGATCATTATGAGTAGAAAATAAAAATTCAGGTGAGATACTGCAGGCCACATATGTTCATGATTTTTACATTTTATGATCTTGAATCTCACTAGAATAAATATTATAATTATCGTGTTTAACAATGTAATATAAGCCCATTAAAACAGGACTATAGAGAAGATAAACAATGATGATGATGATGATGAGTGTAAGGCTTGTCAATATTGTTTATTAGCATGGTAGGTACCTGAGAAGTATGGGAATTGGTTTCTACTGCATTATTTTTGTTAGTGTTTGTATCATTGTTATCAACAATGTTATCGTTAACACTATCAACAGTGGCATTATTTTTGTTGCTGTTGTTGTTGGCTTTTGTGGTGCTGTTGTTGGTTGTATTGTTGTAAATGTTTGTGGTGCTGTTGTTGCTGTTTGTGGTGCTGTTGTTGTTTGTTGTATTGTTGGTGGCGGTTTCATTTACAGTATTGGGTGTGATTACCTGTTTATCTTCATTTTGGGTCTTTTTACTCTTTTCTTTTTTGTTGTTGACTTTTGCATCATTGTTGTTTTTACTCTTATTGTCTTTGTTATTAATAGCCTCTTTTTTAATTTCATTATTTTTATTGGTTTTGGCAGTGACTTTATCAGATGTTTTGGAAGCCATTTTGAGTTGGTTTGATGAATTAGGCAGTTTAATGTTTTTTACACTATATTCTTCAAAAATCTTCAAGCTTCTGGATGTTTTGTACTGGACTTTATCTGTTAACTGATTAAAAATGGATTATTTAATGTGTTATGAAG
The DNA here is from genome assembly GCA_964035795.1 of Pterobdella sp. o SKG-2022. NCBI lineage: Eukaryota > Metazoa > Annelida > Clitellata > Hirudinida > Piscicolidae > Pterobdella > Pterobdella occidentalis. The sequence continues at coordinate 8,204,279 of OZ038325.1, read as the reverse complement.
TTTAAGATGAGTTTTTATATTTACTTTGTACTATATTTGCCAAGTTCAACTATGATGCAACTTGTGAGTCAGCAAGTTGAATTTAAAGAAATTTCCTCAATGAGTTTTCTTTATATTTTGTAATGATGAATGAAATGGAATTATGAGATTTTCAGCTGTAAGGAATAGTTAAATGCATGTGTTTTATAGAATAGTTGAAAACTTGCCTGGGAGGATTGCAGAAAAACGGAAAAAATCTGATATTTTTTTAATTGAAACTTTGAAAAATATTTTTGCCTCTAGTTAGATTAGGTTTGAAAGATCAAACATAGTGAGAAAAGTCAATGTTAGCGTGAAGGTGAGCATATGTGATTGAGCAAGACTTCTCAAAATTCGTTCCAACAACTATTTTTTCAAAAAATAAATAAAATTACTGTAAAAAACTGAAATATATATCAATTTCAAAGACAGAAATTTTTTCTCATAATAATTTTTGGTAATTACGCCTTTACACGTGCTTTGCAAATTTTCAAAAAACTAGTGAAGTATAGGTTTAAATTAAAGAATTTTGAAAACAAAAAAATATTGAAATACATTAAATTTTATAAAATAATATAAAATTAATATATTTAACATATAAGCCGATAAGTCAAGTAACCTTTAAACGGACGGTTGATAATCTAGATGGGTGAAATTTAAGACAAAAATCCACAAATGTTTGAAAAATAACAAAATAATGTATTGAAGTTTATTTTTGGAAAGTTTTCCTTAATTTTTAAATATTTTCATGCGTTGCGCAACGCAAGCCGCACATGTAGCTAAGGATGAAAATAGCGCACGATTAATATTGATTTAAATAATCATTAATTAAATCCTAGCTTTACTATTTTTAGAAAATTTAATTGTTTCATCTTTACTTTTAGTTTTAAATTATATTCAGTTAAATAGCTCTGGTTTATTAAAATTTTAATTTGTACAAATACAACTATTGATTTAATTTTATGGATTTAATATATAGCTTTTGATCGATAAATACGAAATTGAGTCTCAAACTTTAGCAAAGTATATTTCAACTTTTAACTATACATTTTTCCTCATTTTAAAATTTTTATACTCTAAAAATAAATATTTTAATATTATTTAAAATTGTCAAATCTGGGCTATATTATTATTTATATATGTAATTCTGCAAGTCATTTGGTATGGCTTGTTTAGGGATGGTTCTTTTATAAAAACTTGGAAAAATTTATTTTACATATTGATGGAAACTCACAAGATAAAATGCACGTTATCACAAATTCAAAGCAAGTTCTAAAACTATTAGAACAAAATCTTCAAATAATATTTTAATACATTTATTCTAGCGTTTCATTATTCGTATATTAATAATCATAATTAAATTTCAACTTGAACAATTTATTTCATTTTTTTACGATAAAACCCACTAGAATTAGTAATGTCACCCAAAAGTCTTTTTTTAACCTTTTTCTTTTCATAGTCATCAAAAACACCACCGCCAATAGAATCATCAAAAAACACACCATCTTCATTATTCAATCCATTATTAATCTTATGTTTATTATAACCATGATCAACTTTCTTCATTATACTACTCAACTCATTGAAGTTTTCAATGGTTAATCTCCTATGCTTACAAGGAACATCTTCGTCCTCATTGGTCGTGAAGAAAGCGTGTTTTAACGCGTCTTGCGCAGTTATCCTTCCTTCCGGATCATATGACAGCATCTCCTGAGAACACATGGGGTTTTAACCATTAACTTCCTATGCTGATTCTTTTGCGATTAAGAGCTGTATCGAGGCTTTGCCAATCAATCGAGTCAAATTATACAAATATTCCAGGCTTCAGCCAAAAAATGGCCACAATAGTTTATAGTTTTTTTTTATTATTATAATCAAAGTTGAATGATATGACCTGGATAAGAAGACAGGCGGAAGGAGGCATGGAAGGAAAGAGAGGAGACAGCTGTTTTGGTGGCCATTGAGGAAATTCTGCCTGCAATAAAAACAACAGTAAGAATAAAAATTTTTCCATCTCCGTTTGCATGCATTGATTTTCAATGATTTTTTTGATGAAGAAATGGCAGCACCTTATAGTTGGGCAAGGTTTTAAGTTTCGACCATTGTTTCTCATCGGGAGTGCCTTTCGTGATATAACATCATGTGATAAATTATTAAACAATGGCCCAACCCTTACAAGGAAGTATTTATGTGGTAAAACTCAAACGTGGTAGTCATATATTTATTTTAATTATCTAATTTTTTAAAGTATAATTGGAAAAAGTGCGAGAAATTGAAAAAATAACAGATTTTGTTTTTTTAAAACTTGAAATAAATTTGTTTTATAAATTCGTAGACACATCATAATGATTTTTATAGCTCTTAATTATTAGTTGAGCCACCCAACAGTTGAAAGATCTTGAACAGCTGATCAATTTCTGAGTCCCCTGAGAACAATGGCTTTTTGCTGCTCTGTGATTATACAATTGATGAATGAGGATGAATATTGGAAATAACAAAAAGAAAAATTAAAAAAGTAATGATAAATGTTTGAAATAATAAAAAAAAAAGTATATGGAATTATAATTGCGAGTTAAAACAATATAAAAAATAATACTAATCAAACCAATTTATAGTAATAATAACTCAAACATAGAAATAATCATAAATTAACATGTTAGCTATTCTAAATTCTGCATATCTGACAAGACAACCAACGTGAACAATCCTAACCCCCCCCTCCTACCATCTCAGCAAAGACACATGCCACACTCCAGATATCGACTGGGAAGCTATAGATGGGGGTGCCAAGTAGGATTTCTGGGCATCTGTACCATAGAGTAACTACCTGAGTGTCATTTTGATGCATCCGTTTGCTGCGGCGATTACAATGAAGTGATTAAAAAGAAGTCTAGCGATTGAATTTTATTATATGAAACCTCAACACCTCAATGACGAAATGGAGAATGTGATATAAACAACAGTTTTACTTTACTTTTTGCTGAAAAAAATATAAACTAAAAAGAATGTTAATTTTGATGATGATTATTAAGTAGCAATATTGATAAAAGACACAAAGTATCCCTAACCTCGTGCGTCAAGGTTTGAGGGTAAAAGTCTCGACACCTTGATAGGCCGAAATCAGCTATTTTCACCTGACCTGGTGGTATGGAAACACACTTTAAAATAAAACTTCGAAAAATGCTATAAAATGACATAAAAACTACCTATATGGTTTATTGAACCATATGGGCACAAAAGGCTACATAAAAGCTATAAGAATACAAAACCTTGGGCGTCAATAAGGATGTTTTGTGGTTTGAGATCTCGGTGCATGATGAGGTGGTTGTGAATGTAAGAGAGGCCCTGCAGCAGCTGGTGCATGAAGTTCTGTGAAGAGGGCGGTGATCATTATGGGGGGTGGTGATTATTGTGGTAATAGTTGTGGTAAAGATGGCGGAGATGCTGGAGAAGAGTATGGTGGAGGTAAATAACGAATCAAATCATCCAACTGTATTAGTACTAAGATTTCAATACAGTACGAGACCAAGTCACCTACAGTATACCCAAAAAATTTACGAAATATTGATCAAAGTTTGATATACTAAAAACGAAATTAAATCTCTAAAGATTTAAAGTGAAGAAAAGGTTTGGAACTTGGATTGTCATTAATGGGGATGCCTTCATTAAGTTTCATGGTCACTGGGGTCAAAAGCTTGTGGTAAAGCAAATAAAACCAGAATTCTTCGTTTTCAGCTGCTTTCAAAATGTCTGAAAAAACTTTTGATAAAGCATTTTTTGTAAAGAAATGGAAATGATATTATGATTCGAGGCTGAGAGACTTAGGATAATGATTTTAAACCAATCAAGTAACATTTTTTTACAGCCATTACCTTTCGTTATTAATAAATTCTAAGATACGAAATACATTATAATTTTTACGAAATGCTGCATAATAATGCAATTTATAAATTATTAGTTATTTATGCATTTCAGTCGAAACAGTTTATTGTTCATGGTGAGAGCTTGGGACTGTCTACAACAGGGCATATTGTTTCAGAATTTCATTTTAAAAATAAAATATTTATTTCTAACTGATGAATAAGTCTTGTTTACAAAAGGTTTACTATATGAATGAGAATCATGAAAATAGATTAAGAAGATTATTTGCAAGTGCAAAATTTCTATACAATTTTTATAGATATAGATTTATACATTCCTTTCATTATGAAATATATTCAATCCAAACTATTTTAAAAATTAATATCCGAAAAATCAGTTGAATAATCTATAAAAACATTCAAAAATAGATGAATATTTTGAAACCTTGACTAGCATGGGAGGTAAACCACCTTCATATCTATCCAGGTACTTTTTGAGATCATAAGTGGCAAATTCAAACACCATATACAGACTGTTTTCTGTGCTCAAAACTTCTGTGAGACTGTTTAGTGTTTCTTAGGTATTTGAGGGTTGCTTTTAGTAAAAGAAGTTTATTGAAGTGGCCTAGAAACTCTTGGAGTCAATGCCACTATAATCATATTCGTTATTGTACTGTATTGTATTGTATTGAAAAAATTTGATTTTCATTGAAAATGGGATCACTTGATGATATTTGTATGTTTGAGAGATTTTAAGATGAACATTTCTCTGGTGGCTGTGCTGGGAATACCTTCATTTTCCCTTGAATTAATTCAAAATTTTATTGTAACAACTTTATGATTTGATTATTTAAAAAAAGTTAAAACTACATTTGTATTCTTTTTAAAGCATAAACTTTTCCATCTGATGTGTTTTTTGCTTTGTAGACTTTTCCGTAGGTGCCTTCACCAACTTTTTCTATTTTCACGTAATTTTCCATATATACCAATTTAAAAAGTATGAAATAAAAATATTTACAATTGATTAAATGTCTTTTTTATAATCGTCTGCTCTTGGTTTCAAAAGTGAACTATAAAATCATTTGTTTTTTAAAAAGTAATATAATAAATAAAAAAATTTTAATAATATAAATTTAATTTAAAGAATAATTAATGCATAAATAATACATATCTTTATTATTAAATAGAAAAAAAACATATTTTTTGTAATTTTCCACTTTTTGTGTATTTTTTTTTTGAAAAATCAAAAAAAAACAAGATACTAAAATTATTAGATAAATCAAAAAAATAACTGATTGAACAATGGTTAAAAATTAAACAAGAATATCGATCGAATTTGAAACAAAGAGGTGATTTAGTAATATATATGGTTTATTCATTAAAGGTGAACTTATATAAATTACATATTCAATTTATCCCAGTGTTTTCAAAGCTTATTTTAAATGTTAAATTTAATAAAAAATTTATATTGTTATTTGAATTTATGGATTGTAGATAAGTATTTTTATCTATAATAAATATTTTAAAATTGAATAATATAATTATTTTAAACTATATTTAATTGTGCTATTTTTTAATATTAGTAAATTCAATATAAATAAATTATATAAAACATTATTATATATTAAACAAAAATATTTAATTGAAAAATAGTTTAAATAATTTTCAAATTTTTTATTCATTTATTTTTTGAATATAAAACAAATAAATCTTTATTTAATTTTAATATTTAAAAATCATGATTTGGCGGGTTGAAAACAAAAGCTGTGAAACAAAGAAGACCCTGAAAAAGGACGATTGCTATTAACCTAAGCTCACTATAAATTTTCCCTGATAGATCTTCATACATTTATACCTACTACATGTGTTAACCATTATAAGCCTTCACTATAAGTAGTGCTCTATACAAGCTATTCTTGATAACTCTTGTATGGTCTCGCCCCCTGTACTTGAATAGTCTATTTTCAGAGTAAAAAATGGAAAATTCTATAAAATATACCATGTGAAATAGTGCTACAGTATGATTTAGAATATATAATCTGAAATAACCCTTATAGCAACATAAAACAAAGAAATTTTATGATGTGTTAACATTATTAACGACTAAAGTCTTTTCAATATGAATTCTATTATGATATTATAAGATATAAATTTTCTTCTAACTTTAAGCCTATTAAAACTAAATTTTCAGAGTATTGATAAGAAATAGATTGATCTTATGAAGTAGTTTTACTACTTCACCTTAATTCTCTACTAAATCGTTATTTTTATTAATATATAAGTATATGACTCCACATAATAAATAAACTTAAATCTTAATCACTTTCTTTAGAAAATATTTATATAAGATCGAATCATTATTTCATTCTATTTTCAATTTAAAAAACTCCAATCTTTTTTCCATAAATATCCAGCTTCTTGGCTAAAAATTAACTTAATTTATATTATATAATTTTACATACTATGTAAAATACCAGCTTTATTTTTACATAAAGAATCTATTTAAGCTCATTGTCCAAGAATATGGGACCCTACAGCTAACCTATCTGCATTAGTAATTTGCATTAGAACAGAGATTTGATGTAGTTTATTCAAATGACTACAGACGTTTCTACAACTAAGAACTTCAGGTTGCTCTAGAAATAAATGAAAAATATTTACATTAATAAACATAAAAGGGAATAAAAAATGGTTGAATATTAGTATAAAATAAATTATTAAGTAAGAGTAAAAGTATAATGCCATTAAATTTATTTAAATGCGCTATAAAATTTTAAATAACAATAAATAAATAAACTAAGATTAATAATAATTTAATTGAAAATAGAAAAAAAAGTATACTTATTGGACTGAATATAGATTTAAATAAACAAATGTAAATTTAATTAAAAATATTCTTATTTAACACACAGCTTAAACAATAATTAAAGATAATATAATTGAAAAACGACAGAAGCTCGAAAAGTGCATTCTCATTTACAATCAATAGTTTAAAAATATCTCTAATTATCCCATCTTCTAGATCTTTCTTTGTCTCTTTTTGTCTTTGTTTTTATATGTCTTTGTGTCTTTAGGTTTTTCTATCTGTTGTTGTATTTCTATTAGGGATTAAACCTAAAAACTTTGTAAACCAATAAGAGTGGTCAAAGAATTATTGGTCATACTCGGCCATTCAGGATGACTGACCTTTTGACTTAAATTTTCATATTTACCTTCTTATTAGTATTCTTTTTTTATTACCCATTATATAGAATTTTATTGATTTTTATTTTTTTTTCAAATTATTCTCTATAGTTTTATTTTTCTTATTATACATCATATTAACATTTCTCTAGATACTCCTTTTTGTTTATCATTGCCAAGTTCATTACAAACATCACAAAACCCCATATTACTATCTCCCATTGAGAAATAGACATATTCAGAATAACATAGTAAGACCTTTTTCTTTGTTTTTTATTTGAGTGCTAATTTGCTTGAAGTTGCAGTAAAATAGCCTAAGAGATATGATAGAGCAAGACAACAGATTATTGTGTTCTAAAAATAATTCTAAGAAGTTATCTTAAAGAAATTTATCGTTATCAATCGATAGAATTATGTATTTTATATGGTGTTTGTTAGTCTTGGTTTAATATATTCTTGTTATATGGCTTCCTGAACTTTTGTCCCCTCAAACTGACCAAAAGTTTCGGTAAAGGGATTTGTTTGGAGTATGATCTATATTTATTCCTTATGAAGAGGATAGTTTCATGAAAAGAATAGTTACCGAAGAGTAGAAAAAATTAAAATTTATTGAATTTCATTTGAATCAATATTATATATAATAATTAAAATTAATTTTATAGTATGATAATTGAGTAACGAGATAATAATAAATAAAAAATAAAATCAATCAATTAACAACAATAACAAGTGATAAAAATAATTTAAAAAGTAATAAGAAAAAGAATAATTAATAAAAATAAATAATAATAATAATAATATGAAGAGAAAAATGATAAATAATTTGAACAAAAAAGAATAATTAGTATTTATAGCAATAAAATTATAAACTACAAAGTGCTGGAGCTATCCCTGACTAAACACTGCCTGTGTTGTTCTTTGTCCCAAATCTCCGTTTGTTTATTATTCTTATTGTTATCCATGTTGTTGCCATTATTATTATTATTATTATTATTATTATTATTATTATTATTATTATTATTATTATTATTATTATTATTATTATTATTATTATTATTATTATTATTATTATTATTATTATTATTATTATTATTATTATTATTATTATTATTATTATTATTATTATTATTATTATTATTATTATTATTATTATTATTATTATTATTATTATTATTATTATTATTATTATTATTATTATTATTATTATTATTGTCATTCTTATTATTATTATTATCATCATCATTGTTGTTGTTATTATATTATTTTTTTGCTTTTTTTATTATACTGTTTGTTATATTTTTTTGCTTCTTGTTTTTATTATTCTTGATATTTTTGTTTTTATTTATTTATTATTCTTTTTTAATATTTGTTTTACCATTATTATTTTTATTTTGATTTTTATTATTCTGGTTGTTTTTTTTCAATATTTGTGTTTTTTGGATGTTATCATCATTTATTATTCAGTTTTTTTGTAGTTTTCGAGCCAATATTTCAGCTTTTTTTAAAACTTTTTTTATGTAAACTTTTTTTTCGTTCATTTATTATTATTGTTGTTGTTTTTGTTGTTATAGGTGGTTATTGCACAATCGTCCTTCATATGTAACTATAAATAGCACCTTTCTTTGTTGGTCCAACTTTAAAAAAACCTTCGGGAAGTCTGTTTTTTTGTCTTCATCGATACTTTTTCATTCTTTTCTCTGCTTAATCATAGCTCTATTTATACAAACATTGTTTCTCTGTTTTTTTCGCATATAAGAATATCTTTTTCTATACTTAAGTTTAATGTAACTATTTTCTTGTTTATTCTATGTTTATAAGCATCACGTTTTTATCGAGTTTTTATCATAATTTCTGCCTTGACACATTTCTTCCATTTGTACGGAGTTAAAAAATATAGTCACCAATTCGTAGTAGTAGTTTTAATTTTTTCATTTGTTTTCGAGAAATTTGAAGTCTATATAGTTTCATCCAATTTTCTAATCCATTTCTTTGTTTGATTCATTTCAGTTCTTTGTTAATTTCAGTTTTCTCTCGTCTAGACAATTTATCGTCAACATTACAACCACACAAAAAAGTTTTTTGTTGCATTTCGCGTGTATAACCGTTTTTTAGATAACATCTCAATAAAATTAAAGTATTGAATAATTCAGCGTCATAAAGATCTTTCAATTAAAACTTATGTTATAGGCAATTTGTGTAATTAGGCAATATAAAAAATGCCTAAAAACTTGTGTACAAGACGTGTCTTCTTGCTTTCATTTAGACAGAGTATAATTGATTAAGATTCGAGTTATGAGTATATTTTATTTTCTGCTAAGTAAAAACTACATCATCAATAAATCATATATTCAATTTTGGTAGTAGTAGTAGTAGTAGCAGTAGTAGTAGTAGTAGTAGTAGCAGCAGTAGTAGTAGTAGTAGTAGAAGTAGTAGTAGTCACGACAAACCGCTTAATGGCACTAAGCATTGTGGCGTTAAAGACATTTGGTGTCTATTGTTAATTCAAGATCACATTTCATCCAATTAATTATGTTTCCTATGTAGTTGATGGGATATGCTCGTTAAAAAAGTAGAATAATTAGTTCATATTAGTTATTATTTTCAAATGAATTTATTTTTGAAGATTTTATTTATTAATTTATTTATTATATTTAATAAGTCTATTACTTTAAATGCAACATTATTATTATTATTATTATTATTATTGTATGATGATTTTTCGTTCTTTTATACTCTTACAAACCATTTAATTCATCCAAATTTCCTTCCTTTCTTCCTTCCATTCTTTCTTCCATCTCCAAACCAATCCAGGTGTGTTTATTCAAAAATTGTTCACAGATATACACACCATTGTCATTGATACACGTCAGAAGCGTGACGTCACCATTGTTTCAAATTAAATGGTCGTTGATTGGTTGATTGAGATGTCAGGGTGGTTTTTGAGATTGAATGTTTTATTAGTTAACCAATTAATTTATTATTAATTTATTATTAATTTATTATTAATTTATTATTAATTTATTATTAATTTATTATTTTTTGTAACAAATAAAAACTGTAACAGTATTGTTATAACAATTTTATGTTATCGATCCATAAGACGGTTTGTTTTCCCTTTGAGTACAAGTAAACATTCAGAAATAAGGAATCTTGGTGAGGGTGAGTCGACATGTTGAATGGTCCAGAAGATTGAAGGTTTCAATGGATAATAATTTTTTTCACTTTTAAATCATACTTTTCTACATTGTACTTGGGGATTATCCATTTTGATAAATAAATAAAGAATATTAATTTAAAAAATAATAACTCTACAAAATTCGTTCACAGTTTTTAAATATATATTTCTAAAAAACAAAAATAACAATCAAAAAAATTGCAAAAAATAATAAATAAATCGTTTCCTAATCAAAAAATTTTTCTATAAATGCAATGTTGTCATATGATCTCAAATCTATCGATTCTGTTGCTTTATACTCCCAACAAGCCCTTCTCTTTGTTGACTTGAACTCCTTTGAAATAGTCCATCTATATAGGTGTATGCATAAGTCATTCGTTTGATTTTGTATTGATGGACCAAATCAACGTTAACTTACTCAGCTATTGATCTCGATAAGGATTTGGGATCAAAGGAGTCATCTCTAGTGGTTTTGAATGTTCTCTTCTTTTACCAATGATGCGAGAATTTCCATTTGATATTCATTTCAATGTTTTGGATACATGACTAAAGTTTAAAATTTAATGATACTTCAAGTATCAGTTTGTATACTTGATAATGTGAGTTGAACTTACGAAAAGTTTCAGTTCATAAAAGTGTTTGATTCAAATCGATACTACAAAAGTATATGTATCCCTTCATTGATTTTTTAATAAGGAATTTTATTGATGATGTAGGTTTAAGTGTTTGACGTTACGTTGCGGTGTTATAATGGTCAACTTATAGAAATATTGTTCAATGTAATACATAATGATAACCCTTAGTGGAATACCGTTGGGTTTGTCCTCTGTGATTTTTGTGGTAAAACTATGAGTGTTTTATAGTTTATTAGAAGAAAAGTGAATATTATAAAAAATAAGGGTTATTTTTTGAAATAAATTATCTGAAAATAAAACTTTAGTGCGGAGATTTTTTTATTTAAATTTAAATCCAACAAAAACAATGCAAGTTTATAATTAGTGCAATGGTATCAGTTGTGGTTTTTTGATAAATAATGAAGATTTAAACCAAAATTGATTCTAAAAATACTCTATAGGAAATGAAGTAATTTGAAGATTTTATTATAGCCATTTTGAGTATATAGGTGTTAAATCTATTTAAATGCCTAATAGAGAAGGAAATATTAATAAAAGAACGTAATAAGAAGAATCAAAAAGTGAATTAAATTTTTAAGCGCTAAATAATAAATTTCGATTTTTCTGCTAAATGTTACATGTTGCATCGATTAGTAATTCTTAATCAGCATTTTGCATTCATCCTGATCAAAATTTCCCTAGTAAAGCTACCTTTTCATTTCTATCGGTTGAATTGGTACGAATTTCTATTAAAATCAAAAAATTAATCAAGGAATGAGTTAAAAGTGGAAATTTAGAAAGATTTCAAACGAATTTTGATAAATTAATTTATATTATTTGACGCTTTATGCATTTCATTTTACACCTATTAGCCTTTTTGGTCGATGCCACATCTGTCTCAAAAAAACATACTCATTAATAACACATGTCAAAATCAAATAAAATTATATATTCTCTATTTAGGGATGTGTGTTTTATAACTCCATTGTCTTTACTTTTGTCTAGTTTTTGTTCACTGTTAAGGTAGTTATGGTATGATAATAATCGGAATAAAAATCGAAGCTATTCAAGACTTATTTTAAATATTTTTCTAGGAAAAAAATTATTTTTAAAATGTTTTTAAAATTCTAGAAAAAGTTTTGTCTTTTTATTTGTATGTTTTAAATTTTATTGTTGTTCTTATTTTTTCTTTTTGTTCTAACCTGCTTTTAAGCTATATAGCTTCAAACAATGAGTTTTCCTTAGTCTTATGTACAGCCAATCACATCTTGAGTTTTATTAGCGCGTTTTAAACAGATATAGTTTTGATTGGTTGAAAGCTAAGTAGGTCACTAAGCTTCGCAGGCGTATAAAAACAATGTTATAGTCAGAAATTTGAATTTATTTCTTAATCTAGGAAATCTTCATCGTTTTCCTAATTTCCATTTGTAAAGTAGTTTTTGAAAATTCAATTTTAAAATATAGTTTTGTTTAAATTTAACAACTTGTTGACTTCGAAAGAAAGATTTTAGTGGGCACGTGTCATGTTCGTGTTATGACAATCTAGAGCACGCCAAAAACAGGTCAAGAAGAATTCTCTACTTTATTAACAAATTTGAGTTAATTTTATGGGTAAAAACATGAAATTATACAAATTCCGAAGTTGTATAGAGTTGTCCGATAAGTAAACAGTCAAAAACCCGGTTGATACTTCTTGCAAAGTGTGTATTTGAACGCTCTGCAGGTTGGTATCAGCCCTGTCTTTGACAATCTTCAACAAATCTTAAACATTGAATCTCATCTCAATAAAATTTAGCCGTGCCTGAGAATTCACGTCGAATTTCAAAATTGACATCGATAAACTCGTTTTCTTCTACTTATGTTAACATTTAATTTTGTTTGGTAATAAATTTTCTATCTTGTTCAATTCTTCCAGCCACGCTAGTATCGAACAATGGTTATCATAATTAGGCGAAACTTTCCTTTGTTAACTTGGCGCCATATTTAGTTAATTCGCAGCTACAAAGCTTCCAACTTTCAGAACTTTGTTTTCTTAGTTTGAATTGAAGTATTTGAATTTTTATTTGACCTCATTTTTGGTGTGTAGGAGGAATAATGATTTTGAGTGCATTGAGTGATTTATGTGTAGATAATTCATTTAGTTCACCACGCTATATCCTCCAGTTCGTAAATAATTTTCTGGCATAAATATTCTAAAACTCGAAAAAAATCTCATCCGATTCGAAAATGAATCTAGTTTTTGATATCCAATTTTGAAACTTGGAATCGAAATTCTATTAACGATCATGACTTCATCGATATAATTCTTCATGAATAACTACTTGTTCTATCATTATTAATATGAATACCATTAATATTTCAACCTAAACTGAGTGAATTAACAGGAAATTCTTTTCGAACCTGTACAAGACATAATTTGGCCAATTACTCTTAATTATCGTAGTTGTAATTATGTGTTGAGCAGGAAAATATTAATAATGTATGTTGAAGTAAGATTAGAAGTCAAAATTTTATTGAATGTAAAACATTAAGTGCTTCTCTAAGCTATCAAATCCGTGATGTAAATCAAAAGTTGCCTTTGGTGCCAAGGTATTTCGAGGCGGTGACAAAATGAATTTTGAGATGATCAAATGCTATAAAAATATTAATTTATTACGGATTAAAAAATAAATTTATATAAAAAAATTTTTGATTAAAATTACTCATATAAACAAACACATAGTCTTTGACCAATATAAATCAAAAACTTTATTAGCTTTCATTATTATATCATATATAACTGCATAAAGCCTCATTTTAGAAACATACCAACCAACAAAATCCACTCAAACATCTTCCCCCAACATTACTAACCCATCCACAGTTTAGTTCAGGTAGACCCAACACACCTAAGACCTCTGGTACCACAGTAAAAATCATTTGCAAACCAACTTATAAACGTCAACACGACAAGCTAAGACTTTTATGGTGTAGTTTATTCCCATGTTCACCACTAAACACTATTATGAAATTATAAAACCTTCATAAGCAGCCTACATCACCTTAATAACCTCCATCATCACAAAACCAATCATCCCACATACCCACTAATAATACCCAATGTCCACAATAAGCCCTCAATAGCACCAAAACTCTAAGCAATAAATTAACTGACAAAAACATTCATTATTATACTCAATCTTTACTCTGGCTAGTTTGTACTGTCATGCTTTGTATATAATTCTAAATAAATATCAGTTTATTGTATATTCTATTTTTTGTATGTTGTATTTGTTTATATTGGTTTTGTATTGCTTGATAATAACTGATGTATTTGTATCAATATATAGTTGTATTGTGTATTATAAAAAATTATTTGATTATACAAAGAACCATGGTGTTTACAATAAACTGTAAATGAATACATGCAAAAGGATTTGTATAATACAAAATTTTAAGTCAATATTCATAACAAAAACATTATCATCATCAATATAATAAAAAAAAAAATAACCATTATCACCTAACTGTTTTAAACAAAATGATTAAAAGTAAAAGAAATAAAAAACAAAGAATAAAAACAAGACAAACAATTCTTAGGTCAGCATTTATACATACTTTGGTGTTAATTATGAATATTGTTAATTTTATCATCATTATTATTAGTATTCTGATGATAATTTTATTATCACTATTATTATTGATGTTATTATTATAATTTCCGGATTTTTTTTTAGATGAAACATCAATGAAAAATAAAAAAATACTATTGGATAAAAGTAGTAGTAATAATAATAATAATAAGAAAAACAAAATAATAATAATAATAGATAAAAACAAAAAATAACAATAAATTTAAAATATTAACATAATTTTAACTTATATATTTCTATCGAATAGACTAAACAATTGAACAATCGTTATAGACCATAGAAGAGTGATTCTTATAGGAAAAAATCAATTTGAAATTTGTGGATAAAAATTATATGAATTCCAAAACAATCGTTGCATTTATTTACTGACCTTATGCCTGAGCAGCAAAACAAACAATAACAATAAAAAATAATAAGAATAATTATTAAGACAAGAAAACTAATAAAAAAAATAAAAAAGTAACAACAAAAAATAATAAAAAGAATAAAAAAATAAAAATAGTAACAAAAACAATAATAAAAGATAAGTATAAGGTAATGAGTTTAAAAACCAAAGATAAACCATTTCAACAAACCTTCCACTAACAATTCCATAAGAGCATAATAATAACCTTAATAACAATAATAATACTACTACTAATAATAATATTAGAAATTAAAAGTATAATAATAATAGTAATGAAAAGAAAATAATAATATGACAGAGCAAACATGCACTATATAGGCGGGATAGTGTGCTCTTCGGTCAAGTGCCGAGATAAGTTGCTCTTATAATAATAATAATAATAATAATAATAATAATAATAATAATAATAATTACCATGAAAACAAAAGCACACTAATGGCATCAACATACGGTTTAGTTATCTATGATCAATTGATTAGTCTTTGCACATTACAATTAAGAAGTTGTTAATTAATAAAGAAAAAAAAATTGAAATAAAAAAAAATAATAGAAATAATAAAAAATAATAGCAATAAAAAAAAATATAGAAATAATAATGGCACTGAGGAAACACGGAGAGCAATGAGTGAAAGATTGGGACTCCACATCGACACGTCAGCAAAAAAACATCATAATTTTATTTTGACGACAGTAATAATAAGAACAATAATATATAATAAATAATAATAATATATAAAAATAACAAAATAAAACAACAATAATGAAAATAAGATATAAATAAGAACAACAGCAATAATAATAACAATAAGAATAATAATAATGAGATGCATCAGCATTGGCTTTGGCGGAAGTCTTGATGAGAGAAACTACAAAAAAAGGAATATGAAAAAAAAATTAAACAACAACAACAAAAATAAAATGATAAATAAAAATAATAATAATAATGTATCAAACTCAGCAAGAGGCTGTCAAAACAATTCAATAGAAGATAAGTGATAAAGATTGGCACGAAAACGAAAAAAAATTTGACCATTATGATAAAATAACTTTGAAATTATTAATATTTTGAATGAAGATAATAATATACATTTTAATAACCCTAATCAACTCCAATTTTATTAGTTTGACCAGCATATCTCTTGTTATTTCAACCTTTCCCACCACCTTACACACATCAGAACCAAAATATTAAGACCTCTATCTTTTTTAATATAGCTTATATAAAATACCTTTAAATAATAAGAAAAAAATAATAAAAATAATAGTAACATAAACAAAAACATAATGAAGTGAAGTGATGCAATAGCAGACACGTGATCAAAAGCATTAAGAATATCAATCGATTTGCAACAACAATTAAATAACAAACAATGGTTAAGTGGAAAAAACATTGATAATAAAAAAAGAACTACAGCAATACTCAAGTCAAGAGAATTTGGCGGCTGACGTTGTAACGACGTCAATAAACGAAATAATAACAATAAAAAATATAATAAAAACAGTAATAAAAAAAATATATAGAAAAATTAAAAAAAAATCAACAAAATTAAATCAAAGATTATAAATGTAATAGCAATTTGATGATATTTACAAATTATCGTTTATTAAATTAAATGTCTGATGGCCAAAAGAAAGAACACATCAATCAAAAGATGATGGATAAAATTTAATCAACACAAACAACAACTAATAAGATTTCAAAATCAGAACAAATTAGGCAAAGATTGAATATCTAAAAACAGAATTTTCATGAATTTTAATGGTGGATAATTGATACGGAATTGAAAATATCATAATAAATATTCAAAAAGATTAAAATAGCAACAGGTGAGCTAATTATAGACATGCTAAATATATTGATTTGTTCACAATGCCTCGTTATGGTGCTTGGTATGACCTAAGCCTACCACATAGTATCACAAAAAGAATAATAATAACAATAAAAAAAATAAAATAATAATGAAAAAAAATAACTTTAATATTAAAACATTTTTATTTTAAGACCAAAAATTAAGTGATCATAATTAATTTTTCCCTTGACGTCATCATCGTCATCATTGCCCTCACAATATCATTATTTAGAGTTTTTAAATTCAATGAAATAATATAAACAATAATAAAAATAACAACAAAAACAATAACTAAAACATAAACATGGCGATTACGTGACACACCGCTAAACCCTTAAAGCCGAGAAGTCGTGCGATGTGTGTATTTACAATAAAATACAAAACACATAAATAAATACAAAAAGATACAATGAGAAACAAATAAATAAAAATAGAATACAAAACAACAATGCATACAATGTATTACCAACATACAACACACAGAATATATCGATGTTTATAATTATATTGTAAATGTTATCATAATTAGAAGTCTTTGGTTAAACTAAGCGATTCATTTTTATAAATTCACAATTTTTAAGAAAAACGAAGCATTCGTATTAACAGTTATAAAGATAACAATGTATAAATAACCCAATTACGTCATAATAGCTGATTAATATGCAATATGGCGGCAAAAAAAAAATTTACATTATTATTATTTCGAAAATAAGAAACTTCGAAGATTAGTATAATCATAATAATAATAACAATAAAAATAAAAACAATAATAAAAACATTAATATTGATTATTATACTCTTAACTTCAACCATCACACCCCAGAACCCACCATATCACCGAATCACGAGTAAATGTTTCCACCGTTTCCATTAGTGCTAGTACTACTAATACTCACCTTATTATTATTATTACTGTTACTCTGAATTAATTCGTTAACGTTTATTCGATAAATGTCGTCTGGGCTGTACGATTCATTGGATGGAAAGTCGGGCACCATGAAGGCATCTGCCAGCAGATCTCCCATTGCTCCCCCAATGTTTGATGGAGTGTTCCTACGGTGATTTGGGTGTAGTCGTTCGAGGGTTGTTAGGGTGGTGTGGAGGTAAGTGGGTGTGAGGGTAGAGGAATGAGGGGTTGGCGGGTGTGAGGGTAGATGAGCTAAGGGTTGGTGGGTGAAGGATAGCAAGGTATGTAGAAAGGTATAAAAGTTGATGGGTTTAAAGAGGTGTGCATTCCATATTCACACCACAACCACATCAAACATACTCTTCAGACTGAGGTGTGTTGACATAGTCGAGGGTTGCATGGGGTGATCCTCTGTCATCTACACTTAAGGGGGCTGCCGAGGTGCGGTTCGGAAGGCTAGGTGGTGGGTGGTTGTAGAAGATAGAGATGGATAGACAGATACATAGATAGATGAACAATGAATAAAATAATTATAAAAATAGTTGAAAAACAAATAAAATTTTTTAGACACTCACCCAGGTATAACCGTGGTCAGGTTGGGTTTGATGTACCCTGTGTTACCCTTCTGGATGTTAGTTTCTGTGTGTGTGTGAGTTCATGTGCTAAATTAAATTTAAAACTCACTAAAAAAAACAATAAAGTGGCGTTCAAGCCAAAAGTTTTCAGGCCCACCGTTGGATTGGCTCCAGAACTTGGAGAAGCACTGGCTCTTGTCGATGTTGGGATATAACCACACAAGGTTGTCAAGGTCCTGGAGTGGTTAGTAGGTAGGTAGATAGGTAGGTAGGTAGGTAGGTAGGTAGGTAGGTAGGTAGGTAGGTAGGTAGGTAGGTAGGTAGGTAGGTAGGTAGGTAGGTAGGTAGGTAGGTAGGTAGGTAGGTAGGTAGGTAGGTAGGTAGGTAGGTAGGTAGGTATGTAGGTATGTAGGTAGAGATAGACAGATAGAAAGACATAATGTGCACCTTAATAGTGTCCCCAAGTCCCCTTATGCGGAAGTGCTTGTCAGTAAATGGAGCCAAGTTCCACACGTTTCTTTCACCTGTCGACAGCACTCTATTATTATAACGAACGAATGAACAAACGAACGAACGAACGAACGAACGAACGAACAAACAAACAAACAAACAAACAAACAAACAAACAAACAAACGAACAAACAAAAAAACAAACAAACAAACAAACAGACTGGGCTTGGAAGGATCTTCAGCCACCCAAGCAATTGTTATTCCACCCAGCTCTGAGTCACTGAACCTGTGTGTCCATACCATTCAACAATTTGACAGGATCACAATAATGATGATGATGTACATTAGAAAAACTGATAAATAATGAATTAATTAAATGTGATAAGCTAGGTGTGCAGAATATGAATAAATTGTGCCCTGAAGTGTAATGGACTCATAAATACTAAAAGTTTCGATAGAAAATTTGATGGCTTGAAGCTTATTATACTATATATCCTGAATATTTTGAGAATTTATAGTCGACTCCACCCACCTCAGAAGAAACGTGCCATTTTGACTCTTCATCAGCCAATCTTGAGCCATCTGCTTGCTCACAAATCCAACAATCAATCTGTGATTGGATGAGCTTTCATGAGCCACATAATATATCAAATTCTACCCCTAACGTGGCCTTCATCTCTAAACCATAGAAAAGCAAACATCTAGATTTGTCTTCCAATCTCACCAACAAGAACATACGCCTAATCGACAGTATAAAAATTTACACTATTAATAATAATAATATAAAAATAAAATCTGGAAAACAAAACGCACCCATCCTTCCAAGGCCCCTGCAGCCAATCTTTGGTGAGTTTGAGGATGGAATAGAACCACTCCCAAAACGTGAAGTTCCTGCCATTCAAGGGCTCCTATTGGTCGAGATTATTATTCTTTTTCATTACTATTATTTTTATTGAATTACAGTATTGTTTTTATTATATACAAATTTTTTTTCCATGAGATTTTGAAAATTTGCCACAACGTGAAGTGAAACTATATAAAAAAACTAGCAACAAAAATAATAATGAAAGCAATAGAAATATTGAATATGACTCACTCTATTGAATTGAGACCACGTCACAAACATGCTGCTATAATCCTCTGCTGGACCTGTTTGCGGTTGTTGTAGATAGAATTGCATGGAATACTATGATCAAATTATAGAATATTGTCGACATCAACTAAGTTCTACGAAAAAACCAAATTCTCACTTTCTATCAACAAAGCCATTACATACTACCCAACCGTCCCAGCACCCACCTAGCAACTTGAAGGACAGATAGTTGAGGTTGTCATTGGAGAGGGCCAGTCCACAGTGAGAAGCAAACTTAGTCATGAGGGTCTGTGCCAAAGAGGGCCATGCCACTTTCTCAGGCACTATAAACGGCATCCGGCCCTGTGGAGGTTTGATGTTGTTGCCACTACTACTACTACTACTACTACTACTACTACTACTACTACTACTACTACTACTACCACTACCACTACCACTACCACTACCACTACCACTACCACTACCACTACTACTACTACTACTACTACTACTACTAACAGCATAATTATAACTAAAACTTGTTGAAAATAATCTCCTGTTATTATGATCACAGCATGGCAACATTCAAGCCCACAGCAACAGATCAATAGTGATTAAAGATTATTTGAACAGTACAACATCACCATGAGGTGAGCTGATGCTTGTGATAGCAATAACAAACATCATCAATCATTTAAAACCCCCAAAAGCCATATTAGAGAACAAACGATTGATCGATGGTGGTGAGGTGTAGTTGGGGTGGATATAATGATAGAAGGAATAGATAAATCAAATGAAAAAATAAAATTAATAGTAGAAAGAAACATAATAAAAATAATTATTATAATAGAAACTAAAAAAATAATAAGCAACAGACGGGTTCAGCAAAGGCGTTATCCCAGAGTATGGTAGCGAGGGCATTGCATTCTTGATTCCCATGTACCGTCACTACTACTGGCAACGATAAAGTCTGTGCGTGTGTGTAAAACAATTACACCTCAATAATTTCAGTAATGAATAATAATAACAATCATTATCATCATCATTCTATTTAAAGCCCATTTTTCTCAGCAGAGGGTAGGGCTTTTTTGAAAAGTCTCTTCCACGTAAGGCGGTCATCTGGGTCGATTTCCGTCAAACAAGTATAATAATAATAACACTAATAATATAAATAATAGGAGATTTATAGCTTTATTAGTTTATAATCAATAAAATAGCAATATTAATAATAATAATAATAATAAAGATAGATACCCAAACTTGGAAGACCAACTCTCCCCCTCCCACAGAAAACTGACTCTGAAATAATATCGAAAACTTCTCCTCTGTCACTGTCTGTTTTTATTATTATTCTTATTATCATTACTATTCATGATTATTATTATTCAGGGTTATTATTGAGATTACTGGGATTAGTTTTCATCAGTATGAAAAATATATCTTGAAAACCGTGGTCGTTATTATGAGCAATAATATTTTCTGCATCTGTTATTATGCTTATCAGCCCTTTGTTCACATTCTCTACTATATTCACCATTATACTCAATATCGTTACCCTCGTCACCGTCGTTTTGCGTCCGTTTCCATGGGATATACTCAACATGGTTACAATTTACATTATTATTGGTATTAAGTAATTAATTAACTAGCAAATAATGACTCAGCCATAAACCACCAACAACACTAATCCATAATCTCTCACATCGATCAAGTGCAAGTATTGACACAAATGATGTTAAAATAACAATGGTGATGTGTTATTGGAGATCAGAAACACCCAGTTTTGATACATATCAGCTAACTAAAGACGTGAAATAGAATTTTTTTTGTTAACCCACATTTTTAAAGCTTACAGTCCATTGTGTTATTGGCTAACACAAAATGTTGAGTAATGTAGTAGAAGTCAAGGTAATATAGGGAGTAGTAGTATTAACAGTAGTATTAGTAGTAAAGGGGATAATAGCGGTAGTAATGGTAGTGAAGACAATGGTATTAGTAGTGATAAACTAATTAGAACAATAACAAGGATCCTAGAAGGACGTTGAACGAGTAATAATAACAAAAAAAATAATAACAATAACAAAAATAATTCCAATAATAATAATAATAATCTAACCTCATTCCCCTTCTTCTCTGCCCTTCTTATCCGCTTAAGGGCCTATAACGATACAACCAATCATATTACAGTATACTATATTAATTATGTACTCATATATTATTATATACCTCCCTTAAGTAGTTGTACCTACCATATTCCTGAATGTTATGGACAGCTGTCCGTTGGCCTGGTGGTACTCCATGGATCCCATGTTGTTCAAGATGTCTCCGCTTGTCTCATTTCGAATGTTCTTGTCATTTTTCAATAAGATTCGAGCTTGTTCTTCACTGTTGTAGTGGTGGGTGTGATTGTGTGAAATTGTGATAGTGGTTGTGGTGGTGTGATGGTTATGGGTGTTCGAGCATATATGGGTGTGATGGTGGTTTTGTAGAAAATAGCATAACTGGCAAAAAAAAGCGCAAAACGAATAAAAAAAAACAATAAAATAACCCCAACCTGATAATGGTGGCCTTGACAGTTGGTGGGTTCATGTGCACATGTAGCTTCCCTCCCACCAACAACCTCACTGTCGCTGTGAACCTGTTGTGGTCATCCTCATAATCATCCTCATCGTCACCATAATCATCATCATGATAATTAATAGTTCCAATTCAAAGGATATTCACCTGGAATCCTTCTTGAGCACTTGGGGGGGCTGTTTCTCTATGATGAAGGTGCTGTGGTGTAATAATTTACTATTATTTCTCAATATTAATAATAATAACAATAATAGTAATTATAAACAATAAAAAAAATAATATTGATGGTAGCAAAAACTCACAAAAGCCTTATAGGTAACTCGAATTGATTATCCTTTTGAGCAAAGAAAGAAATAAAAAAGAAAGAATAAAACAAACAAACAAAACAAAAAACAAACAAACGAACAAAAACAAACAAACAAACAAAAAAAAACAAACAAACAGTTAAACCACCTGGTAACGAGGGAGGACAGAAGGCCAGTGATTGTGGAGTTGAGAACGGGAAGTCTGTCTTGCTGATTGGCCGGGATGTTTATCGGTAGCTGGGCTCTTAACAGCTCCACCTGGAATGTGGATGTTGGATGGATCGTTTGTATGTGTGTGTGCGTGTGTTTGTGTGTGTTTATATGTGTGTGTGATTAATGGATGGATGGAGCAACTGATTTAGTTTTGAGTGGAATATTTATATAACTTATGACCAATGGATGAATCAATCAATTTGTTAGTTGATCAACTAAGATATTCATCATAGCAAAACTGATGATGATGTGATGATAAGGATGATGATAATGATGTACCTTCTTAATCTGCTGCCTGTTCTGCCAGATAAGCTCAGCTAAGTTCTCACACCTGTATGAAATTATTATTTTGAACATGATTAATATAATCGCTATATCATTTTCATCATCCAACTTCCACCTCGAAACCTCCAACCAGTCACAACGCACCATTGTTGCAGAGTATCCAATGAAGCGTCGAAAGATGCGCCATTTCCCGCCAATTGCTGCTGCCTCTTCCACGTGATCAGCTGATCATCGAGGAAGTGCGCTTGTAGTTCTGAAAGTCTTTGGCATGTCTTGTGGTGTTTGTCTGCTAGTTGCTGGGTGGGTGGTGGGTGCGGTAAGGGTGTTTTTTTTGTTCGACAGTTGATGATAGGTGGGGTTATGACTTTTTGATAATTGCTAAATAGGTGAAAACATTGTTGTTTTTTGATAGTGTTTCTTAAAAGTTTCCAATCAGTCTGACCACTTCCATCATTATAGCTCTCAACAACACCCAATCAGACAACAAGTTGTGGCACTTTCGTAAATTAAAAAACCCCAAAACTTAACAACAACTAACCAGTCTCATCTTCAATAATTGTTGGACGTTCTGTGTGAGTGTCTGGTCAATTGTCTGCTTTTGTTTCTGCAAGCGTTGTTCGTTTTCCTGACGTACAGATGAGTTGGGTTGGTTAAGTACTTGTTGCAGTTGGTCTGGAGTGGTTGTATATCAAATAAATTGATATTTATTATTATTTTATTAATATTACTGAGACAAAAAAAATTTACTAGACTTGAAAAATATCTCATCCCAACAAAACACTCCTCTCACCATATCCAACTGCACCACACCACCTTGCACCGCACCACTGCCCACCACACCACTCACTAGTTATTTTCAGAGACTCCTGGTATTGAATGATGAACTGCTCCTGTCGATGCTGCAACTGTCTCAACTCTGTGTCTGTCTCCTGTGTTGTAATAACAATGATGAGAATGATAATATTGATCTTATTGTTCAACATGCTATAACAACCACTAAAATCCTCATATAACAGCCAGCATAACGCTCCCACAACCAACCTAACTACACCCATTACAACCGCTATCATCATCCCAAAAAATCCCATTAACTTTTCCACTGAAACCCAAATTACTTAACCACAACCACCCCCATCCTACCTGCGTTAACCTCTGGATGTAGTCGAACCTCTCATAGATCTGCCTATGTGCTGTCGCCTGTTTGTTATCACCCATCATCTGTACATGCAGCAACAATTAAAGACAACAGCAATAATTAGATACCGCAGCAAAAAATTTACAATAGTTAATATAAAAAAAGTATGGATAAATAGAACGTCTAATGAGCAAAGACTACTTAGACCAGAATACAACATTGAAAATAAACAATATAAAATGACACATCACCACACCACTGAAACCATCCACACAGCTAACAACAATGAGGATAATTATCATCAAACCCCCAAAACCACTAACACGATGATAATAACCATCCAACCCCAAAAACCCCAACACACCGTATCAGCCTGTTCCACAAGCTTGGCCTCAACGCTAAGACAACTCTTAACATTCCTTATAAGTCCCATAGGATTACTGGAGTACTGGGCCCTGAACTGGGCTGCAGTTTCCTGCAGCTTCAGTTTAGTGAGAAACATATCATCGTTACTCAGCTCCTGTGCCTTGTCTTCTATCATCTGGATCAGCTGTTCAGTGAACTGGATGGCATACTTCTCATTTTCAGGGTTGTCTTCATCGAAGTCAGCCCTGTTTGTTGTGGTGTGGTTTGCTTGATGAAGAATGCCGATTAATGATGATGAAGAAAATGATGGTTATGATGATGATGAGTACACGGCTTTATATTATGAGCAACAAAGCAGTCTCACCAAGGTTGACTTTCGATCCACTGGGCAAAAAAGTGCCGAACCTTTGAAAATGTATTTAAATATTTATGAGACCTCATGTCCCACACAACACCAATACAATCAAGTTTATACAACAGTCTAAACTTTATCATCACCATTATATATCTTAAACAGCCCCACCATGCATAAGAATACCACCTCTATTACAGCATGCACCCCACATTCCAACCTACACATTACTTATACAACAAGCTATATTTGAACCCACACAATCAAAAACCTCTCCAAGCCACACACCACCCTGATACCTCGATAGGAAAGTTGGAACCATAAATGTTCTGCATATGACGCATTGTGTCACCCAGCATCTGAACTCGAGACCACAATGACATCTGTGAGGTGATCACCATGAGCATCATTGTTCACCATCACCACAACCATCTTTATTACCATAATCACCATCACCACCATCTCACCAAAATAATGATATTTAATATTTTTCAATTTTAATATGTTAAGCAAATTTTGTACACAATGACATTAGTAAATTATTTATGAAAGTTATCGAAACTGATTTTTTAAAAACAATATGAATAAATAGTAAAAAATTATGCTATGAAGTAAATATAAATTACTAAATTTACTCTAAAAAATATATTAATTAAACTCTTAATGACTATTAATAGCTAGCATCAATTTGAGTTACCAATATTTCATTAAAAATGCCCAAGGTATAAAGAAAATCAATAAATCTCGAAGGTGTTACATTTATATGTATCAAAAAGGCCCTAATTAGTTGGTTTACATTAAAGTCTAACCATTGATTAAAAATAATAGTATATAAAAAAGATTTGATTGGTTGATAATACTGGTTTGAAACAAGCATAATTATTATTTAGATTAAATCTTTTTTTAGTTTAAATAATGATATATCTTGCTTATTAATTATTTTTACTATGATAACATTTATTATTTGTGTTTATATAAGCATGTAAAATATCCCACCTTCGGATAAGGAAATGCAAGCTATAAGGAATATAATAGTATACTATTAAATATATGATTTTAATTAAAAAAATCAATTTAATTTAATATTATATAATAAAGGTTAAAATGCTCATTTTATTCCTATTGAATATATGGATTTAACAAAAAAATCATTTAATTCAATGAGAATTATACATTAATTATTAAAATGCTGATATTCTCCTTCAATGAATAATGGTTAATAGCAGAGTAACAAAATGATATGGTTGACAATAATGCTATCATTTTTGTATTGTTGTAGCTATGAATTGTGATAATGTTCCTTTGTATAGAACCAAGAAAATTAACTGAAGTAAGGACATTTATAAGCCAATTGATTGATTATTTTAAATTTACAAATGCATATGAAGAATATAGACAGTGGAGGAAAGCCAGCATGAGCCCCTGTCCAAACCATGCCAGCATAGAAATGAATACAAAATGATGATGATCCTTATGACTAAAAATGAAAATAATCAATTTGAATATAATACTTAGATATGTGAATAATAATAATACTAGGGATGTGAATTATAATACTTAGGGATGTGAATATAATAATAATACTAGGAGTGTGAAAATAATACTTAGGTTTAAAGCTGGTCATAAAAATTTTTATATAACACCAAAAGCATTGAGTTCATAATTTTTATAAATGGTCTTGAGTAAAAATTCTATAAAACTGTTCTAGATGTGTTGATTGTTTAAATAGACATTATATTAACAATGTACTAATTAAAATAAATTAAATCATAATTCATTTAACATGCTATAGCATCTAATTATTTAATAAAAGGTTAGTCAAGAATGTTTTTAATCTATTGAAAAATATTAAACTTTACTTTTTGTTGGTATTTTTTGAGAATTTGGTTTTGAATGAAGAATAAGCTTCTATGCATTGTAAATATTCTTTGTTATTTATATCCAATATAAACTTGTTACTTCCTCAAAATTTAAGCTTGGTTTTGAATGATGAAAACTTAACAGCAACTCATATTGGGCATCATTATTCAGTTTTATATGATGAACTACAAACAATCAATCAAACATAAGCCAATATTTGTCACCTAATTTAAATTGATTTGTGCTCTGCATTTCAAATATGATAAATATTACGAAAAAAAAAAAGATTTTATATAGATTAAAATGTGTACAACAATTTTCAGAGATGAATTTTTTAAGGGTAATTTAAAAATAATTATGCACAAAATTAAAATTCCTCTCTTTAAAAGTTCTGCCTTGATTTACATTAATCAATTCCCTAAATAAGCTTAACTGATTTAATTATGCTGTATTGAAAAACTTTATTTTAACTTTGAAGTCTTTAATTTTATAACTTTTAAGATGACCTCACCTGCTCTCACTTAATAAAAGTTTCTTAGTTCAGTTAAAATTAAGCAAGACTTTATATGGAAAAGAAGATTTTAGCAGAAAAAAACTTAAATCATAAAAAATATATTGAAAAATAACATTGATAAGATATCACGTAAACAACTTATAATAGTGATTCAGGAAAATAATTTGCAACATTGAAAGCGTAGAAACAAAACAATAAATTCAAAAAATGAAGAAAGATCGTTAGAATTGACAAAAGAACATTATTTACCTTAATATTGACTTTTCGTGATAGCAAATCAATAAAACAACTCAATGATAACTATTTATAATCAAAACTGATAATTATGTTTTATTTTTATAAACAACCAATACTCGATCATTTAATTCATATTGTTCAAAAAATCCTTTCGCCGGATTTCTATGAAATATAAACTGGTTTTGAGCAGCAAAATTTAGAGATAAAGCCAAAATTCCATTGGCTAACCTACTTTATATGACCTATATCCATGTTGCCATTATTACAAAAATTTAGACTTCCAAAAATATTAGTTTGGTTTCTTGAACCTTTTTCATACAAATTTTTTTCATTCTGTTTCAATAATTTGGTACTATTTAGGTTATTTCGCTTAAGTTCATGCAAACTTAGTCTAAATTAAATTCAACACCCTTGTACGTTTTAAAGCAAACTATCATATTCATTAGTTTAACTGATTTTTCGATGCATTAATACGTAGTTCTTAGGTTTTTCAGTAGGCCAGTGGCTTGAGCAGAGTAAATTAAATAAATGGTGAGGTTAATTAATCTTTGTTGCAGATATAGTAGCTTCATGATATTTATAAATTGAAATGTTGATCTCAGGTTTTGAGAATGCGAAAGTTACTGTCCCATGGATGTAGTCTTGCCATAATCCAAAAATGCCCGACTAGCTTATGTACATACGACATTTAGTATCGATGTTGTCTTCTCAAGTTTCTTAGAATTTAAAATTCTGAATAACTTTAATTTTTTTGATATTTATTCAGCTGTTGAAATAGAAATAAAAATATTTTAAGCCTAAGATATTAATAAATATTGAAAATGAGAATAACTAAATATAAAAATGGCTGCACTAACATGAGCACGAATAAACATGTGTTAACCTGATATTTATTTGTACATTACATACCAAAGAGGCCAGGTGGTGATATGGCGACGTAGTAGAGGCCATTTGCCACTAATTGATGCACATACATTTTATAAAATTAATTTAGAAAAATAAATATTTAAGTTGTTTGGTCTTATTATTTGCAAAGCGTTACTGAAGCTGCAAACGAAACACAAATTGTATTTTTATAATTTTATGTATATTGAATTAAATATTAATATGGAAAAAAAAACAGTATTTTTATTCACTAAAAAAACTATTAGAAAATATATAACTAAAACTTTATCACTTTTTTGTTGAATACTAATTCAACCTTAGAGCTGCCTTGAAGAAAAATAAAAAAAAAAAACAATAAAAAATAAAAATTTTAATTAATTCATTAATGATTAGCGGCAAAAATCTTCACCATTGATAAGAAAAATAAATGATAAATAAGATAATAAAAAAGGTAGATACAAATGTACAGTGTGTGGCTCTAGTAGTTAGCTACAGTTTATAAACACAATCTTCTTTAAACTGAATCATTAGCGATTCACCATGCTAAACATAATAACACTAATAATAATATCATAATAAATAAATATAATAACAATAGTAAATTTAAAAATAAAATAATAAGATATAAAAACTCCATTTTGACACTAAAAAACAGTCTTGATGCTACTGAACGTACATAACATGCACACACATATAGACAACAAACAATAAAAATAATAAGAATAAATTAAAAATAATAACAACGAAATAATAATAATAACGAGTTCTATTTTAATGATAAACATTGATAGAATCATCATCATCACCATCGTCGTCGTCGTAATTGTTATCATTATTTTTATCACAGCACCACTATTAGGATAATGAAATGGCTGGGACGGGGTGGGAGGGACATTGGGAATTACCAGCCAATAAGAGTAAAGAAAAAAGCGTCAATCAAATTACTGATATCCAATCACGTCACTTCCATGGGATACGATTTAGTTTTTTCTTCTGGTTTTTTTGTTACTTCAAGAGTTTCCCTGTTCAATGGGTTAATCAAATATGCATATAACATTATTGGTAAAGTTGTATATCATTACCAAAAAACCCCTACAAAAAAACAAAAATTCTCAAAAATGAACGATACAGCAAAAAGGTGGAAAGCACCATCCCCACCATCCTTAGAATATATCACCTCCAAAACCATTTCTACAACAGCACCACTCCACCCTCCCCCCCATTATTCTTACAACATTGTCATTTACCAAGCACTATCTCTAACCTAATCCCCAATTCCCCACTCCAACCCCCAAGCACCTGTTAGACTTATCGGAACTACAGATGGATGGCCTAAGAAGAACTTGGTGGCCGCCCTTGTAAATATTTTTTGTGGTCTTTTGTTGCTTTTTGTGTGGCGTAAGTTGTTGTTGCTGTTGTTGTTTTTGTATATATGCTTGCTTGTTTTTGTTGTTCTGCTTTGTTGTATCTTGCTGTAGGAGGCTTTCAATCGTGGACGATCGCCCGGTGGTGGTGCTAGTTTTGAGGATGTTTTGTATGTTTTGTTGCTGGTGTTGAAGTTTTATCAACATTTGTAAGTTGTTGTTGTGTGCTTCATTAGATTGTTTGTTGTCGTTTTTGCTCGTCGCTAATAAACCCTGTAAGGACTGCTTGTTGTGCTGGTTGTTCGATAAACCGTTGTCACATAATATATTATTATTTACTAATTTATTTTTTATATTATCATTATTATTTTTCATGTCTTTTGTTGTCAAAACATCAAAGTTCTTCCCATAAACCTCATTTCCGCCATTACTCAACTTATTATGATAGCTGTAGAGAAGAGAGTGTAGCGATGATATTGCCTGCCCATCATTACTATTACCTAAGGACTTTTTATCATCATTCTCATTACTCTCATTCATCTGATCAACACCGTCCACCGCTCCATCTTCCCCTTCTCCTCCATCTGCGGCAACAACCACATCGGCGACTTCGTCACAATTTATAACCACCTCATAGCCATCTTCATTGGTACCTTTATCTTCTAGTTTCGCCTCCTTGTCGACCGGTAAGCTGGTGATTAAGCTAACGAGATGTTCAGCTTGGATTTCTGCATACAATCGATTGCATTTGATGTTTTGTTGAAAATAGTAAAAAAAACACATACAGTCTCTCGGAAAAGCTACAAACTAACACATCTTCATATTCGACAATATTTAAAAGCAAAATCTTATATAACTTTATTACCACATATTTTTTTTTGCTTTTCAACAAAAATAAGCACAAGAAGTTTTAGGCAATATATGAAACGCCCATGGAATGAAACACACCAACCTGGAACTTCGTCCTTTATTTCGCTTTTAATCCTCCCTGCCTCCTCATTCCCATTATTATCACTGGTGTTATTATTATTATCGTTATTATTAGTACCATCGTTATTATTATTGTTGTTAACTATGCCTTTAAAAGCTGAAAGAGCGAATTCTGCCGAACTTATTGTAATTTTATTATTTGTACTATTATTATTATTATTATTGTTAGCTATTGTAGCGTCGTTTAATTCGTTTTTAATCGTCTTTTTATCTAATGTTAATAACGTCGAGTCGCTATCGTTGTTATTATTTGTTTTATTATTTTTATTGTTGTTTTGCGTGTTATTATTTATATTATCATCATCAGGAATTTCTTTGTTTTTGGCTTCGTGATTATTTTGAGTGTTGGCAACATCGGCCCTACTGTAGCTCCAAAATTGCTCAAATAGATTGGTACTTCTAACGTTATTATTATTATTACCAGCGTTATCACTTTTATTATCGTTAGTATCAACCACGCCATTTTTAATATCTACAGAAGAAGTGGTTGTGGTGGTCGCTATACTACAGCCACTGGTGGCAGTGCTCACCCCACCCAACACTGGACCATCAGTGCGGTTAAACGTGGAGGATAACTGCTCAAAATGTAGACGTATGCTGTCGTTTGTGTTCATGGTGGTGGTTGAGAGAGATTGAGTGTGTTTGAAGGATGTTTTAGGCGTCGATGTGGGAGATGATTTGTTGCCTGGTCGTTGTTGGGGCGTGGGTGGTGATTGTTGTAGTGCCGAACCTGCTGCCAGCAGCTGGTAATGGCTTCTGTTGGGTTGGTTGGTGTAGAGAATGTACAAACTATCTTTATACCTGATAATTGCAGTAATATTCTTGATATGATAAAATAATTATTGGGTATAAAGCATTTTTGATCTCAGAAACAAGACTCAAACATATCAATGATATAAATATTTCATTGTGGCGTTTGCTCCAGCAAATTTTTCTTAATTACTTATTAATCTAAATAGATTACATGGCATTACATGCCCCAGTAAGACTGGAGTTGACAAAAGTCAGTCTAGGTTATTGAGACATAGCAAGATAAAAAATTCAACACAACCAAAAAAACAAAATGACGCCCTACATTCCATTAGATCTTATGTGAGTGATGTATGATGAAAGCAGTGGATCAAGGTGGCAACTCTGTGAGAGGTCGAGTCGATGTAGGCCCTGGTCCCAATCTGATGGTGCCCTGTCCAAGATCACCCTGTGTGGTGGAATGAATGATGTACGAATTGGGATATTGATTGATGGTGTTTGATTGAAGAGAATAGCAAATAAATGAGCTGGTTGATGGATTGATGATGCAGTGTGATTAGATAGTTGTCTATATATCTCAATTTAATTTTTATGCTGTGAATGGAGCTTGAGGCTTTAATTAAACCGACCTGAGTTTGTATTCTCTTAATCTTTATTTGTTGCTTGAAATGCACAAAGATACAGGATAAAGATTTCTATAGATTAAACCTCCTTTATTTTTGTTTTAAAAATAAAAAACTTCATTTTATAAACCCTTTTCATTGGAATTATTTTTAAAAAATTAAAAAAAAACAGGATAAGCAAAATGCTAAAAAAAACTATAAAAAACCCGAAATTCTCACCTGCCTCCTCGACCAATCCTCTGCCTTGTGTAGCCTAGACAGCAATTTTGGTTGGGATGGTTGCGGCGGGGAAGAGAGGACAAGGAAAAGTTGTTGTATGTGGATGGATGATATGATGGGGGCCAGTTGGTGGTGGTGTTCTCATTGGATAAGAGTTTCCGACGTTTTGGGAAGTTTTCTGTGGCGAACTGTTGAGAGCAATGATGGGTGTTGAGAATATATAATCTATTATGTTGTTTTTAGAAACATCATGTGTTTTTTTATTAACTCGAATTCCACACAGCTGTATGATGTATGCCTAACCAAAAAAACCTTTATTCACAAGAAAGCACAGACCTTATCTAGCAAAACCTCCCACAAACAAACATGCAAGAAACGAACCTTATGATAATAGACTCCAGGTTTCCTCCTAAATGTGAAGTAACCCTCTGGATCATTATCATGGTTGTCTGAGCTGGATGAGCTCTGTCATTGGTCGGTTAGTTGTATTTTTAGACATGAAATTAATGATGATCTATTTAGATTGAATATCAACCAATTGATGCTACCAACACATCAAACTGGCACCAAAACCTTAAAAACATTCACCTCACTCTCATAAACACCCTCAACCCACTTCACAAACACAACCACAGCCTCTCCCTCCCCTTTCACAAAAAAACATCCAACCCACTCCTCAACTACACAAACCCCCTCCCACCCCCACAAACCGATAGAGCCCCAGGATCCTCCTCCATCGACTCGTGACCAGGCATATAAGGCATAAACATACTGCTACTATTGTTATTCCCATTGTTGCTGATGGTGGTGTTACTGGCGATGGTGGACGAAAGGTTGCGGTTTTTGTATTGGCTTGAAAGAGCTTCTTTGTGGGTATGATGTGGTGTGGGTGTGAGGTTGTTTGTGTTGTTGATTAATAATTTATGCTTCTTTCGGTACTCTCGCCTCTTTGTACTCAGTCTAGGTTGATCCTGTTTGGAAAGTTCAATATGGTTGAAACATAACGAATACCTATAAAAATTCCATTCAATAGAGAACAAAAAAAGCTAACACCACCTCTACCACTCCAACTTTCCACCACAACACACCTTATTAGCAAGGTAGCCAGCACTGGATGCAAACGAGGGTTTGACAGACCATTCCTTGAGGGCAGGGATGGGTGGGAAGGGAGGCAGAGTGGGTGGTAGAAGGCTCTTCTTAGCTTCTGCTTCAGCCAGTATACTACCATCCCAATCTTCCAGCTGACACCTAAGAAATGGTGGGTGTTAGTGTTGGTGATGAATGTCTTATATAAGTTATTGTTATTAGTAATGGTTTCGTTAGCGTTATGCTTGTCTCATTTAAGATTATTTTCCCTCATGTGATAACTCACACACCACCCCAACAATATCATTAAAAGCACTGAGCCCAATGGAACCCCACCAAAAGAAACCTCTTATCGATGATCTCAACAGTCAACTTTAGATGCTCCTTCTTTGACTTCTCCCTCCTCTTCACTATCTCCAACAACACCCTTCATGTATTTAATAAAAATCAACAATAATAACAGTTATATAACGCCAAAACAAGCAACTGGGGTAGAACACATAGAAAAAAAATTAGAAAAAGAAAAAAAACTACACAATGAGAATAACTGAGAGAATGAATAGGATCGACAATACAAATGATCCACTCAAAACAAATACCTGCTAACAAAATGACAATATGATGAAAATAATGTTATCAATTATTTAAAATTAAATGGGAATTCTTTAAAATCACTGTTTCACTGTTCTATTTTAACTTTCTACTAATAATAATAAATATACAAACAAGCAAACATAAATAGACAAACAAGGAAGCAAAGACAAAAGAATAGACACACAGCCAACAAACCAACCAAGCAAACAAACACACACAGACAGAGAAGCAAACATACAGGGCCTTGTTGAGATCCTTCTTAAGCATAAGCATCTTTTCATATGACACCTCATCATTCTTGCGGTTCTGTTGTTGTTTGCACCACATCAACAATATGTGCCATAATAAAGCCCATATCAATATCATTTATTAAAAGCAACAATAAAAAGTGCAATAATAGAATATCAATAATGCAGACCATATAATAAGCAGGGTAAAGATAATGAAATAGTAACACAAGATAATACAGTACCTTTCTAGTCTGCATCTTCTCAGTGCGCCTCCTGAAGGCCACATAGGGGTTGTTGGAGAGTCCTCCATCTCTTCGTTCACTCCTCACTTGCAAGATCAATGGTGATTTCTGGGTGGGCAATGGTGGGGTTGGGAAGGTTGATTTGTTAAGTTTGGTGAAAGTTCAAGAAAAGCCATTCAATTTAATGAACTGCAGAAAAAAACAATGACATCTGAGATAAATGGAAGAAGAGGAAAAGGAAATGACCTCCCATAATAATAACAATAATCATCATCTTTGTGAGGGTATGGATTCATGAATTGCAATAAATGAGAAAAAAATCATTAAATATAAAAAGTGAATTATAAATAAACATGCAAAAAATTTTTTTGCGTCAAATACTCCATAGTGTGGAATACATAATAAAAATAAAATCAATAAAAAGGGACATGTTTTAAAAATATACAGACATGGTCCAATGACAAAAGAAACTACAATGACTAAAATGACATCATGAAAATGCACCCAAAAAAGCTTTGAAATATAACAGGAGTCATCCTAATCCAATCCATCACTAACATCTCAAGCCATTTTTGTTTTACAGGGGAGACTCAACAATGTAATGAAGCATATGTGATTAAATAATGCCTGAGCATGGGTTGCATAATGGACCAACATGTATGGATGTTGCTACCACTGTCATCAGTTGCTAAATGAGGCAATATATCTCCATTAATGAATTATAAACTTCCATTAACTCACATAACATCAATAATAATAGAATATAATGAAGGATTCAACTCATGGGTGCTAATACGGTGAAATGAAAGATTTAATAAGAAAATGAGAAATGAACCAGAAAAAATCTTGAATCATCTATCCAGCCTCCCCAGTCCATCCACTAAGCACATCCCCAATGTTATTGGAGATTAAAAAGAAACACAAGCGGTGAATGAAAGGCAGATTCCCAGTGCAAACAGAGGCGTTTAATTAGTTTCATGTGTTGATGATAAGGGTGGCTCAATTTGAAATGAGTTGATAAGGCTGTCAAACACATGATGATGGTGAGGTTATGAAATGGTTTACGATTTGAGTTAATGTATTCATTTTAATGAAAGTCAAGTTGAGACTAAAAGATGAAGGATGAAGTTTTGTTATGGTTAGTTTTTAATCATGAATTCAACATCAAATGCTCACTCTGATAAAAATACCTTTAATACAGTAATATAATAGCAAATATATCGCTGTTTGAGCTAGCAAATTATTTATAAAATATCGAAAAGCTCAGTATTTTATAACTTTTTAATCCAAATTGATGAATACAAAAAATACCAAACGCTATATATATATATATATATATATATATATATATATATATATATATTTAAAAAATCCTTTCATCAACAGTAAGGCAAGAAAAAGAAACTTAGAGTTAAAATAAAACCAAAAACTCAGTTTTTTCTCATCCATGGCAACATAGGCTTTAAATAGCTGAAATTTAGTTAAAAAAAAAAAACACACAAATGAAGTTTTAAATGACCAAAAGTTTTATTATATGGCTTATCAATAGACTCGTTATCAAAAGTTAGGTTGGCAACATGATTGGTTGTATGCAGGTTGTGTAGATAGATGGCATGCGAGGAGTTGGTGTGGAGGAAACTATGTTGGTTGTAAGTAAGTAAATGGAAGATATAACTAGAAACTCAACGAATAGTATTTTTTTAGAGATATCTCATGTATCTTTTTTACTCAAATTTTCTTGATTTTTTATTTATGGTATTTTAATTTTTCCATTGTAAATGAAATAGATTACACAAAAATATGTTGTTTGAATCAGAATAAAAATATTTCTCATATATTTTATCCTTTAACTTCCTACATAACATGGGGTCACAAAGCAGCTGCGAAATGTAACATTCACTTCTCAAATGTGTGATTAGATGGGGAAATAGCCCAACTTCCTAGCAAAAAAACTTTCGTTGCAAAGCAGGAGATGGGTGCAAAAAAGACACTCCTAAAATAAATTTAAAAAAAAAATGCATGATCTGGGAATAAAATCAAAAAATTTTTTGGAATTTTTTTGGAAAAAATTGTAAATATAATGAAAATGAAAAACTAAAAAACACTAATAAAGATGAAAATGAAAAAACTGTAAAAGAGTCTTCATGACCACAAATCAAATTCCAAGTTGGTAACACAAGGAAATGCTAAGCACAATGGATTGGCATCAAACATGAATAATTAAATCTTGGCATTCAATGTGGTATCCAGTCTAACTTGTCTTCACATCCATATAGCAATATAACAAATTGCATGATTAAAAGCATCATCACCATACAATATTATAACAATACCATTATTATTATTATAGAAATAACCAAAGCTGCATCAAAAGCACAAATACACGAAACAATGGAACAAACCAGTTTGAGTCGTTTGTTGAGCCAGTAGTCATACACAGCCATGGTGAGATCATCGTCCTCCTTTAAGAGGGCTTTTGCCTCATTCAACGACACCACCTGCATTCAAACATTCTCCATTGAAGCATTTAATTATGGTTTCATTAATACATCCTTGATTCTCATGCATTGCTAATGGTAGCTTTTGTTGATATATTTTGAAATAAAAAACGTCATTGAAGTTGCACATTGTTAGATAGAAAGTAATTTTTATAATTATAATCATTGTAATCAAATTTAAATTATGATAAATGTAAGCAAATGATGATATGCAACATGAAGGACACCCACCGATTGACCACTGCCCTTGTCAAGCCGATCCATCATGTTTTCAAATTTGAGAGGATCAACCTCCATCTTAAGAAGTTTCACTTGCTTCTCAAGCCATACTTCGTCTTCAGAGTCCATGTCATAATCGGGCACTTCTTGATCAAATCCGAACGCTGTGGTTCGAAGTTTGGAGATAGAAAAGAAAGAGAGAAAAAAAAAAGAAATGTTGAAGAGTTTTTATTGAAGTTTGTTATGAAATTTGAAAGACTTTTAATACTTTTTAATATAATGAATATCACTTATGAAATAGAAAGTACTTAAAAAAATACAATAGCTTCAATAAATGATAATAAAACAGCATGAGAATAGTGTATTTAAAAGTTAATACAAAATTTTTTTTATTCCTTATCTGGCATATTTCAAATGTTCTACATGCAATACCCATATAATAATGGTTGGCAGCATGAATAAATTCACATACGTTGAACATGAATAAACTGTTTAGGAGGTTTGTATGGCTTTGGACGACCATACAACCTTTGAAACCTTTCATTCACTTCTTCCATATCAGGAATTGGAATGGCCAACATTTCTGATGTGCCATAAGTTTGCTGGGCTGATAATGCCCTTTGCAAGTGATGCTCCTAAAAGTGTCAAAAGTTATTCTTAAGCTACATTGACAATTTTAATGCTTTATCATATTGGATGTGTTTTAAAATTTAATTTATCAAAGAAAAAAAAGATCTTTTTTAAAAAACATTGAAAAATTTTGAATAAACTTGGATACTCCTTCATAAACATTTATAAAAAATGATATTCGTTATTCATATTTTGACAATTCTTTTTATTACTTATTAATTTTCACTATTTCTCACTCTATACAAAAAAAATAAAAAAAATTTTTTTTTGAAAATTTTGATTTCTAAACAAACCAAATAGATATGAATAATTTACATCACGTGATACTATATTTATACCGAAAACAAAATGCGAAAGTCGAAGCTATTTTCACAAAAAATGAAGTCTTAATGGCTTCCTTAGATGAAAAGCCCCCTTTTTTCTTAATCTGATGCATTAATAAAGAAATAAACGCAAAATTGTCTAAAACGATATGCGAAATTAAAGATGGCGCCTGAAAGTTGCGTCCATTTAAAAATAGGTATGTCAACTTACAGATTCTTCATCTTTTTCCATTCCTGTAGGCATTTCCATAACCGCTCGATTAACAGAAATGAAATCCATTTCAGCGGGTATGTCATCACCAATGAAGACTGGCATAGCCTTGTTGGCGTCCAGAGCCCGTGCCCTGAACGATAGCTTGCTCATGCTGAACACCCCTAATCCAATAATGGATTAACCTCGAATAAGATTTGACAAAAATCAAAACAAATTTTGCTTCGTAAGAGCTCTTGTTGACTAACAATTCATGATATCCATTTAGTAATAAATATATATAACAAAAAATGAATTTTGTTGTTGAATTTTATCGAATTACTCGTTATTTTTAAATCAAATTTTATACGTTATATCGTCCAACATGGCGGACATAGATATACGTTTGCACCATTGGTCGTGTATAGTATAGTGTATAAAGGAGTGTGTATGGTTAAAACTAATCGCATGTTATAATATATATAATGCGTACTAAATAATTTTCATAATTTATTTAGAATTAATATTCATAAATATATTTTCTATTTTCTTTTATGAGCAATTTTAATTAACAAAAAATATGATAAATACAACTTTTTGAAATAAGGCCATTCATTTGAAATTTTTTGATTATAAAGTACGAAAGGCTTGAAATTGTAAAAAGTTATGTAGCTTTTGTAAGGTTTGAAGATTTTAATTCAATTCACTTTTTTTTATATTCAAAAGTTAAAAACTTATTTTAAAATTCATCAAATCAAATGCATATAAATATTTTTTTTGTTTGAATGTTATTCTTTAATCCCTTTTTTTTGTAAAAACGGTTTTTTTGCCTTATCTTTCTTGCTTTTTGACGCCATGCAGGCATTTTTATTGGAGTTTTATTTTTAAGCTCGGACATTAAAATGTAACTCTCAATATTTTTAAATGAATGATAAAGCTATGATTCTCATTCAAAAGGAATTCATTAAAAAATTAATTTCAAATGTCACTTCCACTACTTAACCATTATACATTCAGCAACTTCGACATATAAATTTCCAACCTTCTTGCAAGATGTTATTCCTCATTCACCAATCTTTAAGCAATCGTCTGTTGATTTAATTAATTTATGCGAATAAAAATGAAGTCTTTGTTTTCTTATATGCTACTATCATTATATTTTTCTCAATTGGAAAAAAGACCGATTTTCTTATCAAAAAAAATCAAATAACTATGGTATGAAGATACGGTATGAAAATGAGTGGAAATAGCATAGTAACATAGTTAGTGATACATAATGAAGAAACGAGATGTACCATTGAGAACATTACTGAGAAAATTCAAGAACCAATAGAGTCTAACTACGTTTGAGGTCTTTTCAATCGTTTTCCCAAAAATCCAATAGTTCTGTTGGTATGAAATTCTCAGTTGAATAAAATAATCCTTTGAACGCCATGGTGAAAAGCACTATAAAAATGCTTTATTACCCTTAATTTCAAACGCATTCAGACAAAATTGCTCAACAGTTCGTCAAAGCTATTTCTTAGTTCACAATTCGTTAACCCCACCCAGAAAAATCTCAAACACCAATCTCACATCCAACCAATCACACGTGATTCCGACATTTTTAATTAATATTACCCTCAATATTAAAAACTTCAAATCATTGTTGCATACCGCCATTTTGAGATTCTTCCCCAATATGAGAGTATGGTTCTAATAATACTTCTGAACTTGCTCATGTCTTGCGAGGAGGATATAAATAATGATTTGAAAGATACATTGTTGGTATGTCTTGACAAGTATTTAATTGTTTTGAATAAAAAACAATTTTGGTCTTTCTAACACTTTTTTTTGCTAAATTTTTTACCACTTGCTTCTATTTCTTATATTTTTTAATATTTATTGATATATATTATAAATACGGTTTTACGAAAGAATAAATAAAAGATTTGATCTTCCACAAAATCTATATCACTTTGATAATATTTAATATAAGTTCTTATATTAAATTCTACATCTTCCTGGATAATATACAATCATTAGTATTCAACTAACCATTATTTCCGCAGAAAACCTCATAAAAAACTTCAAAATTCCGGAAAGATGCGGTATTTGTTGATGAATGAAAGTAATGACTACGAAAGAGAACAATGGGAAAGGCAGTTTATGTAGCGCCATCTAAAGGCAAAAACAAGGGTTATGATGAAAAGTTGATGATCTCAACTGACCTAGTTTAACAATTATTAATGGTTCAACATACATATTTCACATTTGTCATGAATAAATTAACCCCTACAAGAGAAAAATTTCGTTTCCAGCATTTATGTAGAATATAATATTATGCATTAAAGTCGATTTTCGCCAACTGAAAATTGATCGAATACTTACCCTTATTGCAAAAACTGGTCTTGCTTAAATTCCACTAAAATCTCGCAATTTTGAAACAGTTGATTTTTGATACGCTTAAAAGAATAATTCCTTTTTTTCTCAATGTTGCACACTGAAAAAGAACCGATTTGGTTAGGCTGAGACACCATCACAAAAATCTCATCTACTTTTTGACTATTATCATTATCCGAATCTACTCGTCTGGAAAAAATTCTACAACTTGAAAGTACTTAATAAAGATTATAAATAAAACATGATATGATGAAATTTTTTGTGTGCAAATTTAAAATAATTTAGTGTGGTTTCGAGCAAGTCTTTGAAAAACCTACTTAGTTGCTTTTTTGCTAGCTATTTGGCCAATGCCTATTTTGAAAACTACCCATTTGACAACTGATTATTTCGAAACTAGTCGTTTTAAATATTATTGAAATACTGAAATAATTTCATTCCACAAATCTGATCACTTTTAAGCAGTAAGCTTTAATGACCAAATTAATTACTCAATTTGTATGGCAAATTATAGTAATAATGATAATGACGAGATAAATGAAAGTAATGCAAATAATTATCTCACAAAAATGAAAATAATTATAGAAATGTCAATGATAAAAACAAGAAACATAATGTTAATAATAATGATACGAATGGAAAAATTTAAAATACAAATGAGAGTAAAGGAAAAAACATAAAAAAATAAACTGTATCACAAATAAATAAAAATAATTCAAACGAATAATTATGAAATGAATAATGAATTATAATATTTATTGTAATATTCATTTATAATATTTATTATAATATTCATTTATAATATTTATTATAAATCATATTTGAAATGTGAAGAGCCGATAATTCTAATAGATTAATAAGAACTTTACCAGTTGATAATTCATCAAAACGACTGACAAAAACCAATTTTAACGGCAGAAAATAATGACAATATTCACGAAAATAATATTTCTAAAAATAATCTAATTCGAGGGGTAAATATCTGGTTTGGCTTTGTTGCTATTTAATTTCGGGGAACATTTGGCTTCAGCGTATTCCATGCGAGCGGCAACGCTGTTATTAATGATAGGATTAATAATAGCATAATTAATCTTATTTTGATTTATTTGTTTTTTGTTATTCCACTCTTCGTTATTATTATTGGTATTATTATTATTATTATTATTATTATTGTTGTTAATCACATTTTTATTGCTCAGAGTATTGCTGTAAGTGCTAATTTGTTTATTATTATTGATATTATATTTATTTTTTTTATTATTCTTGTTGTTTTCACACAAACCATCAACACATTCTATAAACGAGCTGCAACATTGATTGTTATCATTTCTATTATTGATGTCATTCTCTCTTTTATTATTTTTATTATTCATATGCTTATTTTTTTTATTATCGAATGTAGTGTAGCACAATTGGCATTCGTTTTGACATTGGTTGCACAAAGCGCCTTGTGAGGAGTGCAGATGAGGGTGGATGTCTTGATGCAGACTAAACGGCTGTTCGAAGCACCTGTTTTCAAATTTTTGTCGCAGCAAAAAATTATTTTGCGCCACATTTTCATGTATTGCTTCCGGTTTAAAAGTGGCGTACAAGTGTTGATAGATTTCCGGTTTGTTTGATGCAACATGGCGACTAATCTCTTCTTTCTTCTTACCCTCATCATTCTCTTTTTGAACTTTCTTGTCTTCGCTTTCATTGCAACCAAAAACACTGTATTGTTTTTGAGCGATTTTTTTTATATCTTTGTTTTGGTGATGTAGGCAGTAAAGTTGTGGCGAGCAATAGAAGAAGGGAGGACGGGGAGACATTTTGAACACATTTTCTGGCTCATTTTTTGCTTCGTCATTTATTTTGACGTTTGCCATTTTATCGCCCGATAGCGAGTTATCATCGATTCTCACGGCTCTTTCATAATCACTTTTCTCGCAGTTTAACGTGTTTTGGATTTTCATTTTGTTACCATTTTTCTCAACGCTGTCATTGAATCGATTGAGATCATCATCATAGCCGAAATCTTTTCCACCTTCAATTACTTTTGTAGCTCTTAACTTATCATCTTGTGCACTTTTAAACCTCGAATAATAATCCTGCACCTTACCAAAATCAACACCCGCATCACAAATACTACTGTTGTAGTTATTATCACTGTGAATAGCAGAACTATTGAGTACATAGTTATTGATACTATTTGTGTTATTATTTCTATTGTTCTGGTAGTCCACAAGGCCACGCC
This sequence comes from Pterobdella sp. o SKG-2022, assembly GCA_964035795.1. Classification (NCBI taxonomy): domain Eukaryota; kingdom Metazoa; phylum Annelida; class Clitellata; order Hirudinida; family Piscicolidae; genus Pterobdella; species Pterobdella occidentalis. The sequence goes on along the minus strand of OZ038325.1, from coordinate 8,161,238 downwards.
CGACCATCACAGCTTCCGAAGGAATCTTGCCATCATTTGACCTTCTGCCCTCTCTTCTTTTGCTGTAGAATAGATAATGATGGTGAGGAAGGTGATGGTGATGATAATGTTGATGATGTAGAAAATAATGGTGATAAGGCGGAGACTGTGGTGTTAATGATGATGATTTTGAGCACAAAACATTACAAAAAAAAGGCGCTGAAACATTAACATAAAATAAAAATAATGTTTGTTGTGTGATTGGCTGCTTGCATGTGAGTAAGTATGCAACGTGGTGGTGGTTATGTTTTTAGGCATTGTGGTGAGACGTGGTTGTAGGAAGACGTGGTTGTGGGAAAACGTGGTTGTGGGAAGACGTGGTTGTGGTGAGACGTGGTTGGAGTGAGACGTGGTTGTGGTGAGACGTGGTTGTGGTGAGACGTGGTTGTGGTGAGACGTGGTTGTGGTGAGACGTGGTTGTGGTAAGATGTGGTTGTGGGAAGACGTGATTGTGATAGTGTGATGATCAAGATTATGTATCATAGCCATTGTATTAAACTTTTGAAAAGCTCCATAACTGATCTCATTGAAAATAAAAACGTGAAAAAAAGTAAACAAAAACAAGAATCTAAATCAATAACAAAAAAAAAGAGTAAAATTACGTAAATTACTAAATTTTATGATCAAAACTCTCGATAAAAGCTTTTTCTAAACTTTTAGAATTTCAAAAAACACATTCAATTCAATGAAACACATTAATCATCGAGCTATCATCCGACTCAATGCAGGCAATCTTTGCAAACCTTCTGCTAGGGTGTTGGCCCAGTTTTGGGTATTTTATAATACAATGTATGTGTTTTGTTATAAAATACAATTTTTGATTGTTTTTTTTTCTGTTTTTTTTTATTCAATGGTGTATTTTGTATAGAGGGGTTTAGTGAATATTATGGAGATAACTTGTTCTTTTTTAGATATGCAAAAAATAATTGGAGAATACAATATACAGTTTTTATGGGTATTACCCAATACCTTGTTATACAAGATGTATTATACTTGGTTGGGGGATACAAGGAACTTAGTATTGGGAAGAACCATTGAATATATGAAAGATACAAACAGCAATGTTGGCATCTGAAATTTAATTCTACAGAAAAATTTAATGGTTAATAAAGTATTAGAAGTTATCAAAGAAAAAGAAAAATAAAAAAAATGATACTATGCTGTAAATACAAGCTTTGTGGTGTTAATTGAAGCAAGTTTCTATAAGAACTTTGAATAAATTAACTGCATTGAAAAGATGGAGAAGATGAATTTTGAGTCTGATAATTGGTAGATACATGAATTGTGTTCAAAAAAAAAAAATTAAAAAGTTGAGTTTAACACTAAAAAGTGGTGATATGAATAGAGAATTCAACAAAATATAAGAGCAGATGATGAAAAATGAAACCTAATATAAGAATAAATACAGCATAATTATCATGAAAATTAAATCAAATATTAAAAACCAAAAAAAAAAATAAAAATATTAAGCAAAATAACTCGCATAAAAAAACAATAATTTATTTATTTATTTTATTATTTGTAGGGCGCGCAGTTTGCAAACTAGGTTTGCTGCAGAGGTGCTGTTCTAATCAGAAGGGCTATGAGAAAGAAATTTGGCTATAAAGATGCGTTTTTAAACGCTTGCGAAAAATTTTAAGAGAAGGTGAAAGACGGACATTAAGTGGAAGAGAGTTCCATAAGTGAGGGGCGATATGCGAGAAGGAGCGATGTAAGAAAGGTTTAGAAGAGACAGGCTGATGTAGGCATAAACCAGAGTTGGAAGACCTGATAGACTCAGGAGTCTGTCTAATGGAAAGACGGTCATATAAATAAGCCGGCTGATTAAAATATAAGATGTTAGCCGTGAGCCATAGCAACTTGAACTGGGCTCTTAGTACGACCGGCAGCCAATGGAGGCGATCGAGACAGGTGTGAGATGAAGAATAGTAGTCGGCTTGAAGAGCGGTTTTAGCAGCGCGATTTTGGAGAGATTGCAACTTAGAAATAAGACAGTTCGGGAGTCGACAAAGAAGAGAGTTACAGTAATCAATCCTTGAAAGAACTAAAGAGATGATCAGAGCAACGGCAGTGTCAGAGGGTAGGAACTTGCGTGCCTGTCTGATCGCATGGAGATGAAAGTTGGATGATTGTATGATCTGAGAGACAAAGTGTGTAAAGTTGAGTCTAGAATCAAGAGTTACACCTAGTATCTTCAGTTTGGACGTTACGGAAAGAGTAGTGCCGTCAAAGATTACTTCAGTGGGAAGATTGGATTTGGAAAGGAGTATGGGACTGCCGACAAACATCACTTCGCTTTTGTTAGGATTCAACATGAGGTGATTGTTAGAAAACCAAAGATTGAGCTCAGTGATGCATTCAGATATCTTAGTGAGGCTGGGATGAGGATCAAGGTAGGAAGCGCCTGTAAAGAGGGTAATATCATCAGCAAACTGATGATATAGAACGTCGTGCTTCTGTATGATCTCGCTAATAGGAGAAGTATAAAGAGAAAAGAGTATGGGCCCAAGAACAAAACCTTGAGGAACACCAAAACGAAGGGAGACAGGGGTAGAAGAAGAGCAGCTTATCTTAACAACTTGCTTGCGTTTGGAAAGATAGGACTGAAACCAGGATAAAGCAATGCCAGAAATGTGAAAGTAGACTTCAAGGATATGCAGCATATTTGGATGATTAATGGTGTCAAAAGCTGCTGAAATATCTAAAGACACTAAGACGGCCGCAGACCCGGTAGCACAGATATTGCGGAGGCTGTCAGTGATGTACAAAAGCGCAGTTTCCGTTGAGTGATGTGAGCGATACGCCGACTGGAAAAGGTTGAAGTTACGCAGTACAGAAACATGAGAGGATAATCTCTTGAGAACAACCCTTTCTAAGATCTTTGAGATGGTGCTGAGGTTTGAAATTGGACGATAATTGGATGGTTGCATGGGGTCTAGATTATATTTTTTCAGTAAAGGGGTTATCTGCGCCGTTTTGAATGAAGTTGGAAAAATACCCTGTGAAAAGAAAAGAGCCGAAAGTTTGCATATAATGGAGGCGAAGATGCCGGAAAACTGCTTCAGCAGGAAAACAGGGATTATATCTAAAGGTGAGGATTTATTTGGGAGAGAATTGATCAATTTGATGATTTCGTCAACACTAGGAGGTGAGAAAAATGAGAGATTTGATTGATCACTGTCAGTTAAGGAGGGCTGACGGGGAAGATTAGTGATCGGTAACGAGTTATGAATCAACTCAATCTTAGTCTTGAAAAAAGTGCTAAAGTTTTCAACAAAAAGATCATATTCCGCAGAAGTCCGTGGAGGAAGTGGAGGAGACCTGTGAAGTATGGAGTTCGCCGTTTTCCAAAAGGCTTTGGAGTTAGGTGTCGCTGAAGATAGCGATAGATTAAGATAATCAGCACGTGACTTGTTAATGGCGGCGCGGGCGAGTTTACGTGAAATACGGAATTCCTGTAAAAGATCATCAGGGACTTGCACACAAAGCTTTTGGAGACTGGATATCTGACTCTCGATTTTCCTTCTTCGGCGTTTGGCAGAGAGAGCATTTTCAGACAGATGAAAGTGTGAATGCAAGCTGGGGCGAAAAGTATGACTGCGTAAAGGAGCATGAGAATTCATCAGCGAAAGAAACAATTTGTCCATGGAACTAACAAAGTCATCAACCTTAGAGATTGGAGAATTAATAAGTAAATCGCTTATAAAATTGACATCCTTTCCAAAGCCGGCCAAGTTGAGATTCCTGAAAGACCGAGAAGTGACACGATGAGGTGAAAGGTGGGGCCGTACGAGGTTAAGACGGCACGAAATAAGGAAATGATCAGATTCAAAAATTTCTCTGACAGGGTCAGAAATAAGATGAGAGAGAGAAGCCGGTGTGATAACAAGATCGAGAGTATTGCCAAGCCTGTGAGTTGGAAAGTTAATATGCTGCGTCAAACCGTGCTCTCGCAAAAGAATATTAAGGGGATTATCAAGATGATGACAATTAGGGGTATTAAAATCTCCAGCCATTATGAAATGATTGAATGTCGAAGAAAGAAAATAAAGATGAGCTGTGAGTTCACGAATAAAATTACTTGAGTTAGGAGGGCGGTAAATAACAGAAATGGTTAAGGAACGTGTTAGGAAAGAGGCTTGGGCAGTTAATGCTTCAAAGGAAGAGTGTATTTCAGATTTTACAAGTGTCAGTTTAACGGAGTTAGAGGAAATCAAAGAAATACCACCACCGCGCTTTCCACTAGAACGATGAGAATGTAGAACATGGTAACCTGGGGGAACAATGTCGTATTTTGTGACATTGTCAGCATCTTCCGGGATCCACGTTTCAGTCAATGCAAGGATATCGAAACAGTGAGTGGAGATCGCGTCCAGGATAAGAGTGGATTTGTTGCGAGTGGAACGGGGATTGAGAAGGCCAAACTTCACAAAAGGAGATGGATTTTGAGGGTGCATGAGTAAGGCAGGCCTTCATTGCCAGGCCGTACGCCCCATCTTAAGTCGCACTTGTTGCTTGTACACCGGACAAGAAGAGGATGTGGTGACATGGTCATGGCAAGGACGATTTGATCTAAAACAAGGAACACAGAAGGGAGGAGAAGATCTAGAGCAGTTGTCAGACGCATGGTCTTTGCCACAGTGCTCACATACTCTAGGGTTGTGGCATTTAGCTATATTATGGCCATAAGTCTGGCAATTCAGACATCTAGTAGGGTGAATTCGGGAGTGGAAAGAAAATCTACCAAAAGGGAGGTGAATATTCTTGGACTTGATCAGAGTGGGAAAAACAGTGTTTGGAACTTGGATAAGCCAATCACGGGTAGAAGGATTTCGTGCGTTAGGCCTCTGTCTGAAGGCACGAAGAGCACTGGAATGAGCAGATGGAAAGAGAAGATTGAGAGAGGTTTGCAGTTCTTTATCCGAAACCCATGTCGGTAGACCCAGAACAGTAATTGTTGGGTTTAAAAGAATTGGGTCATGAAGGCGGATGTTGGGAAGAGAGGAAAGAAAAAGTTTGGCATCTTTGAGCAAATCAGCAGAGTCAGCTTCCCAGACAACGGCATCAGTAGACTCACGAACATGCTTGGGATAAGACTTAAAGGTCTGTTTAGAAAGGTTAATGGATGAAACCAATCTTCTGCAGAGCTCACTTGGAGTCTCACCTATGGTGGAAGTAATTTTAGTCAAATATTTAATTATTGGTGGAGTTTTTTTGATAGGCTGGTTCATATGTTGGTTGGGGGGGAATGAGTGTGAGATTTTGTTAGTGGGTGGAGGAAAGGGTGTGCTTGTTTTTTGACTTAACAATAGTGCTGTAAGTAGGTTGAGGTGAGTTAGAAGTAAGAGTAGATGTGATTGTATTGATTGGTAAGAATGATTCTAGTGAAATTAATGATGGAAAATTATTAATTAAACTAAGAGATGAAGTAGTTGTAGAAGCAGGAGATGGAGAAGTTGAAAATGATGCCATGCTTGTGGATGAAGTTGGAGAAGTGGTCATAGTTGTTGAAGTTGAGCTTGATGAAGAAGATGGAGTTGTTGAGAAGAGTGGGGTTATTGCATGAGATGAAGAGTTAGTTGAAGAAGATGTAGTTGTAGAAGCAGGAGATGGAGAAGTTGAAAATGATGTCACGCTTGTGGATGAAGTTGGAGAAGTGGTCATAGTTGTTGAGGTTGAGCTTGATGAAGAAGATGGAGTAGTTGAGAGGAGTGGAGTTATTGCATGGGATGAAGAGTTATTTGAAGGAGATGTAGTGGTCAAGGAGATTGAGGCAGTCGAAGGAGATGTAGTGGTTAAGAAGATTGAAGTGCTTGAAGGAGATGTGGTAGTTGAAGTAAATGTAGTGGTCGAAGAAAGTGAAGTAGTTGAAGGATAAGAAGTAGTCAAAGAAGATGTGGTAGGCGAGAAAAGTGAAGGAGCTGAGGTGGTCATAGTCTTCGGCTTTCGCCCTCTTTTTTTTGGAACCTAAGGTTTCTCAGGCTTTATTAAGTTCAACACATTACTTTTTAACGTGTTGAGAGCTGCTTGAATAGAATCAATCTCGGAACAAATTATTTCGATGGCGGACATATTATCGAATGAAAAAAAAACGTATAAAAACACAAAACGATGAAAAAAGACATTGGAAAAATTTAATGAAATCAACTCTGGGAATAAATTCAGCCATTTGCATCAAGTGATCGGGTATTTATACAGGCAAAAGTAAACAGTATTAATCATCCGCCGTATCAGTTTACTGCAGACGAAAGCCGCACTCTGCAGACGCAGTAGTTTGGTGGAAATTATAACGATATTAATTTCATTTTTATAGAGGTTTTGAGTATTAATTTTGAGGGTTGATGGAATATGGCTGGTTTTGTTTTGGATGATTTTAGAAAGAGTTGAGCTGAAAAATTCATTTGAAATTATATACATCAAAATTTAAATTAATCTACTTTTCAATTTTTTTTACATACATACACCAACTTGAAACTTAATTTCTTTATTAGCCAGACACTAATTTAGATAATTAATTTCCAATAAAACCTCAACAAAACCAGTTTTAGGCGCCAAAAAAGTTTCAAAATTCCTTGAACCATAATACAAACAGATATACATAAATACTTAAACTTCAATTCTAAATTCCATTTTTAACGAGACATATTCTGAGCAGTAAACAAGAATCACATGGTAAAAATCACACTACAAAATACCATATGCAAAATACATTATGAACCAAACGATCAGGACATTAATATTATCAAAAACATAAATGATGATGATGATGATGATGATAATAATAATGATGATGATCTCATTATATGAACATAAAATGAATGAAGATAATAACGATTAACTTACAGAACTCCAAGTACACGCATCTCATCTAAAGCATTCTCGCAATGCAGACTCAGTACAATGGAATAAAAATTGAGATTTGATCGATGTTGTATTGGGTTTTGTTGTACTGTATAACGTGCTATTTGTATGCTGCAATAAAAGTATTGTCTTTGTATACAGTAGTATGCAATTCCATTTTTGTATACATTAGTACGAATACCACTTTTTTATATAATAACATGATATACCACTTTAGTACCAAACAACCCAAACAACCTCTTGGTATATAAAAACCAAAAATACCATTCAAGTACACAACAGTAAAAATACCAATTTTTATGAAAAATTGAAAAATAAAAATTTTTATATCACATTAAAAATACCGTCTTTCCATGCAACAGTATAAAATACGACATTTGAGCACAGTGGTAAACCAGAAGAAGGTACCAAATACAATTAATGGAAAGCTGTTTGAACATACGTACAAGAATTAATTAAAAGCAATAAGAAATTCTCACAATTTGGTGAGTTTTTTTTTTCTTTTTTATTTTTTTAGTTCGACTTTCAGTTCCATATTGAGGTTTCGTTAGCTCAACAGATGATTCACAGGGCGCTACTCCTTGTGTGTATAATTGTCGGCTCGCGCGGGATTGAACCCGGTTACTTTAGATAACTAGTCTAACGCTCTACCAGCTGAGCTATGCGGGCCGGTGAGAAATTACGAAGAATAAAAATAATAATAATAATAATAATAATAACAATGATATTAATTTAAAAAATAATAATAACAATAAAAGACAATTTTTTGATACGAAAATATTATATTTATAAATTTAATGTTATGAACAATAACATTCGCAATTACATGAAATGACACAAACAATAATATCCTCAAATACACGCAATGAAACAAGCAATAATATCCTCAAATACATGCCATGACATAAAAAACAGTATTTTAAATACATTTCCAATGATACGTTAGCTTTAAAAGTTCTGTCCATTATTTTCATAGCTTTGAACTCTCACTTCTGTGAGATAAGGCTGGCAGTAAAGCAGTAAATAACTTGTCTTTTTGTAACAAAAAGACCAAAATATTAATAAAAAAATCACACACATCATCACAACAGAGCCATAATGCATGTGAACTTTAATTAACCATAGCAACAAGAAATCACAAAAACAGAAAAAATCACGGCGAAGTAATGGTTCTAACTGTGATTAGCTTCAAAATTTACAAAAAATTACAAACCATCACGCCATTTTGGAAATATTCAGAATCTTTGGTAATGATTCTTTTGTAAGGAAAATGATTCAAACCCAATGGGGAAGTTGAGTTGGGGAATCGAAGTTGAGAATTAAAGCAGGTTAAACCTTTGAGAGACATCGTTTGTGTTTTTGTTTAACAACAAGTTGATTTTGATTTGAAATGTGGGTTTCCAAACACATTTCTTTAGAGGAACTACAATTTCCAATAAATTAAACCTTCAAAGAAAAAAATTGTGACTTTTTATTTAAAAAAAATGGAAAAAATTGGAGTTTCATACAAAAAAAGGGGTATTTAAGGTGAAATGAATTGAAATGGAAATTAATGATGAAATAATGGAATAATAATGGCGAATTCTAAAGAAAGCTTCATATATGAGAGAACTATTTTTTTAAAGCATAAAAAACTTATGTATATAGTGTAATAACCGAAACTAACTTTCGTTGAGTTCAGTTTTAAGCCTTTTTAACAATCTGAATTTTGCATTCATAGCGCCCAACTTTTAAAATTATCTCGAGGTTTTTAAACTTGTACTTTTAGACTATGATTGTTAACCTTTGCATCGAAGAGATTTTTATGAAAAATATGTAAATTGTTGTAGTTTTTTTAAAGGTTTAGTTAAACTCAGTTGCGAATTTTTGAATATTGGAATTTAAATAGATGAATTGTTTTGAGCATTTATTTAATAGGTTTTAGGGGTGAAGTTTTTTGAGATGCCCGATTTTGTTGACGTGTCTGTAACTGTGAAAAATGTGGAAAAGTAGTGAAAATAGTACAAAACAAATTTGAAGTTAAATACAAAAAAAAAATTAATAAAAAACTAAATGAAGATAAAAAAAAAATAAAAAACAACAAAAAGCATAATTACCAAAGATTGTAAAGAAAGTTAATTTGAGAGGACCGGAAGAAGCTTATAAATCACGCGATATTTGAAGTTACCTCACAACATTGTGTAGTTTGAATACTGAATAATTTCAAATAAAATTCTTGTGTTTTTAATATGGATTGATGATAGTATTTGGACCAGTTATGGCTGTTGCTGCTTGTGATGTTGTGCTCTCAGCTCAAGCAGAAAAATTGAAACAGTGGAAAAATCAAGTTGGAAATTAAATGAATATAAGTAACAGCGTTGATTTTTTGATTTTCTGTTGGTGTCGGTATGTGTGTTTTTGATGCTCTGTATGTGTGTTTGTGGTGTTTTGTATGCGGGGGTATGGTGCTTTGTATGTGTGTTTGCGGTGTTATGTGGGTATAAATGTTTTTTTTTGTAGGTGTGTTGGAGAAGTTGACAAATTTATTTTTTCCAGTTTTCCGTTTCGGTTTAATTAAACTGAATTCAACTTCAATTTGTAGTTCTTTGTTATTTTTCACGCTTTTCTTGTGGTTTTTGTGTTTGTTTTCAATATATCTTCGTGTTTTTTTTGAGTTTTTTTTCAAATTTTTAATTTTTTCTAGTTTTGGTTCCTCTTCAGCATTGAATATTAGCAAAAAATTTTCAAAAATTTCAATTGAAAAAAGTTCGAGACAGAAAAATTTGCATGAGTTCTTTGCAGTCATGCTTATCACATTTGTTTTTGAAACTAAAAATCTAAAAGGTCGAATACTGAAATATCATTTGAAAACTGGCAATTAAATCCTTGAAACTAAATTGAGAGCAAAATACATAAAAAAATACCTCAAAAAAAATTTAAAATTGAATTAAAAGTGACAAAAAATTACTTTAAAGAAAAGAGTTTGCAACATCGTGAGGAATGTATTGAAAAAGTTATAAAAAATGACTTCGAAACAGCGTTCCAAAGTGATTAATCAAAACAAAAATTGCGTAATATCCGTTGTCAGACGAACTTTTTAGGAATTTAATTCTATTAATCTATAAACTTATAAGTTGGGAACACTATAAAGAATTGATTTAAGAACATTTATTTGGAAAATCGTCGGGAATATGATCGGAAACAAAATTAAATAATGTCATGAACATATAACGTGCAGAATATGAACGTTTGGTTTTAAAAATAGAAATATCATCCTTAAACAAAATGGCAATACAAATTTATGCGCAAAAAAATTTTAAAAAATCGATAAAAAAGACAAAACAAAAAAATTTAAGATAAATTCCGTTGGAACTTTGAGGAAACTTGATGAATTTTTGGGAAACTTTTCCAAATATAATTTAAAATTGCCTACAAATTAATTTCAAATGACATTCAATATGTTTTCTCTGAAACTCTTTGAACTTAAGAATTTATTAAAAAAAGGATAATAAAAAATAATATAAATGATGAAATAATAGAAAAAATAATGGAAAATGATGATAAAGAAAAATAGCAAAAACGGGAATAAAAATAAAAATAATAATAAAAATAATAATAAAAATAAAAATAAAAATAATAATAAAAATAAAAATAAAAATAAT
>OZ038325.1:8095697-8148197 GCA_964035795.1 Pterobdella sp. o SKG-2022 | reverse complement strand
CAGTGTCAAAACTTCACACTCTCTGGACAAACTCATTGAAATTAGTTCACAACTATTCACTTTTAATATTTTTGAAAAAATTTGAAGTTTAGATTAATTTTTTTGTCAAATATTCAAAAAAGTATATTTTTAAATACATAAACTTTGGTTTCTATATAGTAGTACTTGGAAATTTTATATAGTAATTCTGTATTGTGTATAAATATATACAATCTTATAAACTCAAAAAAAATTATTTTTTATTATTATCCTAAATAATCTTTTCATTCTGTCTCCATTTAACTTATTTTCAAACTTTCTTCCCTTTGAAGAATTCAGTGGATTCAAACTTTCTATTCTCCCACTGTCTTCAGGCAAATACACAAGTGCTAGGAAAAGTGGAACAAGGCCTGTTCAAAAGCCTGCTCTCTTAATGCATACTTGTCTAAGAAATATGGCGTGCAAAATTAAGAAAATTTTTGTTTAAATAAAACATTTTACAAATTAAATAAATTGATAATAGAATATATAAATAATAAAATAAATTAATTTTTTTACAATAAAATATATTAAAAATAAATTATACTAAGGTTTTTTCAATACGGGTATGAGATTCAGTTAAGAGTTGGTTCTATAAGGTTTCTACGGAAGTTTTGAAAATGTTTAGTATATTATAATATATATTTAATTCTTGTCAACAATTCAGTACAGTCAAAAGTATCACTCTAGAAGTTGTTGGACATTTTTTTTTGAAACACTTGGAGTTAATTTTAAAATAACGAAGAAAAAGTATAAATACAATAGAATAAATAAATAAATAAAAAATAAATAAATAAATAAAAGATCATAAATAATAATATATTCAATCAAATTATATGTGTAAATAATACATAGATGATTTTAAAATGATTATTGGAAATCTTTAGAAAATAAAAATTAAGTTTTTCAAAATCCCCTCATAAGAATACGTTTCTGTACCTCCCAATAATATATCTTCAAGAATAAAAATTTCCAAGCCTTTGCAGACTACCTGAAAAATTATTTCAAACTATTCAAAGAAGCACAAATTGCAAAAAAATTCTGTGCAAAATAGTTAAAGATTATTCTCATTAGTTTTGAGAAAAACTAGAAATTTGTGAAGGAACGTTTGAATGCAAGACTTTTGGACACCACAAATTTTAGCGTTTAGTTCAATTGCTTGAAACTGATTTTTCTATTAGTTGTATCTTCATTTTATTGATTTTTATTTATTTTTACATGAATTTTGAAAAATTTTTTTTATCGATTTCTATTCATTCTGTGTAAAAAAAATTACTTATTCAAATAATAACCTATATTTTCGTTTTAAATTTAATTTTTTGTTTTAAAACCATGTTTATGATACATTCTTATCTGATACAAAAGATGTCGAGAATGCTCGAGAAGTATGTAACAAATACAAAGTCATTAATTTAACTGTCTTTTGATAAATTATTTTTCTAAGCAGGTTCATGAAAAATAACTTCTAGACATTATTGGAAAGAAAATAAATATTCTTAAAATATATTATTAAATAAATATTCCCTGAATGGCCTCAACTGATGAAAACAAAAACAATGCATCTTTGATTTCTTGTTTTCCATTCACATGAGCAGATTCATTCTTCATGCTACCGACAACTACCATAAACAACCCAACAACAAAAACAAAATGAACAACACCAACAAAAAAACAAATTTGGTTTTTCGTGCACCGTTTAAAGCCTGCATGGAAGCAGAGTGAATTTCTGCACCTCAAATGCTTCTAATCTTGAACCTCCATTGATTTTTAAGCCAAAACATTATCAATTTAATATCAACTATATTACACTAATATTCTCAAAACTCCGAGTTTTCAACACGTTTCGTTACAGTTCCCAGATAAGAATGGAGAGTGGAGTTTTCAATTTCTTTATCAGTATGTCACAAAGTGAAGTGTTTGCCACGAAGTCTTGTATCTTTATGTCATGGGTTACAGATCAGAAACGAGCTGAGGTTATAGGCCAAAAATCAAACCCAGGTCACCAGGTCACACTTTAAAGCTAAGTTCTTCAGTTCAACATTATTCTCATACAGCCATTAGTGCTAAAACCAAAATCAAAAATACTTCAAAAAAAAAAGAAAGACTTAGAAAAACATAAATATGAAAAGACATGAACAAAAAAAAACAAAAAAAACAAACAAAACAAAAACACAAACCAGTGGACATAGAGCGCATAGAAAAATTCCTTGGAAGATCCTTGTAGGCTGGAATTACTGTATGGAAAGGAGTTATGATAACTGTTATGATTTAATTAATTACTAATAATAGAATACTACAAAAGGCAGCTGAGGCGCTGCTTAATGATGTAATTGAATTCTATTTATAGGTACATGATGGGTAAATTATTTGGGCGAGATTTTAAAATATTAGAATTTTTAAGGTTTCTTAAATTTTTGATAACATGGACTGATTTTTGCTGATGAAGATGGAGTGTTGGAGAAAAGCTTATAAATATATTAACAAACGGAAGCCGTGTTATCAATCATTTGAATAAAATGACGCATTAAACGAAACAAAATTATTTGTTCCAATTTATCCTTAATATTGAATAACACCCAAACAACAAAAAATAAAAAAAAAACTAAAATCATAAGAAATTACTATATACATTACTAAATACACTGACGAATAAATATATCATCAAAAGATTCAATTACTCTCAGTACCACATTATGCAAGATATATATTTATGACTGTATCTAAATGGCCACTCTGAAGATTTAAGTTCAAATAATTTTAATTTTTTAAACTGGCATGTTTTGAATATTAAACAGTGTGAAACCATATGAAATATACAAACACCTAGCGTATAATTAATACATATTATTAATACTTCATTATGCTTTATTGAATTGAGTTTGTTAACATTACACTGTTAATACTATATGCATATAACAATAACAATAAAAAAAATAATAATAAGAATAATAATAATAATAAAAATAATAACATATTATGTCTCAATAACAAAAAAATCTGTTGGAAAATCCAAAAACGCCAACTTTTGCGTGTCTGTTCAATTGTGACTAATGTCTCTATGATAAGCAATAAAACACACGGCAGATTACCAGCTTTTATCATGCCAACTTCATGTATCTCATATTTTTTTGAATCTTTTGAATTTTTGATTCAAAGTTTTTTATATTTTTCCCATTTTTTGAGATATTGACCAGGAAGTATTTATATTAATAACCATACTGGATTGTATCTCTGTGCTTGCTTCAGTAATACAGCCTTTAATAGATTAAACTCCTTTAATAAATGATGTATCATAGATTCTAATGATTCTCAATATTTATATATATTACTAGTAGTAAGATTTTAGCAAGTGATGAAGTAAGTCGACCATTAGGTCGATCCTAGCTGGGGTTTAAGTTGCGCGGTTGATTTGTTTCACAGGGCGCTATCCATATTATTAGGATTTTTATAACGCACAGTTATCAATTCAAGATTGCTTCAGAGGCAACTTTAGATAATTAGTCTAATGCTCAACCATTGAGCTATAGGGGCCGACAATTATGCATTGTATGGAAATGCGTGGGAGATGTCGCTTTAATTGAGGAAGCAGTCAATAAGGAATATATATTTTAACTTTTATTATTATTTATATTATTACTATTATTTTCATTTTTATTTGTTTTTAAAATAAAAGTGAATTCATAAAGAATTAAAGTTTTCTCTAAATGTTTCTTAATACAGCATCCTTTAACTTACAATTAGACAAAATAACAGAAAACTCTTTAAAACAAAATTGAACTTTTTACTAGTACTTGCTTGTACATATACTATCAAAATGTGACCTCATTGAATTCTTTTAAACTGTATCAATCTTTTTTATTGCAATAATTTACACATAAAAAGCACTAAGTATTTTCAACAACGAACCTTAAATGACAGAATCAATAGCAAAAAACAATACATCTAACCGGACATCACATCACCTACACCTTCTGTTCAAATCCATCCCCCACCCAACACTGTCTCCAAAACCATTAATACACCACCACACCAACCCTCAAAACTCTGCAAACATCTATAAACAACTTCAAACATCGATTGTTGAATGGAATACATACCCTCAAAATCTGCTCACATTCACTCAACATCGTCTTACCCACGCGAAGTTTATGAAACTGAAAACAGCCACCAACCTCCATGGCACTCTCCAAGCTGCCCTTGCCAACTATCTCCTTGGCAACTCAGTCTCCACCAACCAGTTTTATTATTATTATTATTGCTGTTATTATTGTTGTTTTTGCATCTGACAAGCACTGAAGACTTGTCCATTTTTTCAACGACGTATTTATCTGCATGATGTTTGAATAAAAAAATAATGAATAATAATAACAATAATAATAAACAGAAAATAAAAAATAATAATAAATAAAAAATAAAAATAAAAATAAACCCAAAACAACGAACAATAACAATAAAAATAAAAATAATAATGAAGTCATTGTTTTTATTGATCGCAGATAAATCTCTATAGAACAAGCCCCTGCGGCTGGTAAGTGGTAATCTATTACAGCTTGTGAAGGTGGTTTTGTTACTTAACTCATTATTATTATTATTCTTTTTTTTTATTATTTAATTAATTTTTTTTTAATGTTTATTTTTATTATTCTAGTCATCCGAAGAGTTTTTATTTTTATTATTCATATTTTTAATAAAAAAATTTTTATGATTTTTTTTGGGCCTTGACTGTCTTTTCGACGCCTAAAAGATAAGCTTTGCAAACTTTTCGACAAAGTGAGATTGTTTATTGCGTGTTCTTGCCTCTGTTTGTATGTCAGTGCTTGTTTATGTGTCCATATTTGTGTTTTTCTATAGATTTTTTTATGTGAGTTTCTTTGACAGCTTTGTTCTCTTTGAATGTGTTTGTGTGTGGTTGAGAATATCAATGCTCGCTTGAAACCGTGATATGATATTCTAAAAGCATGATTTGAAGCTGGGATTAAAGGTATCTTCATGGACCAGTGTCCAAACACAGAGCTGGTTCATGAGCCACCTTGCAACGCACCACGGTGACAACTCATCTGGGAATTAACTTGAATCAACGGTCAATCTTAAGACTGCCTTATGGTTGCGTGTATTTGTGTATGGGCTTGTAGTTTCGTATATTTTTATTTTTATTGTTGTTTTTTATGATCTCTATAATTTTTATTTGGTTTTTCTACTTTCACACTTGGTTTTTTTTTATAAATTATAAATTTTATTTTTTATTTTTTATTGTATATTTTTCATTATTTTGATAAATTATTCTTCTGTTCCATGTATTTTCTGTCTGCATAGTTTTATTTTTGATTTATTTTTTTTGTGTAAAGTTTTATTTTATAAAAACCATCCACTCGGCTAGATTCTCCGTCCTTGTTTTGCTGTATTTTTTTGTGTTTTCTTATACACTTTTTATTTCTTCTCGTGTACTCAAATACATTACCAGTCTCTCAATATTATCATCCCATAGTATTGATCATGCTTTATGCCTTAGTTTCATTTTATTATTAAAGAGTAAGAAATTTCCAAGCAAAATCCATGGAAAGTTATAAAAAAAAACAATAGAATAATGAGTATAAAATAATAAAAAAAATTGCAAAAATAATAATAAAAATAATAATAAAAATAAAAATAATGAAATCTATCATTATTTCTGTTATACTTTTATACTTTATGTCCAAAACTTCTTTACATATCTTAATCTCTGTTTTGTGCGCTTTTAGGCATTATTGTGATGTCAAGCGAGATTTGAACTCCGTTATACCCTCTTCACTTCTGCCTCTTTCCCTTCAGTCAAGATGGCAGAATATGATGTGGGTATCAGCCTTTCGAAATTTGCATTTAAATCTTTGCCATCATCATCATCCTCATCATCACCACCACCACCAACCACCACCATTATGATCGTCACCACCACCAACAAAGCGTACTTCACCTTCAACCCCACCCCACTGCCACCCTTCCAACCTCACCTTTAAGCTTGTTCACAGCGTATGTAGGACAGCCAACAACTGTGAATATAAAAAAAGAATCAAATAATTAAAAAAAATTGAAAAAGAATTATATAGCGGAAAATTTCGCTCAATAAGAACAATTTTTTGGCAAAATTTTGAATAAAATTTTTCCAGTTTTTGATTTATGCTATTTTGAGCCCGACGTGAAAATTTTGGCATTATCTATAAATAATTTTAAATAACTTTTGTGACTTAATATGGCACAACAATGAAAGTCATTTTTCATTTGAAAAAAAATCAATAATTCAAAAAAATGATTAAAAGTTGAATGTAAATAAAAATATTACGGTAATCAAATACTCAAAGAAATATCTCTCACACTTGCTACAAAATTTGAATTATATTTTATAAAAAAATCAATAAGAATTATAATAATCAATTAATAATAATAGAAATAGAAATGAAAAATTGATAAAATATGGAAACTATTTAATTAGTAATAAAACATAAACCAATATCAACAGCAAAAATACAGAGCTGGGTGGATGAGATCAAGTTAGAAGCGTGCAAACATTTCAACAATACTCTGTCTTTCTCCTCTTATGCGATCATGCATGGAGAAGTTGATTGTTGTAGAAGATGGGTGAGTGGGTGGATGGTTGGATGAGTGGGTAAGTTGGGTGGGTAGGTTGGGTGGGTAGGTTGGGTGGGTAGATGAGTGGGTAGATGGATGAATGGTCGGGTAAAACAACGAGTGAATTGATGGGTGGATAGACAGCTGAGTGAGTGTTTGGTTGGGTTGATGAATGGATGAATGAATTAATAGATAGATAAATGAATATATGGTAAAATGAATTAATAAACCAATAAATAGATAGATGAATGGATGTATTTATGGCTTGGTGGGTGGTCAAAGTGATGGATAACCTAATAAAAAAATAAACAAATAGATGGATGGATTGATGAATGGTTATAGAAATTATTACCAAACAAACAATTGAGAGCTAATGGATATGTATAAAAGCTCTCATTTATAACTTGACGAATGGGTGATTAAAACAAGGAATGAGTTGTCGTTGGAACATTTAAATGGCGAAAATAGTGCCATAACTTGGGGTGTTGAGTTTACTACTAATGAAAATAGGATAATGAATAAATTAAGCAAAAAAAAAATATAATAAAAATAAAAATAATAATAATAATAAAATAAATATAATAATAAAAATAATGGAAAAAACAACAAAAATAAAAATAAAAATATAATAAATAATAAAATATAATAAAAAGTTAAAGATTACACGGGTGGGTGGATAAATCGATGAATATGCCAATTAATGGTTTACAAGAGATATAAATAGAATAAAAGGGTCTGGATGATGGATGGATGAATATGAAAAACAATAAATAACAGAACGGATGAATGAAGATACAATCTATAATGCCTGAATGGATGAGAAAACAGGCGATGACCAGTTTTTGAAAAATTGTGAAAATGGATAGATGGAGGATGGATGAATAGATGTGTAAATAAATAGATAGATGGGCGAGTGAATTGATGGATGAATGGGTCATAAATAGATGGATGAATAATTTAAAAAATGGATAAATATAGAATGGATAATAAAAAAATACAAAACTAGATAGAAAGCAGACGAACCAAAAAATTCAATGATAAATGAACGTTTGAATCAATAAATGAATACATTAATGCTTAATGATTATATGCATGAGAAATGAATCAACGGGATGATGGATGGATGGATGGATGGATAGATGGATGGATGGATGGATAGATAGATGGATGAGTAGACAAATGGATAGATGGATGGGTGAGTAGATAGATAGATAGATGAATGGATGCACGTAGATAAATGGATAGATGGAGGAGTGGAGTTTCAAAAGATATCAGATTAGATAGGACTGATGAATCGATAAGGAGCTGGTGCTTGAATAAATAAAAGAGTGGGAGAAAACATCTCTTTGCCAACCTTTTAAATCTTATGAATGCGTGACTTTAAATGCAGGTGGTGGTCAGGTTTCCAGATTTCGTTGGAAAAAAAACTAATGTTTTCTATATGTCAGTAGGTTCGAAGTTGGATGGAAAATGAATAGATGGATAGATGAATGGATGGGTGGATGAATGAATGGATGGGTGGATGAATGAATGGATGGGTGGATGAATGAATGGATGGGTGGATGAATGGAAGAATGCATATATAGAAACAAAAACAGCCGATCAGCTGAATGGATTCAAGCTTAAATGAACAATAGATAAATGTATAAGTGGGATGGAAAATGAATAAGAGAATGGATGGATGAATATAATGATAAACAAAAGATAGATGGATGAGGAAGAAAAGATAGATGGATGTGAGAGAAATAAATTGTTGTATGCAGGAAATGATAGATGGGTGATTATTAGATTTGAAATAAAATTAAATAAATTAAATAGGAATTAAATAAAAGAATTATTATATAGAAAAAAATGAGGTAGAAAAAATGAAGAAAGTAAAAATTTTTTGAAAAATTGTTATAATAAAGAAAAAAAAAATTAATAGAAGTTGATTTGACAAAAGTTGATGAGTTGAAATGAATGGGGAAATGATAGGTAGGGTGATGGATGGGTGAAAATGCTTGGAGTTTTGGATTGATAGATGGATGAATGAAACAAAACCTGAAGCATGGATGGATGGAGAATGAATGAATTTTGATGAATGGATAGATGGATGAATGTATAAACTTTGATGAATGGATGAAAGATTATGGATAATGGAATTAGTCAGATAATAATAAAGTTAATAATATTTAATGATCGGTTGGATTTGGAATGATTGATATATGAAAATGGAAAATAGTTGTGGGTAGATGGAGGGAGGAATGAAAGATTAGAGCTAGAATGATTGAGCGAATGAAGATTAGATTGGTGGATGAGAGTAAAGATAGGTGGATAGGTGAAAGAAAAATTAATGAATGAATGAAAGATGGACAGCTGAATGAAAAATAGATGGACAGATGAATGGCAGATAGATGAATAAATACATAAAAAATATGGATAACCATTTAAATGATAGAGAGATAGATAAAAAATAAATGAAAGATCATTGAAACATAGAATCATAATGGTGGATAAAGTCTGGCAACATACCAACCTTCATGATTTATATATGTTTCTTAGTGCAGAAAACGAATAAAAAAATTAAATGAATATTATAGTATTGATCCTTATTAAAGAAAAACACCCATAGAAACAATAATAAGAAGGATAATAATAAAAATAATAGCGATATCGTAATATACAGCTTTAAAAGTAAAATTTGAACAAAGTATGGAAAGTTGATGATAAAACTAATGAAAAAAGATGATTTATTTTTGATAATTTTTAAATAAATTTTAATCATCGTAAGGAAATAGTGATTGTTTTCGCATTGGTTCCTTTACAAGGATTTGCATCAATTTACGTTTATAAGGATTTATAGACTAACGAAAAAGTGAATTTTAAGAGTAAATGAAAGGAGAGAAGACTTTTGAAAGAATTGAAGCAGAAAATCGTGAAAAAATACGAAATTAATAACCAAAAATTAAATATTTATAAAAACCAACAAAATCTCAAAAAAAATCATTATTAAAACAAAAAATTTAACCAAAAATCAAAAAAAAGCTGACGCCAATTATTAACAGACAGAAGTTGAAGAAATATTACGTCAGTGAACGCACAAGGAAACTGCAGAGGAATGAGCAAAAGCTCTGGAAACATTCATTACGCCACATGCACTGGTTTTTAGTGCTTCTGTATTGTTTTCGCGACAATATAGTGTGCTAGGTAGGTGGGTGAGGTGGAGGGAGGGTGTATGGATGATAGGAAGGGGTGGTAGGTGGCTGGAGGAAAAAAACTGGATGCAATGATAACGCCATCATCACTCTACCCGCACCCTCCCATACTGCACCACATTCCACAACACCGTACCACACCACACCACATCCCACCATACCACATCTCACCACACCATATCATACAGTATTAAGCTAAGTTTGAATATATCGAGAGATAATGACATATTATATGACAAATAAATTGAAATATTTAGAAATAATTCTAGCATAAAAAGTAAATAAAAACATGATTGAACGCTTGTAAGTATATAAAATTCCAAGAAACTCGAACTTTAAAGCTTAACTCAAAAATTATATTTCCATAGTTATCGGCCCATAAAGTCTTCTTTCACCTGATGCTGTTTTTCTTTTGATTTCCATTTTTGATTTTTCCACTTTCAATTTTTTTTTCTTAATTTTTCTAATTTCAATTTTTTTTCGTTTTTAATTTTGTTTTTATAAAGTTAGAATTTAGTATTTAGATTTAAAATTGAATATAGATTTGAAAAGATATGTTTAGAGACTCTTTTGGTTTGATAGTCTTACCAAAAAATAATTTTTTGTACACTTTCAACAGTAAAAAAAAGTTAATCTTTTTATTTGATATATTATTTATATTGAAAACCAAATATTAAAAAAATGACGTAGTTGACAGCAAAATCGACAAAACTCATTCTGACTTCATGTTATCAAGATGTGCTTACTGCTGTTGACAATATGAGAAAAAAACAAAAAAAAAAAAATATATAAGAAAAAAGCTGAAGTCAGACTATTAAATCCAAAGAATAAGACATGGCAAAGATGTTATGAATGTCTTTGCGGTTTTTAGTACGAAAGTGAAATTATTTTAAAAGTGAACTTATTTGAAAGTTAAATTATATTTTAAAATATTTCAAAATTTTGTTTTATTAGATCAACCCGAACTGAACTTAATGACTTCATCATAAAAATAATAAAAAATAGAAAAATAATTATAAAAAAGATAATTATGAGATCAATAAAAACGTAGGTAAAATAAATGATAGAAGCAATAATGATAAATTATATTTGAAAAGTAAATTCAAGTTTTTTGATAAAACAAAATTTACAAGCTAAGTCAACTTTTAAAAAGTTCAATTTAATTCCACTTTTCAATTTTAATCAGAATCACCTTTTCAACGCATGAACTTAATTAAATTCTCCACTTTGTGGTCTTTCTCTTCATTTATTTTTATTGCTATTTTTATTCAATATAACAATGAGTTTTTATTGAGGAATTTAGTCATAACGATGATGATGATCATGATTATTATTATTATTATTATTTCATTTTTAATATTCATTTCCTGTGGTTTAGTTGTTGTTCATATAACTTTTTTCAATGGATTTAAATTATTTTTCCAATTTCAAAAAAAAAGTTTCGTTTTTGCTGAAAAATTTTAATTTTTTTTCGAAATGGAAAAATAAAAAATTTTTCCTATAAATTTGACACTGTTTGTATCACAAAACTATAATTTATACACTTTTTGTTTTGAGTACTCGTTGCAAACTTTTAAAGAAAAAAATTTTCTAGAAAGGTTTGCGTGCATTCTTTCAAAACAACAACTTAAAATTGAATAAGAAAATAAATCTGGAAAAAAATGAAAAAAAAAACAAGATTAAACATTATCAATAAAAAACCATCAAAAATGAAAAAAGCAAAAAAAATTGTATAAAAGCAAGAGCCAGCATTGAGAAATTGCTTAAATCAATGTCGTTATAAGAAGCGCTTGTTAAAAACACACCGCAAAAAAAACACACACACATTGTGTCAAACTTTTCTCTCGTTGTTATACACTCTTATGAATGTGTTTTTATTTGCTATGTTTTTTGCAGTGAATTGTTTCAGCTTCAAGATTATTCATGTTGTTATCTTCATTTTATTGTTTTTTTTGCTGTTGTTGTTGTTGTTGTTGTATTGTGTTTTTCTGTTGTTCGTTCTACGTTTTTCATACTTTTGTAGTGTTTTTATTGTTATTATTGATGGGCTTTTCCTTGACTTAATGTTTTCAAGTATGGTTTTAGTCTTCTATTGTTTTATTGTATTCTTTTACTTGTTTGTTGTTGAACTTGTATAGAAATAAAATGAAAAAGCCATAACACCAAAACACGTAGCACCCAAATAAAAAATACACTCGAACAAGTACAAAAACATGGGATCAGAAAAACAGAATGAACATAAAAAATAAAAGACAAATGGATATACACATACACAAACACGTGAGCTCACATGCGTGAGCATCAACTATGAACGTGTAGACAAACACAAAAATGATACGAACACACATAGGCAGAGAAAACATATAAACAAACTTAATAGAAAAAATAATACAAACACACAAAATAAACACAAACACAATACTAACTCACATATTATAAAAAAACAAAAAATACATATAAAACAAAAAAACATAAAAAATACACATACTCAAAAACTACATATAATACAAAAACACACAAGACACAATAAAAACACACACAACACAGACACATGTGGCAAGTAATCTGCAGAGTTTATTCCGCCATTAAGCCTTTAATACTCCTAATAAACAACTGTGACTTTGCGATTTTGAGTATCTTTGTATGTGCTTATGTATGTGATTTTGTGTGTGTGAGTTTCAGTAGTATGTGTGCATGTCTGTGAAGCTGTGTCTGCTTAGATGCGATACGTGAAATGACCACATGTCATGAAATATAAATTCTCATATATGAACGGCACTTGTTATTTCACACAAGTATACCTGCAACTTGTATCAGACTCATAGTAAACTAATACAAAATCATTTTATATGTGAAGACTTGCTTTATGTTTATGGTTCATGATTTCATGCGATGGAGTCGAGCTATTGGAAATTTTATTTAAAAAATTATTAGAAGTTCCTCATGTCAAAGTTTCAACACAAAAATATGTCAAAATGTACATGCTTGTAAAAATTGGGGTTTTAGGACGTTTAATTTACTTTTAATAGCTTCTTTTCAAGAATTTTTATATAAAACTGAAAATATCAAAATTCATGAACGTTTATCCTGAACTGAGGTTTCCATAGTCTTTTTTCTGAAGTTAAACTTAAAATCAGTTGAGACATGGCAACTAACAGTTCTCGTTGCTAGCAGCACATTCAATTGGAGAAAAATACTTTAGCGCAGAACTTTTAATCAACAAACTGTATACTTTTCACAAAAAATTAAGTTTACGTCTCGCATAACGAGATTTCTTTCTGAAGTTAAGTTAAGAAAGTGATGGGAATGGAAGGAGAAAGAAAGCAATATAGATGAAGAGACAAGAAAAGAAAAAAGAAATATAAATGAAAAAATAAAAGAAAAAGGAAGAGAACAAGAAAGAAATCCGAAAAAAAGAAGGAAAAAAAAGAAAAAAGAGATAGGTGAAGGAAAGAAAGAGAAGCGTGCGTAGAAACGTGTGGTGGGTAGCTTTGTGTGTT
This sequence comes from Pterobdella sp. o SKG-2022, assembly GCA_964035795.1. Lineage (NCBI taxonomy): Eukaryota > Metazoa > Annelida > Clitellata > Hirudinida > Piscicolidae > Pterobdella > Pterobdella occidentalis. Next base: position 8,134,882 of record OZ038325.1, on the reverse strand, counting down.
TTCATCATCAGTACATAATTGATCCATTGTAATCTATCTTTTCCATGTCTCTAAGCACTGAACAATACCACAAAAAATAAAAGCAATGAAAGTTCTCAAACAAAGGAGTTGAGCGAAGGAAAAGTATTTCTCGGCAAATTGAATATTGATTGAGGCTCAAAAGAGTGCACAAAGTTTCCTAATGCCTGCTTTTCTTATAGTTCACCTGCCAGTAGAAATGCCTGTGAGGTACTTTTGGACTCTATTTCACCACGTTTAAATATTTATAATTGAAGATTTCAACCCGTTTTTCTATGTTAGATAAAATTTCTTAGTATGAAAAAATTTTTAAAATTTAGAAATTAATTATTTTTGATATTTTCATAACTATGTTGAAAAAAATGAAGGAGGAAAATTAAAGTTCATGGAATAAGACAACTTATGCACCAAGGAGCATGCAGATATTATGGGGGAGAGAATTTAATGAGAATTGAAATTTTGTATTTTTATAAAAAATAACTATTATGTATGTTTTTTCATTTTTTAAAAACAAAGCTAGAACAAAAATGTAAAAAAAAACAATAGATAAAAGTTAAGAAAAAAATAAAAGTTTGCAAAAGTGAAAAAATATTAATACAGAATTACAAAAACACAAGCAGCCAAACAAGCTAATTTACAAATACATACAGACAAACACAAAAACTAACCCACAAGAACACACAGACAGATAAAGACACAAAAACGAAGACATAAATCTCTAACGTTGGGAGGTATTAACAATATGACAGAAAAAAGTCGAATGTCGAGAAAGGCATTTAAAAAACGAGAAAAAAATAATAAAGAAATTTTATAAAAAATAATAAAATAAAAATAATAAAAAAAAAATATAAATCATAAATAAAGCAGAAAAAATGGAATAAATAAACCCAGCATAAACAAAGAGGCGTTATAGAGTTATGTAAAGAATAAAGACAGGTAGGTAGATCAGTAGATATATAACTGAGTTGATGAGTAGATAAAGAGGTTGATGGAGAAATGGTAGCAAACTAAACTGGTGAGAAAATAACTAAATTAATTCATCAAAAAGCCAGTGTAATATCACTTCAAAAATATATTCACACAAAAAACTGAATCTTTTCATGTATTTTTGCATTATTTTGCAGTAACACTAAGTTTTTTCTAAGAAACACCCATTGATTTTAGAACCAATATTTTTCAATTATCTAATACTAATACTTTTTTTTCTCTTCTTTCAGAATAATGCATGTGTTTTTAATAGATTGATAGATCACATGACAAATACCCTACAAGCTTGGTATCAAACAGAATACCGCCCTAAAAGGAAAAATTGCTTTTTGCTTCGTTTAACAAACACAAAAGAAAGTTCACACTGCTATGGACGTATTGAGAAATAAACATTTTTTGACAAATTGATGAAAAATAAGATATATTTTTTTCGAATTGTTGCTTGTAGGTTCGAAACGCTAGTGATGAGCGAGTTAGTGTGGGTGAGACTGATTATAGTTGTATTGAGAAACCTGGTGCAAACCATGGGGGTCTCTCGTGAAGGTGTGTTTGTGGTGGTGTATTTATGGGGTGTATTTATGAGATGCTATGGTCTGAGAAGTCACTATGGTTAATTTTTTTGATGGATTTTTTATTTGTTTTTATTATAGAATAATGATGTAATTGATGGCTTTGATATAATAGTTTCAGAAATATAATTTTTGAAGTTTAAATTAAAATGGAAATTGGATTTATTTAAATAATGACATCTGATTTAATGATGATATAACTAAAAATAACTTCCAAAAGCAATTTAAAACAATTCTTTGATAATCGGTGTTTTTTATTTTTGCAGAGATAACTTTTAATATTCTTGAATATTTTCAACAAAGCGTGTCTATTTATAAAACAGCAACTCAAGCAAATAAAGCGGTGAGAAGATGAAAAATGAATTAAAAATGGATTTTGTGAAATAAGAAAGCCATTGAAACTGTGTGGACGCCATTTGAAATATTAGAATTTCACAAAATTATAAATCTTTTAGATGTTTTGCAGATTAAAAATGAATTTAGGAAAAAAAATTGAAAAAAAATGAAGAATTTCAATGTATGTAAATTAAAGGCGTTTAGATAAGGAAATTAGAAAACAAATAAAAATTAAATGTTATCAAACAAAATGATAGAGAAACAATAATATTTGAATAATAAAAACAAATATTTAGTTTTAAAATGAAGCGCTTGAATGAGAATTTAAAAAATAAAAAACTAAAATAGCATTCGGTCAGCCAATGAAACAGTCAAAAAATGAATAGAAACCATATATTCGTATACTTGAATATGAGTATTTTTATCTTTAAATATCTTTCTTTGTTTTCATGAATGTGTGTGTTTGTTGTCTTAAATTTTTAATGAATGTGTTTTCTTGTATTTTCAGTTATATGCCTTTGTATTATTAAGTATGTGTCTTTGCATTCTCGACTTTGTTTATATATATTTGTATGCTTAAATTGCACATTGCGTATGTATGTATGGAAGGGTATTTTAAAATATAAATAATTTTCTTGTGTAGCTCTTAAAGCCCAAAGCATTCATTAAAGACTCTTCGCGACTCAATACTTGTTCTTTGGTATTTATGTCTCTATGCTTGAATACATGGATTTCGAGATTTGGTTCCTTTTATTACCGCTCAAAAAACTTTTTCATTGGGTAATATTGATTTTGATTTTTTTTCAAACTAATTTATTTATTTAGGTTTGGGGAACTTGCTATAAAACTAATTGTTTAAAAGGTGACATCACTTTGATGGCGACAGCGAGAAAAGATTTAAATTTTAATTCGATGAAATGAAGCTTGCTTGGGATGGAAAATAAAAGCAAAAATAACATATGGTGAAATGATAAAAGAGTACAACATAAAGTTAAGGTGGTGACTGGAATGAACGCAAGAGTTGAAACTGTCTATTAATATTAAAAAAAGCAGGAAATTAAGATTGAAATGAGAATGAAGCAATTCAAAACTTTTCGAAAACTCTCATCCAATCATGAGTCATAAAAAACAGTCAAGAAAAATTTTTGGAAGACATATACAATAAAAAGAATAAAAGAAAAAAATAATGAAAAATAATAATATATACTTACCTTGATAGCTTAATAGAAAAACTGGCGGTTTAAACTTTTCTGCACTTTTTCTCTTATCATTCTTATTATTTCCATCATCAATACCACCACCATCATTTATTTCACCATCATTATCCTTCCCCAAAGTCTTCTTGAGCTTCATTCTTTCATCAAAACTGTCGTCCTTGAATGCAGAGTTACTGCTTATGAATCTAATCTCTATAGTGTTTCCAACAGAACTGTACGTCTGCACACTGTGTTTGTTCTGGTGGTGGGGTTGAAAAGTTTTGTATTATGCAATAGAATTGAATAAAATACAATACAATACAATAAAATACAATACAATGCAGTACAATACAATACAATACAATGCAGTACAATACAATACAATACAATTCAATACAATACAATAAAATGCTTACAATAAAACAAAAAACTATAAAACAAAAAAAATAAACTTATATGACGCCAAAGGTGTTGATTTTTAATGACTTTTGCACTCAATATTAGACTAAAAGTTGAAATTAGTATTATAGAAGTGAAAATAACAATAAAGCTATTGAATGTTATTTTTGTAGCGTTAAACACAGACCGAGAATAACTTTGCTATGCAAACTTATTGAGTGCCAATAAGTTAAGGCTTTGAGTTGAAGTGTTGACTCAGAATGTCATGTTTTTTTATTTAGTTTATATCGAAAGTTTTTTGAACTTGGCGCAAGAAATTATCTAATAATTTAAAAATAACATTGTGTTTAAAAGTGAAATTAGGATCATAAAATGCTGTTTCCAATTGAATTAATGGAAAAAAAATTTTCTATTCTAACAAAACAATGGAACATTTTTACTGCTTAAATATTTAAATAGTTTATTTTACTTGCCTCAAATTGACTTATTTTATATTCAGTTAGCTGAAACATTCACCAAATTGATCAAAAAAAGTAAAATTAAAAACAATTAAATTCAAAATACTACCTCGTTAGAGGCTTTAGATAACAAACAAAAAATAAAAATGAAAAAGCAAAAAAAAAACCAAAAAACGGGCATTTTTTTATTTACATTAAATTATGAATATAGAAAACACCTTTGAAAACAGTTCTGATATCTTCCCATTGGTGTCTCTCACCTGGGCCACCACAACCCCGCCTTCTGCATGCCTTTTATGCACCCGTGGAGTTTTGACCGCTATTTTTTTGTCTGGGACACCCTTTTTTGGGTAAGTAGGGTTTTCTTGTTGCATGTAAATAAAGTTTAATCGATTTTTGAGAGGGTTTCTCAGTTTTTTTGTTATTTTTCCCATCGAATCGTAGAAAGAAAAGTGGTTGGAATTTTCATCTTTTTGTGGGAGTTTTGCACTTTTTTGCTTCATAAATGGTCTCAGACTCTCAAGTTTTTTCATTTTATTGTCAGTTAAATGTTCGATACTTGGAGTATTTTTTTTGTGAAATAATGAATTCATTTCTTTGGAATTGTTTTCCAATAGTTCCGTGTTTAATTTTTGTTGTAACGTCGCGAAGAACAATGAATTCATTAAGAGCTTCATTACTGAATGCTTTGACGAAGCTGATCGGCGTAATGATGGTAGTGGAGAAGATGATAAAAAAGAAGATGGTGGTGATATTGGTGTTGATAATGATGATGAGGATGAAATGGAAAAAGAAAACGATGATGAAGTAGATGATGAAATATGGTCCTCATTTGAAAGGGATGATGATGGCAGTTCTGATTGCTTCACATGATTTGGAAGAAGAAACATATTATCAGCACGAGCAGAACCCGGAAGAGCTTGAAACGAAATACGAGAAGGAAAAAAAGGAAATAAAGGAGACAAAGAGGAACTAGAATGGAGAAACAAAGTATTACGTTTATGAATCTTTTTTCCACTAATTGTTCTCACGAACCTTTTGCGAGAATCACTAGGCATGGAAGAGTGTTGCTTGTTGGAAGTGCTTATTTCTTTTGATGCTTGGTAATTTGAAGAATGCGACCCGTTTTGTATCAGTTTATTTAGTGTATATTGCTTGTGTAGCGACAATTTTTGCGAGTGGATCCTTTTGCGGAGTTTTTTACGTAAACGTGCTTTGAAATAAGAGAGGAAAATGGAAGATAATGAAGATTGAGACGATGATGATGGTGATAAAAAGAGTGGAAAAGAAGAAATTGATGGCGGTATTAAAGATGGTAGTGAGGAAGATGATGAGGGTGGTGGTGATGATGATGAGAAAGATGATGGTGAAGATGGTGGTGAGAATGAAAATGATGATATCGGGGAACTCGATGTGTTGCTTGCATGAAGTTCATGGGAAAAAATATTGGGAACTTTTGATGAAGAATGATACGTTGAATGTAATTTTGATGCTGATGATGATGAGAATGATGATGATGATGATGATGAGGCCAACGATAGGGTTGATAGTAATGGTGATGATGATGGTGGTGAGATTGGTTGTGATGGGGGTGATGATGATGGTTTGAGAAGAATTAAGGAAGCTACTTTTGGTTTTTGTAGAGGCATCAAAAAAAGAGATGAAAATGTAGGGTGGTTACTGGGAGTGTTGTGATTAAAGTTGAAAACAGAAATGTTTATTAGTTGGCCTGGCTGCGCTACGATCCTAAAATGGCACTTCCATGAAACATCTTCAGCAATGCTCCTTTTATCGCCACTGTCATCAACCTGGACTCTCTTTTGAGTAGCAATTGCCAGCAATTCGTTCTGCGGAAAATGACCATTTTCAACGCTAGGGTTGCTTATATTGTCTGCGCCATTATAGCGCGGGTTGTGGAAAGCTTTGTTGTCATAGTGATTTGGGGATATTATATTTCCAAAAGGAAAAGGAAGAAGTTGACACACGTGACTTTGAACTTCAAAGACTGTAAATATACAAAAATTAACTTCATTTTATATTTTTATATTTAAAAAAAAATTTGATAAAATTTTCAAAATTAATTGTTTTTCCACCAAAGCCTGTAATCTTTTTTGCTCAGTCAAATATTTTTTTAAACCGTTAAAAAAATAAACTCGATATAAATTTGACGAAGAGTTTAACATGTTGCGGTTTTCCAAAGAGCACAAAGCTTAATGGGCCCAACAATTAAAAGCTACGCCATGAAAGAGGCAAATAAAAGAATCGTTAAAGAGAAAATTACATGTTAATCTAAGCCAATAAATAAGGAATAGTTGGGAAGAGAGCGAGCATTAATTAAAGGAGGCCGTTAAAACTCTCAAAGGTATGGAATCTTTCAAAAAAAAAATGCTAATAATACCATTCAAACACGTTTTTGGGTCGTTATAGTTTTGTTCTAACCAAATGTAGAACCTTCTATGCATAGTTTATTTAACAACACATTCAACATTTTGTTTAATACCAGCACACCTACTTTCCCTTATTAAAAGTTCATTGGAAGTCCAATTTTTTTCATGACCTTTGCACTACACTCCCAACTCTCACAAGCTTCACCCTCTAACCTCAACTATTTAAATGAAGTTCTTCACAGAAACTAAACTACACACTTTTAATTGTTATTACCACATCATTACTTATTCACCACCACCATCTTCATTCCAACCTCCCACCCCCAATAAGCCAAACATACTACCAGCCCTCCACCCACCTTCAAAACACTCATACTGCACCGATAAATATTTCGTCAAGTCTTCAGTACATACACTACCCTCTTCCAAAATGGCGTCTGGAACTCTCACGTGACAATCCAAACTTCCAGCACAGTAAGAATTCAACACATGAGTGACGTCATGGTAACAACCTAAATACCCAAAGTTTTTTTTAATGCAGCGCCCCAGCTGCATCCTGCCGTAGAATGCCTTCGTTATCCTAACAGCTGTGCGTCTCTTTGGAGTGGGTGTGTTGTGGAGTGGTGTGTTGAGGGCTTGTATTTTGTTGCGATCTCTGAAATTGTTGAATGTTGTTGGCTGTTGGGTGTTCTCTCCACAAGTTGGTTTGAAGTCCTCCATCGCGCAGTACTCTGAAATGGTTTTAGTCTTTGTCAATGTGGGTGTGCATTTAGATATAAAGATAATGCATTTTGTTTGTTGGAAATGAGTTCCACTCCAACATTCATAGACTTCAACTTTTTGAATTATTCATGTTAAACAGATGAAACATGGAAGCCTCAAATGAAAACGAGAGATACACAAAATACAGACTGCAACACAAAACGCAAAATACCCTCAAAACCGCAAAAATCTTCCATTATTGTGTTTGAAATTAAATCCAACGCTTAAAATAGAAACGAATGTATCATTAGTCGAAGCACAGACAATAAATATTAATGCATGGTTTGACGGAAGGGTTATGAGGAATGATTTGAGTTTTAAGTAAGGTGGTTTCTGGAAAGAGTTATTGACAGGGAGTGGCGCGAAATTTTTGTGAAAAAAGACGATCATTTTTGCGTAATAATTTTGTATGAATATGACGTAAAGACAATCGAATTTTTGTGTTGCTAGATATTGAGAAAAAAAGTTAAAGTTGTTGAGAATTTATGATGTCTGAGTTGGAAAATTTGAAAAAAGTCAGTAATAATTTGAATAAAAGTCATTACTCTTCAGAATTAACAGTGCACCTATTGAAGCATAAAAATTTATATTTTTGGAATTGATTTTTAATACAGAAAAATGGTCGAAAGGAATGTAAAGCGGACATCAAATGCTTAAAAGACAATCTCTGAAACCGGCATTTGTTATAACTTCTTCTGCTTTCCAAATGCTCCAAAATGAATTATGCAAAAAGCTTTTAGAGATCTTTAAATTGATAGAATGACTTTGAACGACTTTCCGAAAACCAAATACTTTTAAGAGAATCTCATGTCATTGAGAGGTTAAACTAGAAAATTAATTTCAAGATTCTACTCTAGCCTTAATGAAGATGAATAGATGAAACCCCTATTCGAAGTAAATTGCTCAGAAATAGAATAGAACTTACCAGAACCTCCCCGTCATTACTGCGCAATTAAATAGAGAATCAACACAACTTCTCATGTCGCTTTGTGGTTTATATGACTTAACAGTTTAAAATTAACAAAAATGAACAAAACATCAGGAGAATTTTTGGAAAGGGGAAATGGAAAGTTGACACAAAAAATCTTGAAAAAAAGTCCAAATTAATTTTAAAACATTTCAAAAATGAAATTTGAGTGATAAAGGGGGAACCAAGAAGTTCAAAAGGATGTACCTATGGAAGGTGGCACTAATAAAAATAAGCCATAAATTAAGCTGCACATAATTAATTTAAACACTTCTTTATGCTGAGAATATTTGGTAAATAAATAAATTATACAAAACTTTAAACACTAAAGAACCACCAAAAAATATTAATTGAATAAGTTAAAAGCAAAAAAACGGATGACAAAAAAGGCAATATAAAACAAAAATTTGACAAATGGAGAAGAAGAAAAACTAAGAAAAAATGCACATTATTGGATAAAAGAGATTGATGTCGTAACCAAAAAGGTTAAGCGTTCCATGATTGAGTGAGTGGAGAAATGATGAATGAAATGGAAAAACTTGTGAATGGATGAATGGATGAATGGATGAATAGATAAAAAAATAAGTAAAAAAAATTAAAAATGAAAATACACAAATGATTGATTGAGTGAATGGATGAATGAATAAGAAAATAAATTAAATAGCCACACACGTTTAGTTTGTTGAGTACAATTGAATGATGCTACGCATAGAGTCACTCATGCGTGCATTGATTGATTACTAAAGTGAATCGATAAATGACGTCACGAATGAATAAACCTTAAACTAAATGAATGTGAAAATGAATGTAAGAATGAATGAAAGAATGAATGGATGAGTGGATGAATGAACGAATGAATGGATAAATGCGCAAATAACTAAACAATAAAGCCAGGTGATAGATGAATGGGAGAATGATTAACCAATGCAAAGAATAAACATGAATGCTGAGTGTATGCATGATGAATGCGAAACAAGTAAAAAAAAATTTGGACTCAAAAAAAATCTGGAAACACTTGAAAAATTGGTTAAAAAAATAAAAAAAAGTAAATTAAATTGAAAAAGTGAGAGATTTTTTTTGCGGACGAGTATAATGGGCTAGGCAAGCAAGCTTAGATGGGTCTATGCGTGCCTGCAGAGATAAAGATTCAATGATTTTGTGAGCGCAAACAAAAAAAATAAAAAAAAGATATGAGAATAATAAAAAAATAATAATAGTGAATAATTTAAAAAATAATAATTAATGATTAACTCCTTCTGAAGTGTATTCCATTTTGGTTAGTATGCAATTTAGTTTATTTTTAAAATGACAGTTTTTCAAATCATTTCATTTTTATTGTTCCCCAAATCCAAGTTTCATTGGTTTGCATTAATTCCAAAAAACAGTATAAACTGTTGAACGTGGAGATATGGAAAAAAATGACAAACAAGCGAAAAACGACCGAAGTTCGAGAGCACTGATAATTTGAAACCTGCACTGGATGGAAGTCAAAAAAATCCTGGGAGCTTGAAAACTTTCAAAAAAAATAATTTTGATCAATTTTTTTGCGAAAAAAAAATTGCACAACTTATTTGAGAGAATGAAAAATTTTTTCAATAAAAAGCAGAATTTTTTGCAAATAAAGTTTAATTTTTCAATCGAGTAGGTTTGAATAGAGCTTTGAAAAGTAATTAAATTTGTGTTCCATGTGAATTTCCATGGAAGTTTTTGAGATAACTCTAAAAAAATTCATTTTTAAATGAATGGTATGAATTAAAACAACTTTTTTATATTAAAAAAGTCGATACAAAAAAACAAGCAAAAAAAACACGAAAAAACTCGAAAAAAAGCCAAAATTAACCCAAACACTAGCTTAATTCTCGATAGCACATGCTCCAGAAAGACCAATTAGCTTCCCTCCACGTTATCTAATGATCCATTCACATCTCACACCGATTCTTTTGCCATTTTCTCACGTTTTTAACATGAATTTTACTGGAAAAAATCTCATAGTTGTATTCTAATTTTATAACTGAGATTAGATTTATTGACTGGTTTTAATTGGGAAGATGTTGCTTTCACCCGTGCAAACAGTGTCATTAAGCACAGTGCAAGAGCTTTCAAGAATAAACAGCATTATGTGACAAGTATTTAAAATGAGATAAGCTTTTCGAAACAGAACTACTAAGCCTTAACTACACTAAAACTACACTCAACCCAACCAGCTAACCCCCACCCACAACTTACACACTCATTACCACTGACATCTACACCCCCCCTCCTCCCTCACACACACAAATCCTAAATTCAAAATCTCTTAGCGGTGTTCCGTGGAATGGTGATTGATAGATTGATGTGTAAGAATTGAAGTTTAATTTGTATGCATGTACTTTACAAATCTCACATTCAACTCTCCAGGCTTCTATGCTCGGTTGATTTCAATTTAATTGCACTTTGTTCCTCAAACAGTAAATTCCAAAATGGAATTCAAGGTGCCGGACGTCTTCCTATTTGTGATTGTCCTTTTTTATTTAAAAAAAAAATATTTTCTTTTTCAATTACTAAAATTAACAAACAAGTATATTTAAGAAGAGTAATTTAAGACGTATAAAAAGCAATTTTAAAGAAATTTTTTTACAATGAACTCCAAAAAAACAATCACAAGGACTGATAAAAGCAATAAACCACGCAGATAAGTGCGCCACGTTGAGAAAGACAACTTTTCAGTTATAATTGTTTGTATTGTAAGTTCTTCCATAGTTTTAAAATCACAGAAGTTTGGCAAGATGAAGAGAAATTTCATGCTTAAAAGACTTTTCGGCTCTTTAAGTTAAGTTTCTTGAAACCGACACAACACTACTACATGTAGTAATCTCAGTACATTGAAATTATAAAAATATCTCTTAATCTATTCTATATAAGTGGACCATTATCAACAACAGCAAATATCAGAAGCATATAAAAAACTATAATACACAGTGTTTGATTGAAAAACTTGGTATGGTAAAGTTTGATGAAGTTATGAGAGGTAACAGAGGTTTTGAGGCTATCAGTTTGGTGTGCAGTGGCTTACTTAGTTGGTTTTGTATTTGATGAGTGGATTAGTACCAATTGAGATTGATTACACCTTGTATCGTAGAGTTTACGTTAAGAAGATTATGAATCAAAAGTGATATAAAATATGACGTGAAATTCTATTATTAAAATAAACTATTTGATTTAACCTATAAAAAATAGACATTAGCAACCTTAAAAAAAAATATGATCAAAAGTTAATCAAAATATTCAAATTTTTACTCATTAAAAATTTGAACTTTCGTTGTTTTCATAGCTTATGATTTATGCCTGCAGTAGGTGCTGATTTATGCATTGAAAACAAAATTTGGTCAATCTTCTCTGAGCCTTGTTTCAGAATATATTTGCCAAAATTTCATTTTAATTAATTCATTCGGGATTTCAGGTGGATACAAATTCTATAAAATAAAAAATAATTATCATATAAGCAAAAAAATACAAAAAAATGGATAAAAAGACCGTATGACGTACGAGGCCATATCTCATTACACTTCAATACTGCTAGTAAAGAAGGTATCAAAAGTTGTGTGTGCAAATAAGCTCTTTGAGCGGTATTTGAATTAGAGGAGCTTGTACTGGACTTCTTTAGTGTAGTACTAATGTAGTAGTAGTAGTCGTAGTAGTATTAGTAGTAATGGTAGTAGTAGTAGTAGTAGTAGTATTAGTACTATTAGTAGTAGCAGTAGTAGTAGTAATAGCAGTAATAGTAGTATTAGTACTATTAGTAGTAGCAACAACAAAGCATTGAATTGAAGTGATAATAGTAATAGTTGTCTAAAATTAAAAATCCTAGCAGCACTAAGCACAACACAAGACTGACAGTTGAAAGACTTTTGAAGGCATGCTGCAAATCAAACTAGCAAACAAGTAAATGTTACCGTAATTTTGGGCCTTTACATCCTTCATATAAACAAAATCCTCTATATAGGCTAAAAACTACAAAATTAATGTAGAATTTTTAGAAAACTCCCAAAGAAAATTTGAATATGATATTTTTTATTGTTGAAATATTAAAAAATTATTTAAATTTATTTTCACGTTAAGCGCTATACAAATTCAGCACTGCAGCCATTACGGCAAATCTCGATTTACGGTAGTGCTAACCCGCCAGTTACCATATATACGGCCTAAATAAGTTCTAATAAAACAAAAATAGTTTCACATTCTAAACAGATAATTCACCATAAGTTTTTTGAGGTTTCAAACAATTTACTTGGATTATTCAAAAAATTTTGAATTATTTCAAAAATCATCAAATTAGTTGAGAATCTTCAAAAATTTCTAAATATTGTTTCTTTTATTGACCCTTTATTTGAGAATTCAAAATTCAGTACCTATCGGAACTTAGACTTCAAATCCATGTCTATAATGCGATGCGGCCAGTGGTGGTGGCGTAAACTCAAACTTTTTCTGGTCCCTTTTGGGTATTTAAACTGTAGTTTTTCTCATTGTGAGCACAAGAAATTTAACACATTCTTAAAGTTTATATCTGAAACTCCAATATGCATTACGAGGAAGAGTGCATTGGAATAATGAAGAAATAAATGTTAAACTGGAAAATTGTGAAGACCGAAAGGCATCTAGGCAAACATAACTTCTGAAGAATATAAATAAAATATCTGTAAATACAAACGAATCGCATAAACTTGAATAATTCACGCAGACGAGTGTAAAGAGGACATAAGCGCACAAGATTCTCACACTAGGGCATAATTTCTTGTCTTCATTTAGTTCATATTTCCGACTTTCAAGCATTTAATCTCTTTTAGTCTGCCCAAGTCGTTACTTCCAGCTCAAATCTATTACTCAAATAGATCTTTTTTTATTTACAGAACTTTAATACGTTGTAAGTGCTTTTATTAAAACAACCAAACATATGAGTTAAACGCAACATTGGCTCTGCAGCGCCTCATGGTAGGTTTGAAACGCCAAAACACCAACGTCTCCAACCACAACCATCCTCAACATCAGCCTCAAAAACGCAAGAGTTTAAAAACTTGAATTTTTAAAAAAATTCTTTGTAACGGTGTGTGTGTGTGTGTGTCAACCTGTTAAGAGGGAAGTAACTAACTTTGAAACTCTGACAATTCAAGTGTAAAGATTTTCTCAAAATATTACCCTTTACGACTTCTAAGCTCTTGTGTGTGTGTGTGTGTGTGTGTATGTGTGTGTGTGTGTGTGTGTGTGTGTGTGTGTGTGTGTGTGTGTGTGTGTGTGTGTGTGTGTGTGTGTGTGTGTGTGTGTGTGTGTGTGTGTGTGTGTGTGTGTGTGTGTGTGTGTGTGTGTGTGTGTGTGTGTGTGTGTGTGTGTGTGTGTGTGTGTGTGTGTGTGTGTGTGTGTGTGTGTGTGTGTGTTTGTGCGTGTGTGCGTGTTCGCTTTTTATTTTTCTCGCCATGAATTTTGCTCAAAACTTATTAAAGTTTTGAAATTTATTCTTTCTAAAAAAGCCATAATACCGCAGTCAACTTTACACCCAAATAATTACCTGAAGAATGGTGATAATAATTAAATGAAATTTTTTTTTTGTTATTATTATTTTTTTTTGTTGATTATTATTTTTTTTTGTTGATTATTATTTTTTTTTGTTGATTATTATTTTTTGTTATCGAGTATCATTGTGGCCATTAAGGTTGTTGTTTTTTGTTAGTTATGAAATTTTTTCATAATTCCTCCCCGTTTGAAAACTATATCAGTTTGCTTTTATCATAAACTGAAATTTCTAATACCCCTTTTTTTCTCATTATCAAAGTTTATAATTTCTTAACTATTAAACTTATATTTTATTCAAAATCCATAAAAAATTCTTCATGAAACCCTAAAGATCCAAATGAATTTCATGCATTCACTCATGTCATCCGGGTAATAACAAAACCCTCAAGACTTTTCGGCATAATTAACCGTTTCTTTAACTTGGAAGTCTCTCAAAAACATTGGAAAACAACTACACAATTAATGCATTTATTTTGAAATTTTCGTTTTCATATTTCATAAAATTCATTTCAAGTTTTTGATCTTCCTAATTAAAAATTAAAATTTTATTTTGAATTTTTTAAAATTTAATAAATAATTTTTTTCATGAAAGTACTTTGAATTGTTCTTCAAACATCTTGACATCATATTAATTAAAAAAGCAAAAAACTAAATATTTTTTTCACCATTTTGATCTGGTGACATTTTCCCAAAAACATTTCTCTGATGATTGTTAGTTCATACCATATTCCCATGCTTCTCAATATATTATCGATTTTACTTGTGCGCAAATGGGGAACTCCCCAATAAAGTAGGCTTTGATTGAACAATATTGAGTGAAACAAAATTCGGGCATGATAAAACTAAGATAAATTTTTTATGACTTTACCGAAAGATCAAAATAAAGAAAATATGAGAGTGGATGTGATATCTATAAAAAAACGACCAGAGAAACTTCAACCATTCATCAAGTTAAACCTCGCACCTTCTCAACACCATCATCAGGTGATTCAACATTGAAAACATTCACTTAAAATAAACAAGATGAAAAGTAAACTGAGGTTAAAACTCCAAAGTGACTTGCCACAAATATTGCATAAAGGCCACGTGCTGACCTATTCAACTAACCAATCAGCTGTCTCTTAATAGTTATTTATACACCTCCAATTCCCATTGACTTTTCATTTTTAAGTTTTTTATCTTGCAATAATTAAAAAATTATGATTTATTGATACTTCACTTTTAAAAAAAGTTTTTTCTAGGTGTGTTTTATTTATTTTTTTTAAGTTAATTTTTTATTTTTCGGCTATAGATATCAATTTTGTCTCGAAAACGTTCTAACGCTTTTGAGCTTGTAGAATAATTAGTGTTTTTAAAATATTTTGAGTTCATAAGCTTCGCAAAAGTATACTATTTTTTTGAAGTATTCATCAATTCATAACAACTCGAATTTTTCTTTGATTAAAAACCGTTTTTATATGAAAAATAAAACAAAAAAAACAGAATTAAATTAAAAATTAACGTAATTATGAGAAATCAGATTTAAAAAATTTGAAAAAAAAATTTTCTAATTTAATATGAAATTGTGTTTTAAAATAGTTTATCGTCAAAACTATTCTTAATTACTTTGAAAAAATTGATTTTCAGGATGTTCGAGAAGATGGCTTTAGATAAATGTTTTTTTTGCTGCTTGAATAAACAACCATATACGAAAGAAATAAATATCTTGCAATAATTTGCTGAAAACTAATAATAATAATAAAAAAAATATAAGAGTAAAAACAAAGGTAAATAAAAAACTCAAACATCAAAATCAAAAAAAAAACTACAGATGTGGAATTTTTAAAAAGTATGGCAGTAAAGAAAAGTAAATTGAGATGGAAAACAGGGATGGAGGGGGAAAGCATTGTTTTTAGTTTTTTTTACGTGCACGGTCTTAATAGGCACGTAAGGCGGTTTTGTGGCAGAGATATATGGAGGACAAAATATATATTAACATCAATGGAAAATTGATTGGAAATTATAATGGAGTTAATATAGAAGATAATTTTTACACGTTTTGAGAGGGTTTTGAATTTATTTAATGTATAATTGTTTTGGCCTCAAGTCGATCAACATTAAGGGAGTAGATAGAAAAAATCGCAAAAATGTGAGAATTGAAAAATTGGTTGATTTTATAGAGTAAAACGAGAAATAAAATGAGCATTAAGTTGAATTCGTATAGGGTGTCTAAAAGTGAATCGAAAGCGGCACTAAAACTGCTAGGTGTTTTTAATTTTTGTAGCGTTTCACTTTTAATGGCCCACAACATTGGAGACTTGACACATAAAATAATAAAACTTGAATTATTTTTGAGAAAAACTAATAAAACAATGAATATTTAATTAAACTGGGCGTTTTCAGACAGAAGCAACTAATTAAAACGGAACCCTATGCTAACAAAATTTCGGTTTTTCAGCGCTCCTACTTCCCAAACCTCCCCTTTAAACGCAATTAAGGCCAAACCACCACCCAAAAAAAGGCATTTCTCTTTATTAGTGAAGGTCCAAATTTAATACACTGAGTCTTAAATGTTAAAAATTGAAGAAAAAAAAAAAATTGGTCACCTTTTTTGTAGGATTTTTTGCCGAAGAAAGAGCTTGTCAAAGCAAAGAAGAAGTACAAACAAATAAATACTTTCTTAAAATTCTTTGCAGAAGTCATTTCAGAATTTTTTATTGCAATTTAGCGCTTGAGTCACTTTTTGTTTTATTTATTATTAAAATTTTTGTGCTTGAGTCTCTTTTTTGAACTTTTCAAAACCAAATCGTCACAAGCAGATTAACCAATAATATCTTAAGTGGTTTTTTTAAATCACATTTTCTTCATCTTGTTATAAACTGGAACAACTTCAAGGAATCTCTGCATTCATCAAACGGTTTCACAACAATCAAACATTTATACATATTTCATCACCACAAACCTTCATATATAACACTGCGAAATGATTCAAAATGACCACACTCAACCTTAATCTAAAAGAACCTCCAAGAAATTTTCATGCTGTTGTTTTAAAGGGCGAAAATCATATACATACATACGAAAAAGATTTAAATATATGCATTATAAAAGAAGCCCGCTTCTATATAATATAGAGAAGATCCGCATATATATGTTACTGAAGATATCTGCGTATATACAGTTCTTAGGAATTCCGCATACATACATAACTAAAGATATCTGCACATATAAATTACTCCATGTTTCATCTTATGCGCCAATCATTCAATTCTGAAAAAATATGCTGCGTATATATGTTGATGGTCAAAAGTTTGTGGCTTTCATGACATAAATTTGGGTCTTTATTTGATAGAAAATGACATTTGGGGAAAAGTTTTTTAGGATATAAAAAGTTCGGGTAGATATATTTCAAATTCACTTACTCTTTAAGTTTTAGTCACAGTTATTTTGGTGAACTTTTTCGGTATTAAAATGTTATTGAATTAAAAATTCGAAAAATAACTATTTTGTATACCTATTTAAACATTGATTGATGTAAAACTGTTCACACAACAAATACCTTTAAAATATACCTACTAACATAATAGATACCACTATAATATACATACTAATATAATATAAATATTACCATATTATGCCTTCCTCTATAATATACATACCATTATTTACATACCGCTATAATATACCCACCACTATAATATACCCACCACTATAATATACCCACCGCTATAATATACCCACCACTATAATATACCCACCACTATAATATACCCACCACTATGATATACCCACCACTATAATATACCCACCACTATAATATACCCACCGCTATAATATACCCACCACTATAATATACCCACCACTATAATATACCCACCACTATGATATACCCACCACTATAATATACTCACCACTATAATATACTCACCACTATAATATACCCACCACTATAATATACCCACCACTATAATATACCCACCACTATGATATACCCACCACTATAATATACTCACCACTATAATATACTCACCACTATAATATACCCACCACTATAATATACCCACCGCTATAATATACCCACCACTATAATATACCCACCATTATAATATACCCACCACTATAATATACCCACCACTATAATATACCCACCACTATAATATACTCACTACTATCTTTTGTGTCCGCTTGAAGCGCAAATTTAAAATTTCTTTTTGCACCGATTAAATATAAAAAATTCACGCTTTTTAAACTCAAAAAAATTTAATGCTTTTGAAGAAACTCTCAACTAATCTTCAAAAAAAATTTCAATGAGAAAAATTTTTCCCATTGTTCGAAGATTTTGATTCGATTAATCTCTTATTAATGTTTGCAAACCAATGACCAACACTCCTACTCATCCTAAAAATGTATTATCTGCACTCAAAAACGCCAATAAGGTATTATTGCTCTTTATTTAAGCATGTGACATTGAAATGGAAATCCTTATATTGAGCCTGGTATAAAATCATTTGTATTATTCAAAATTAAATTATTGGGACTATTGTTTGAAAAATCATAGTTTTTTGGAATACCATTCTTAGTTTTTGGAGTGTTTCATCCGACTAAAAATGGAATCAGATAACAACTTCAATCATTCAAAGCACTAACACGCCATAAATTTAATCAAAAAAATCCAAAAAAAAACAACCCCAACAAAAATTTAAAAAATCAAATTCTATTTTTATCCACCAATACATCACCCAAACCTATTTTTGGATGCATCGTAGTCATCGACTGATGTTTTCTTAGTTTCTCTGGGCACTGCGTTATTGAGGGGGTTGTGAGAGGGATTGAGCGAGTCTTTGCTGAATATTTATCCAGCTTTAATCTCCTGTATTCTTTTCTGCTCAATCTAATTCCAATCGGTTAAACCCCGTCTTTTGGCTGATTTTTTCTATTTCTTTTTTTCTATTGTTTTTCTTAACGTTTATTTTTTATTTTTTTAACGTTTTTTTGATTTTTTATTGTTTTTTATTTTGTTTTTTTTTTGTGAATGATGTTTGTGGTTTTATTTTATTGCTTTTTAATGGGCCCATTTTCAATTCATCCATTAAAAAATTAATTATTTAATTTTTAAAATTACAGAAATATCTTCAAAAATAAAATCTTTGAACATAATACATAGAACTTGGTACATGTCATATCCTGGCCCATCGTTAATTAGAGGGGATTAAGGAGGATGGATAAAACTGTAGTATTTATTTGTTTTAGACATCTCTCGACATGTAGACTTCTCCATTTATCAAACTTGAGAGGTTTTATTTGATACTATAAGTTTGCTTCAGTCAAATGAGAATTGAATAACTACAGATAATTCTCCTTCAACTCGATTCTTATAAGGTATTTATTTATGTATTTTGTATGCGTTTAATATATACATAGTTTGTTTTGTATGGGTTGAAGAATGATTAAGCAGTGAATTCAGGTATGAATATTTTAAAAGTTTCATGGCAGATCTTAATATCCATGGAAAGTTATAACTTCTTCCAGAATCCTCTCAGAGGAGTTTGCTGCTGCAGTGAGTGGATAAATATTTTGAGAATACCATCAATTTTTTATAAGGATAACTATTTACAAACCCATTCGTTTTTATTTTCGTTTAAATTCAGTTTTTAAATATAATTTTAGACGATTTTTTTAAAAATTTCTAACAATTAAATTTCGGAACTTTTAAAAATCTTGCTTAACTTTAAAATTATTTATTGATGTAAATGATTCCTGACAGTGTGATCATTAAAAAATTACTGCAGGGAACTTTAATATTTTCCACACTTTCTGCGTTTTTTTAATTAGCGCTTAACACATGTTCCAACAAAAATTATTTTTGCTTGAAATTGAATTCTTTTTCGAGATATTAACTTTTTCAATATATCTATGCTGAGTTTTTTTTTTTATAAGCTCACTCGCTCCAGAAGCTCTTATTTAATTTCCATTTTTTACACTTTAACTAGAAAACATTTTTGAAAGAACTTTTCTATTTAATTGCTTTTCAACTAAAAAAATCTTAACTTTTGCTTTTTAAATAAATGCTCAATTAAAATTTTTTGTTGAGTTTCGTTTAGACGTAACTTGAGCAAGGTTGTACTTACCAAAAGTCATAGTTTTTCCATTTAAATATAGGCTTTTTCATTGTTATTTGATGAAACGCTTAGATAATCTCATGCAATGCTTACAAAAAACCCCGAAATTACTTGACAATCGCTAGGGGCATTAACAGATGCTTTGAACAAAAAAAATCTAAAAAATTAATTTTTATTTAACGAGTAAGTTCTGGAAAACTTAAATACAGCTTCACAATTCATTCAGTCTAAAAACAAGCAGCCAAAGAATTGAGACAAGGGTTTGGAGAGAAGAGAATAGAGACGATGTGACAGAAGATGGATATATCCTGGAAGAGGTTTTGTTTTTGAGGTACCTTTTTGACTGCACTGAGTAGTAATACGAAAAAACCGAAGAAGATAAAGAAGAAGAGGATGATGAAGAATTAGGTTTGAGAGGTGGTTTTGAATGTTCTTGGAGTCTATCCTTTGCGAAGCCTGTGATGATGCAAAATAAAAATAGAATCAGAAAGCAATAGAACCAATATTGCTTATTATAACAAGAACAACAGTTTATATTATTAATTTCAACCATTCAAATAAAACCTTAGAACAAAATTTCTATATATAACTCAAAACCATTTAGATTTGAACACAAGTTCAACCCACTCAAATTGTATTTCGTAGACCCCATGTGGTTGTGCGCCACAAGATACATTATGCTCTCTTGCTCCAATGCTTGTATCAAGTCTTCTACTTTGTCTCCCTTTTCGTTCATTGCGTCATTGTCATTGGCCATATTATTCGGGTTTTTTTTATTGAGGTTATTATTATCATTATTATTATTATTGTTATTATTATTGTTTATTATGATGTTTTTATCGATATTTTTACTGTGATGGTAGTTAGTTTTCATATTATCCTTGTTGAGATAATTACTTTTTAAATTATTATTGTTACTTTTTTTATTATTCTTGTTGTTGTTCATTGCATTTTTGTTTTTATTATTCTTATTGTTATTATTTTTGTTATTCTTGAGACATAGAACTATTTGGAGCGATTCCTCATTCGTAACTTTGTTTAAATGCGACTGAAGTGGCATGAGAATAAATAATAAAAAAAATAAAATAATAGAAATAAAAAATTTAAATGAAATAGAATAAAGAAAATAAAAATAAAAACAAAAATATGAAAAACATAACTTGGAAAATGATATGGAAAATTGAATGAATATAATGTAAAGAAAATATTCATGGAAAAATATTATCAGTAAATCAATATAAATGAAATATGGAAAAAAAAGTCAATAAAGAAAATAATATAAACATAAAAAAATAATTCAAATAATAAGAAGAAAAATAAAAATAAAAAAAAAAGATATAAATATTCTTTTATTTTGAAACTGTTCTTTTATGATAACACATCAAAAATTATATTATTCAGAAAATGTTTTATATAAAAGAAAAATTGAAAATCTATTTTTAGAACGAACCTTATTGAAAATTAAAATGGGTTTTTTTTAATTAAACTTGAAATATATTTTCTAGTAAATAATATTTTGAAAAATAAAAATCCACGATCTTTTATAATTATCATCAATCCCTGAAAAACTTCACTTTTAATCAAAAAATTAAATGCGAAAGTTAGTGAACAACACAATACATGGAAAAACAATCTAAACAAAAATTCATTAGAGGTTGCAACACGTGAAAATATATTGAATATTACATTAAATCAAAAAAAAAAAAAATTAAACAAATATTAATTAAAAATCTAAAAATCAAAAACACAATAAAATAAAACGTATAAATAACCGAAGCAAACCAAAAGAGACGAGAAACAATTAATACAACCAATCAAATGACAATACTGAAACCTTAAAGACGTGAGCCGATAAGGATTCATGTTCTAAAGGAAGCCCCATGTAAACTTTATCGGTCTCTAAAGATATATGTGAGATTCTAGGGTTAGATTGTACAAAACAGTACTCTTTGAGTTGACAGTCGGGTGTGGGGTCTGTGGGAGGATAGGGCTGGTGGTTTGTGGCAAAAGATTGGTGGTTTGTGGGAGAAAGTTGGTGATTTGTGGCAAAAGGTCGGCGGTTGTATATGAATCCATGTGGTTGGTTATTTGATAGAATGGGTGGATGGTTGTTGAGGTAATTAACTTTTCTTTTGTTTTTTCGAGCAATCTTTTTCCTATGGCGAGAGAGGTCGTTTTTATAGTTCACAAAGTTTATGCTTTGAGGTGAAGTAGAGTTAATTCGTTTGAATATATTTCGGTTTGTTTGTCTAGACGCGGTTCTGTTAACGTGAAAAAGTGTTCTTCTTATTACGCGTTTAGATATGTTTTTATAACTCTTCTCTTGTCTTTGGTAGCTCAAAGGAATTTTCTCATTGATGTATGGTGGTCTAGATCTACGATAGAGGTTGTAGTCCTGGCTAAACAGGTCCACAATTTTGCTTGAGTATTTATGAGTTGTTTCGGGTTCTTTATAATGATTATGAAAGTAGAGGGATGTAACTGGGTCTTTATAATTAGTAGGAAAACTGTATGGGTTGTTTTGGAGATCTCTATCAAGAGTTGTAGAGTTGTTTGTATTATATTCATTTGCATAAACATGCCACAAAAGGCTGTTTGGATTGGTTTGACAGTTTATGATCGGGGGATCTGGAAATTATAAATATATAATTTAATAAAGCGCAAAATAATTTTTTTCATAAAATTATTTTTTAAACTTCAAATACCCTCACACTGAATAACAATAACAGAGGAAATAGAAACAACGTTTCCATTGGTGGTTAAAGACACAGAACAGGTCATATAGTGGCTTTGAAGCTCCCTTATTGGTTGGAAATCTCTAAACTCTGCCCAAATGAGATATTTATAGACTTTCATGCCATTTTCACCTTTGAACCCTATTTCATAATGATGATAAGTTATTTTTGATTGGTCAATTTCGGTGTCTTCTATGCTCATTTTTATTGGAGGGTACATAACCTGACCTACAACAATGCAACCAATAGAAGAAGGTGATCCCGTTTCAAATATGAGAACTTGATTGGTTAAGCTCAAAAAATAATTTGACTTTTGATTGGTGAGAAGATTGGTATCAATTTGTTGATTGGTCAGCAAAATAAACTCTGGTGGAGCTGTGTGATTAGTTTGACCAAAGTTGTAAAAATTGAAACGGAAATATAAAAAATCACAAAAATGTTGAAATGAATGTTGCGAGCTCTGATATATATGATATTCAACAAAAAATTGACATAGAAGCGAATATTGATAGAAATCAAAATGAAAACACAGCTAACAATCAACAACGATAAGATGGGAACTGATGGTGATGTTTTGGGGGATGGCAGGTTGCAATTCTATGCAGGAGTATAAGCCACTGTCTTGAGGTGTTAAGTCTGTGAGATGTTTTGGTGAAGAGGTGAATGGGTCGTGTTGTATAAGGAGGGTGTGTGCGTATAGAGGGTGGGATAGTTGTGTTGGACAGATGTGTGTAAGTTGTGGTGTTGTTTGGTAGATGACAAAGACTGAGGTTGTTTGAGCTCGAAAATAAACAAAAACAAAATACGACTTGAGTGTCCATTTCCTAATATAGAACGCCAATAAAAGCTCGAAGTTGTACCAACAGTAATAAAAATTTTTAGGATAAAAAAACAAGAAAAAGTAGAAATTTATTCATTAGGAAGAGTTTAAAATAGAAAAAAAGATTGAAATAAGAGAAGATACAATGGTCTTTACTACTAGGAAATTCAAATGAGAACGATGTTTGATGAAATATTAATTGATTGGTCAAGAAAGACAAGAGTTTTATCTGAAAATAAAATATTATATGAAAAAGTTACTTTGTTATTTATAACTTTTGATAATACTTTTTTAGTTCTATAGTGGTCTAAAATTGGATTTTGATTATATAATTTTCAAATAGTCATTTCTATGATGAGCTTACATAAAATATAATAACGTCATAAATTTCACATTGATGTTTGATGGCAAGGTTGAACTTTTCAAAAAAATTAATTCTCAAAAAGCATAAACCTATCTGAAAACTGTCCAGTTTTGAAGACTGGACAAAAAAAAACAAGACTTTTTTGGGTAAAGAGTTACGTCAAAAAAAATATTCATTGATATTAAGGATAATGGTTTCAGTTATCCTAATAATGAGTGAAAGTATATATTTATTTGCACAAATAATAAAAAAAAGGGTAATTCTGACGATGAAAATTTTATGAAATACGTGTTAAAATGAAAATTTAGTGCCATAAAAGTTAGATTTTCCAGCTTTTTTTGTCACTTAAGCCGCCAGGTACAAATGAAATAGTGTTCAAAAAAAATAACTAAATTTTATATTCAACAGTGGAAAAATCCTGCAGAGCAATCTTTTCTTCTAAAACACTGATATTAGTTTCTGTTATAAAACGCAAACTGACGTGGACACTGTAAAATTTTGAAGTCTGAAAAATATTGAATTTTAAAATTAATTCCATATTAAAAGAACTCAAAAAAAAATTAAAACAAAAATGAGTTAATTTTATTTTTGACATTCAATAAACTGCCAAAACTACCTCGAACTCTCCAATAACAAAGTATCAAAAAACAAAAAATTATCCTATTCAAACACAAACACCAAAAATCGTGCCCCTAACTCACAAGTTCTCTCTAAAACTTTAAACCCTTCTGATAACCAATACATCAGTCATGGAATCGGCATAATTATAAAGATTCAGTAACAATACAAAATGATTGGAGGCTAGTGGCTTGATATTAATTTAATTGGTTTTATTGCAGAAGAAAGCAAACATTAAGCGTTTGAAGGAACTTCTTACGTCGAATGGCGTCCCTAAATGCACATAAAATGGGGCATTTAAGCTAATTTTGATTGTTTATTATTATTGTTATTACCCTTTTTATTTCCGTTGTTATCTGTATTATTGCTGTTATTATCATTCTTAGTATTGCTATTGTTATTATTGTTGTGTTGTTATTATTAATTTTTTTATTATTATTTTCATTATTATTGACATTATTCCAATATCATAATTAACAGTGCTTTCATCATATTCATTGGAAATCATTATTTTATTCAAACTGTAACCACACCAAACATAACTTCTTGGAAAAAACTTTTCTTATTTTAACTCTGTGTAAAAATTATAATCATGTCAATTGCTTTTCTACTGGAGCCTCTACATTGTAACTTACGAACCTTTTCTTAAATCAAACTCAACTGCTTACTGCCACAAAAATAGATACAATCGACACTTGCAGTGAAATTTTGAAAATGTCCATAGTGGTAAACAAGCCATAGTGGCAAATAAGCTATAGTTACAAGCAAGGCTAGTGTTATTGATATGATAGACTGAGTGGACAGTGAACACTTAAACAATCAAAGAATACGACAAAAATACCCCCCAACACAACAAACCCCATTGTTACTATAAAAATCTTCAGAATAACCCCACCCCATTTCCTCCCTTGAAACTAAAAATAACTCAACGACTATGTACTAAAAATAACCTGAAAAAGTATTAAAAGAATATAATGACGTCCTACCGTGAATAAGGAGAGCCATGTTAGTATGACCCTTCTTCTCCTGCAGTTTCACAGCGATTCTGGCATTGCTATAGAAACTACTTCTTTTATTATTTTTATTTTTTTCATTAATATTATCATTATTGTTATTATTATTGTTTTTGTTGTTATTATCTTTATTATTATCATTAACATTATTGTCATTATCATCTGCATTGGGGCTGTTGTTTCGACCATCATTCAAATCGTTCTTGTTTCTATTTTTAGAGATGAAATTCTGACGTTTATCATGACGTAAAGACGTGAAGCTGTTTTTAACTTTCTGTGTCACCCCCTTATCTAAATGTATCTTACTTACAACCATCCTGCTATTTTTAGACTGAAGTTTATTATCGTTATTATTATTATTATTTATATTTTTGTTATTGTTTTTGTGATTATTTTTGAGTTTTGATCTGTTTTTATTTTTGTTTTTGAGATTATTATTAAAGTTATTAATATTATTATTTTCAAAACTAATTTTATTTATATTTTTCATATTTTTTTTATTTCTAATAGTTCTATCCATAATATTCCGTTTGTTGTTGTGGTTGTTGTTGTTTGCGTTGATGTTTTTGTTATTGTTTTGGTAATAGTTGATGTTGTTATGGTTTGTGTTGATGTTGTTGTTGTTGTTGAAAGGCTCAAAAATATGTATCATATTGTTGATACGATAGGTATCTCTGGATTGTTGCTGCAGAAGTTGGAAAAAAATTTGAATTTGTAATTATCAAAAAAAATCATTTACTGCTTAGTAGAATTTGCTATTTGAAATTATCTTTAAAAGTGAAATTTCATGCTGAATTTATTATCAAAAAATCAATTTTGAACCTGGAATAAAACTTGACTTTAACTTATATTTTCAAATGGTTTTATATTTCATTCACTGATATAATTTCAATGAATTTCAATCTTAAATTGAAATCTTTGAATAATTAGACATTTTGAGCTAATTTTAAATTCAAAAAATATATACTTTAACTAACAACTTCTTATTTAAGTACAAAACAGTATTAAATATAAAGCATTCCGTTTGAAACGAGAATTGCTCAAACAACTGAGATCCATCTCAAATTCACAGGATTGACAGTATTAAAACAAAACCTCAAAAAAGAAAAAATTATCACAAACGCTCATTGCAATTTAAAACATAACTACAACCAATCACATCAGATTATGATTTCATCTTCATACAAAACCAAAAATAGCATCTGAGCTGCTGTCAAATAGTTCCCAAAACTCCAATGAAGGGTCTTAAACCCCCAAACACCCGAAAATAAACGGAGTCTTACAAAACAGCTTAACCCCACTCTAAGCAAAACCATGTCAAATTTTATTGATTACAAGCATTTGTTGAGTTATACGTATACATTTGTTCCAATCGCTTTGATTTACATCTGCGTCCGTCTAACTAGCCGCGTATATAAGTTTTATGCGTTCAAAAAGTTGTATTTAGCAGATCCGTGTGTGAATAAACCGTTTTCAAGCGTTTTAGAAGACCGATAAAACAGAGATGCAATGATAGTGTGATTTCAGACATTTTAATACACATGTCATATTTTTTTGAATATATGTATATATAAAAATAAATGAATATGACTATATAAATATATATAATATAGTCAATTAAATATAAAGATTTATTTATGTATTTAATCAAATCTACCCCTTCAAACAGATATACCTTATCTGAATACCCATATTCCTCATCGGTCATATACCATATAGTCATATAACACTTATCAAGTCCCCTTACACCAATCACATGTGACGTATACGCTCACGTTATGTTAATCACGTGACGAGATTTTTCTAAGTTCTATTGTATACTTAGGGTATCTATTCACTTGTAATATGATTTTTTGATGCTAATGATAGAGAGTGGTACGTGACTGCGGTGATATGAGGACGAAGAAGTGAAATTTGTTCAAAAACTACCTTGACCAATGGATCTCAGAGGTATCTTTAGCATAAAAAATTTATAGGTCTTTAAGATATAAAAGTTGGATAACCACTTACACAACTTGATATATAATTTATCATCATGTTTTGACTTATATAAAACTCTTTTTATATTGTATGAAAACTTCAAGCCATGTAGTTAGTATGTATTATTATGTGTGAATACCTCAAACCAAATAGTAGTATTATTTTTGTACAAAAGTTTTAAGGCAAATGCTAGCATGTTATTATGTATAATACTTTGAACCAGCTGGTAGGTCTTCGCCAGAAGTCAGGGCTTCTAATGATACAGTCCAGTTTTATGGAAGTGCCTGCGGTCACATGGTACTTCTTCATCTCCCGCTTGCGTCTTTGTGGGTTCTGCGGCGGTTCTTTTGCCGCAGTTTTTGGTTTTGGTTCTTTTTGTGGATTTCTAACGACTTTTGATGAAATTGAAGAGTGGTTTTTGGGTTTATGT
This sequence comes from Pterobdella sp. o SKG-2022, assembly GCA_964035795.1. Classification (NCBI taxonomy): domain Eukaryota; kingdom Metazoa; phylum Annelida; class Clitellata; order Hirudinida; family Piscicolidae; genus Pterobdella; species Pterobdella occidentalis. The sequence continues at coordinate 8,107,201 of OZ038325.1, read as the reverse complement.
TGGGTTGTTTTCGGTTTGGGTGAAGGAACGTGTATTTGTGGTAGAGTGATTTGTTTTTTTGTGAGGAAATTCTTTTCATTGAAAACTTCAGTAAAAGGGCTATTAAATTGCTGGCAGAGCCTATAAAAAGAGCAAAATTTTCCGTTCAAAAGAAATATTTTTCCGAAAGTCTTATTTATTAAATTTTCCAAAAAAAATCTTTCGCGCTGCAAAATCTTTTGGAAAAATTTTTCAAAAAACTTTTTTTTCTTTTTTCCAACGTATTTTCTATAGGTCCGGGTGTTCTTATTCCCAACTTTTTCTTGTTTTTTTATGGCAATATTGCTCTCCTCACTACCATCTGAAACATTGCTGGTGGAAAGCGTTTTTTTATTATTCATATTATTCGCATTTTTATTTTTTTTCTTATTATTGCAATAACTATCGATTATTGTTTTGATGATTTTATTATAATTATCTTTTTTCTCATTTTTATTATTATGATTTTTATTTTTATTATTATCGAAACTTTCATTTTGATATTTGTAATCAACAACATCAATTTTATGTTTATTACCTATCCGCATGACGCTGCGAGGTGTGTCAAGTGACTTTTTCGCATAAGCAAGTAATGATTTAATGACAATTTTATAACTCGGGGCTTTTTCATAGCAAAGATTATCTATGTCGGCATTCACGCACGAAAGCAATAGAGGGACGAGGAAGACACAATATGCAACAACTTCACTCATGGCAAACCGCTTGTTTGTGTGATTTTTAAAAAGACCATAAACTTTTTGTTTTTGAGCTTGTTCTCTTTTGTACATTTCTTTGTGAGTCACCATTGTTTCAAAATTCGATCAACGTTTAGTGTGTTTTATAAACGTACGCTTTTAGATTAAACTTCTATCTTAGTTCAAAAACACGGCAAAATGGCTTTTTTTTGAGTAGTGAAGCCTGGGTTGTTGGTGTGTAGAAGTGCCAAAAAGGCATTGTGGCCTCTATTCATTTGGGGCTATTTATCAACTTGCCGATGTAGCCCTTCACGACCGCTAAAAATGACAGCAACTGTTAATAAAATGTTATTTGACTTCTTATGACTATAATTTAATCATTCATTGTTTTAAACAAGTTAAAATAAAAAAAAATCCATCGAAAACTCAACGTTGAACCAACAAAATTTTAATTGACTTACTATAGAATGTAAGAAGTTGGCAATGTTGACAAGAAAAGAACCAAACAAATTAAAAGCGTTTGATTAAACTAAAAGTTCCAAATAGCAGCACGGATTTGAAGCTGTTTTCTGTTTTGTGTTTTTAAGTTTGATTTTTTAACAAAATACTCTCAAACAAGTTTCAACTTTTAAAAAAATCAAAATAAGTTCAACTTTTCATCAAAAGTTATACAAAGCGTTTAAAAGCAAAACTCAACTTTTTTTACCTATCAATAATCCAAAAAACAAGTTCAAAACATGAAAAATACTTTGAACTATATAAATCCTTCCAAAATAACTGTAAAATTGTGAATTTTTAAATAGCTCAACATTTTCTGTCTAGCAGCAAAATATCCTAACCAGTAACATCAACAGATAATCAACTCAGCATAATAATTTTCCCCATCAAATGATTCCAGTTACTTAAGTAGCCGGTCTAATATTTCTACACCTAGCCTAAATACATATATAGTATAAATTCTTTCTAATATGTGTGTATCTAAACTTTTATGTATATATATTAAAACTTGGAATTTTTTTATTGGGATAGCTATTTTATCAGAGCTATTTAGAACTGCTTGAGATTGGAAACAAACGTTTTAAATCAAGTCTCGTTTAAATTGTTTAATCTTTCTTTTCAATTTTTTGAATGCTAGTTTTTGTTTATATAGCGCGTATTTTTAAAGATGGCGGCTCACTGCGCAGTTATAAAAGGTTTTTTTGTGTAATATAGATTTATTAAAACCTCATTTACTCATAAGTAATAAAAATTAAAAATCATTTGGCATGCAGCGAGTCAAACTGTAAATTTTGATGAATTATAAATGATTTAGAAAATGGATTTTGAGATTTTCTGAATTATTTGGTGCTCAAAGACCAAACAACAAGATGTATGGGAGGGAGTGCACTAGTTTGGAAATAAAATAAACTTTTAATTCTCTTGGAAGCTGTAAAATCTTTTCTATGAGTCTGAGTTGATTCAATTTGCAATTGTTTGGTTCAAACATGAGTTAATTAAATCAGATCTATTTGAAATTCAATATTCTCCGCTTGAATTGAATTTTCATTTCTGCACTTTTTCCATGCATAACATAACATTTCTCTCAAAAGATTGTCCACTCACGAAGGATAGATTAAATCAGCGAAGTTTTATTCAACGGATGTCAGCATTATAGTGGGGTATCATCCAAAAGACCAGCCTCTGACGCTCAAATAGTTTTAAAACATTTTGTTACAATCTTAGATAACTAAAAACTTCAACTCTCGAATTCATCACGTTGCCACCAAGCTTTCCGACAAACATTCAAGTAACGTTTTGTTATGCAACTTTATATCGGCTCCTGGCGTGAATATCAACGCAAATGAAACAAAAGCACTTATTTAAATAATAATTTATCATTCTCATAAAAATAAGATTCAGAATGATTCAAAAAGAGTTTGAAATAAAAGCTATTCAATATTTTAAAATTTTTGTTTAAGTATGAAGTTTCTTGTGGTTCTAGCTCACCTTATCAAACAATGATTAAATAAACATAACATTTCCAAAAGTAAACTCAAAGTTATTTTATGAACCTCAATAAGCTCCAAAAAAAATCAGACCTTCTGCCTTTAAACTTCTGTATGAGCTTTTCGTCAAGACTTACAACTGAGACAAGTATAAATTGAAACCCACGCACGATTTTTAAGACCAAATTTGAAACTCTTAAAAAGCTTTCATCTTCAAGAGAATAAACTACAAACAATAAAAAATAAAAAAAAGCAATTTTAAATCGTTGATTATTTAAATTGAAACTTAGAATGAAATATGCCTCTCTGAGTTTATCTAAACATCGGGACGTGCATTGAGTTTGAGAAAAGGCTCGCTACATCATCCCCTTGTGTGGCATGTGAGAAAAAAAGTCATTATTTATCATGATATTATTTCACAATAAGAGAGTTGTTTATGAAATATCTCTGTCCTGAATCATCATCAATTACTTCATTAGTCATAAGAAGTAAGTGAGGCTTGGACAAGGTCTGAAGTTCTTTATTTCCTGCCATTGTTTCAGCTATAAAAACTATTGAAACATTTGAGAAAAAATTAAAACTTCAAAAAATCACAGCAGAAAACAATATATCAGCAAAAATAACACACCCTATACAAACAATGGTCTTTGAAAGAGACTTAATCTAGTTCTGTACCTATATATGAATAATTTAAAAAAATAATTACCTTAAATAATACTTATTCTCAAAAACAGACAGCGTGTTCTGCGGCAAGGAGTATGGCTGCTAGTATTTGTTTGTGTTCTTTGTTTTCTTCCTGTTTGGTCTTTGTATCGTTCGTATAATTCAATATATGTTGTTATCTATATATATGTATGTATGTATATTTTAACGTTATATTAACTGTTTTTCGAATTTTTTTGTCACTAAAAGTATATATTTAATTATGTATAAACAATATTTGTACCTCCACTTGATAATGTAAGTTCATCTTACGAAAAGCTTCGTGGAATAAAATAAACTCCAAAAAGTGTTTCCATTGAAGAATTGAAGCATTAAAAAGTATTTATCCACTAAAAACATGAAAAATATTATTGTGCAACCGAGCTCCTATTTGAGCTGACTTACTTACTAAAATAATATACAACATTTTAAAATTTAATTTGATATTAACATTTTCAGTTACAGCTAAACTATAGGGTGATTAAAAATGGAAAAAAATACCCACAGAATACTCGATCAAGATTCCGAATATGATAAGACCTGAGCAAAATATTGATTTAAATTCCACCCCCATTCCCCTAAAAAAATTATGTATATTATTAGGATAGTTTTTTTACAAATTAATTAAGTTCAGCCGTATGTCAAAATTATCAGTTTAGTTACTTACGATTATTTAGTAACGGTTGTTAGGGCTAATGAATGTGTTTAAACTTTTGATGGTCTTAGTGTCTGAGCTGGGGGATGAAGATTATAAGTATAAGCAATAGCAATACTTATCGGAATTGTGGTAGATTTTATATTTAATATTTAAACCCTCTTTTTGCAATCCAATGTTTGTGGGAGAATTAGCATGGAAATTGTTCCAAGTTTAACGTAAATTGTCTTTCGATTTCCTATTTTAGTTTAATTTGTATTCATTCATTTTTATTCTATTTTTAAATCATTCTTAAATTTTCTAATCGTGTTTTAGTTAAGCGCTATTTCTGGAGCTAAAGTTATCACTATCATTAATCATATTGTTATGAAAAAGTTTTTGATTCTAGAAAATAAAAATAAAACAGCGTAGTTGGTAATTATGGAATTCATTTTTTCTTGAAATTTAAATCTTCTCCAATCACGAAGTGACATCACTTTTAACTGCTTAGAAATATATATCTCTTGCTATTTTTAGTTGAAGCTTTTGAATGCCAAAAAGATGTCTAGTGAAATTTTTCTTTCTATCAAAAGTTATTGCAGTAGACTTGATGAAACTTTAAAATTTTTTTACATGCTTTTTCTATTTTAAACATTAAATTGCAACCTCAAAAGCAGCTCATCTTTTAAAAACTAGAATCTCCATTTTTTGAATTTAACTTTTAACTCTTTTTGAAGTTGTCACTTTTATGTTTTTACATCTAGCCATAAAAAAAAGAAATTCACTCAGTCTAGTGTTTCCTCTTGAAAAGAATTCTAAATAAAAATTCCACGCGTTTTTATTCAAAATAGTTTTTTCCATTCCCAACACTTAAATCACAATAACCTCAAACAAATTCAGACCTATTAAAACGAACAGATGTTTAAAGAAAAACAATGCATACTTCGTTAGAAAGTTTGAGACTAAAGAAATTTACGAAAGTGTTCTCAGCATAGGCTACTTGGTTTGGTTTAGCTTCATTGATACTATCGAACCATCAATTTTTATATACTATACTCAATAGAAACTCTGCCTTTATAATCGTACTCGTACTTCTAACTGTGGTACTGTTAACAGACTTTTGCAGGATTCTATAATGCAAGATTTTGATTGTTTCAATTTTGTTTTTAGTGGTTTAGGTTATCTTCATGATGAAATTTTGGTATTGGACTGAGCAATGAGAACTCGATTTATTATTCGACCCATTAAGTAATAAATGATTTGTTTTCGTAACGTGGTACCATTTCATATTCTCTTTGAAACCTCACAACCTTCTACAGCTTGCTGTATATATCCATGTGGTTAAAATGAAGATCTGAGTTTTTGATGAATTTAAGTTTCAAATAAAAAAAGACAAAATAATTTATAATCATCGAAACAGAAGATAACCTTCTTCGTTAAGGATATCCACTGCGTTAAACATAACACGCGGCCTGACATTGGAACAAGCTTTGAGTCAACAAGAGTTTTAGAAACAATGACAAATGGTTGAAAGTGAACATTATACTGAGTTTTCAACTTGAATTACTGAAATCTTGATGCAAAATATATTCGATGGATTGAATACAAAAGTTAAATTGATGCATTGGCTTATATAAATAGGATCATATGACGAAAAAGTTAATTATTATTTTTGATTTAATTTTTATTTTATAATGGAGTAACAAAAATTGTTTGAAAAAATAATTCAATGTATTTTTGATCGCTAGGTGGATGTGAAAAAAGCCATTTATTCAAAAATGCAAATAACTTCTATGAAAAATAATCATTGAAAACCAGGATGAATAAAAATTCAAATGCAGGTTAAAAACGCAAAAAGAAGCAAAATTTTTTTTCAACCCAGAGTCCCAGGGTTCGAAACCTGCTGAGGAACAAATGAGCAAATAGAAATGTAAACCGCCATTTTATATTTATCACATAACTCAAAAAAATGCTTGAACCCGTCGAAAGTTAAAGTGCATTGTTGTTGTTATACGTTGGTTTTTTATTTGTTGTTTAATAATTACATCGCTTTTCCCGCTATATGAAGTGTCGATTTACATTTGAATTCACTTTTCATCACTTTAAAAGCTAAAAGTCTGGGAGATTTTGAAAAACCTACCTAAGTTTTTTAAAAAATTTTTTTGTCCGACTTTCAAAATATCTGGTGTTGAAATGTGTTTTTGATATTAATGTATGTAAAGTTGAAATGTTGATGTTGTTCATGGTGTTGCGTTTGATGATTCTGTTTTTTTCGGCATTGTTGGTGTTGTTTTTGTTGACGTTGTTGTTGACGTTTTTGATGCTAACATTGTTGTTTTTGTTGACGTTTTTGATGCCTATTTTATTGTTGTTGTCTGTGTTGACGTTTTTGACGCTAACGTTGTTGTTGTTTTTTGTTGACGTTGTTGATGATGTTGTTGAGTTGATTGATTAGTTTAAAGTAGAGAGATCAATACTTTTCAATCTTGATTAATTCAATCAATTACATTAAGATTAAGTTTCTAATCTTTTGGGCTTATCATTTGTTGATTAGATTTTTCTTCATTGATTTTGTATTTGATTTCATTACTGACTATCAATTTTGTTGATTTTTTGTTCTTCGGAACAGACAATAATTTTTGTGTTTTTTTATAGTGTGTTTTTGATTATTATTTGTGTTAAGTTTTTATTATTGTTTATTTTTATTTTTATTTATTTTATTTTTTATTTATGTTTGTTTTATTTTTATTTAAATTACTATAAAGTTTAATGTTATTTACATTTTTTTTATGTTTTTATTGATATAAATTCACATTATTATACATTTTATTGTTGTTTATACTTTTATTTTTTTTATTGTTATTCATATTATTATTTATTTTATTTCTATTATTTATATTATTTCTTCTTTGTGGCCATTTAGCTCCTCGGGATTAGGTAAAATGTGCGTTTTATGCTGCTCTCAAACGTGTTTCCGCCTAATCGCATGCATTTTTGCTTGTTTTCAGTTGATGCAAAGCTACTTTTTTCTTTAAATTATTCATTTCAGAATTTTTCAGTCCCCTGTTGGTATTTAGCTTTTCCATGGCAGTGTTTCGTATTATTTACTCCCCTTCAAACTTTTTCTTCTAAAATTTAAAAAAAAAATTACGCAAGAGTTTGAATATTTTTTTGGCAATTTTGGTGTTTTGATTCTAAATGTACCGATATTTAATTAGACGTGGCGTGTGTGGATGCTGTGTGCTAGATTGCACTCATTTTGGCTAGCATTGCTTACACGTGGTAGTTGGTTCCCTTTAATTTTTATGCTTTTCACCCTTCATGTCAATTGGATTTGCACAAGTTCACAAGTTTTTAAATTTTCCAAAAAATTTCAAAAAATTGGTTTCAAAAATGGTTTCACTTCATATGTAAAATTTTTATCTCACATAATCATTTTCAATTTATTTTATCAGTATTTTGTCAAAATTATGTTTTATTTAATAATTGTGGCCCTTTTCAGTTTTTCGTCTCAATAACCGGAACAAATAGCAGCCATTATGAGAATTCATTAATCCTTTACTTCAAACGTTCCCTCTCGTTTCTGATCATTTCTTTCTCATTTCTCCAATTTTTATTAATTTCCATATATTACTTTTAATCAAGGTTCTTTTCATATTCACTAAACTTTATGCACAAAGCATTTTCTTTGATTTACACATCATTTTCCGCTTCAAATCAAAGAAACATCTAGAAAATTTTGTTTCTAAAGTGGCGTTGAACCAAAAAAAAAGGCAGCTAAGCTCATTTAGAAGAGAGTGAGACAAGTAATGGTTGTATGAAGAATTTATATGTTAATTCTAGACGAAATGTGTCGTTAAAGATGGGACTGAGGTTATGAGATCGAAGTCATACTTGGAATCCATTTTATGGACAGTAGATAGAAGCACTGGCTTTGTTGAATATGGGGGTAACTTTGAAAAAGAAAGCGATGAGGATGAAGAAGACAAAAATGATGATAATGATGATGGAGGAAAAAGGGTTGATGAGAGTGATAGTGGTAAAATTGATGACGATGGTGGTGGTAAAATTGATGACGATGGTGGTGGTGAGAATGATGAGGATGATGGTGGTGGGAAAGATGATGATGGTGGTGGTGTTATGAAGAGTGGTGGAGGTTGGGATTCGGTGGGGCTTGATATGATAAAACCATGCAAGGAAATTTTATTTATTCTGCACTGATCCGATTTCTCTTCTTGAATGGAGAGATCTTTTGTAAAACTATTACTTATTTGGGAGTTTTTTTGAGCATTTATCTTTTGCTCCATATTGAGGTGTTCGCTATTCATTTTGTTTTTTTGCTTTTTGAGAAATTCTCTGGAATTTTTTTTTTCTTTTTCGGTTTTTTGGAAAGTACTCAACATGTCACCAAAGGTTTTATTGAAATTGTTTATAGCCCTAACAAACTGACTCTTGGCGTTTTTTTCTCCATATTTCGAGCAACTTTTTTCTTCAAAAGTTCCGTATTTTTTTGAGTCTTTATTTACTATTAGATCATTTCTTTCAAAACCATCTTGATAAACATCTTCTTGTTTTTCTATCCCACAATCATCTTCATTTCTCATGCAACTTCCGTGAGGCTTCCAACCACATTCAGAAAAAGACTGCAACATCACATCTCCATCTATTGCTTCACAGCAATTTGCAAAGACAGAACGGATAGCTGAACTATTAGACATGTAGTTATCACGTTCAGAGTTGCTCTCATTGATTTGAGTAGTGAATCCATTATTTCCATCGACCACAATCCGTGTTTCATACATGGGTCTTTCGGGATTCTCAAAAGGGAATCTATTTCTCACATCGTCACTAGTTTCTACACAACTTTTCTCAATGTAACCCACACAACTACTGCCCTTCAAGTGTTCGTCTTGAAAGCTGCAGTGAATGTTTCCTTGGCAACACACTTGGCACCGCTTCATCACACCGACTTTCGATTTGTTCATTAAATCTTCAATTTCATCATCATCATCTTCTTCTTCATCCTCTTCATTAATACTACTTTCAAGACCTCGAAAACAGCTCTTACGGGGATTTGAACACATGACAATCGGGTTTTTTCCCAAATTTTCCAAAACCATATCTTTTTGTTTATCATCCATGTTTTTTTCTTCTGAATGACAAATGCACCTCAAATTACTTTTAGAAAAATTTTTATATATTTCTTTATTTTTATTATTATTTTTGTCTTTACCAACCTCAAAAGCCTTATTAGTTTCATCTTCATCATTTCTTGTTTCTTCTTTCCACTTATTTGTGATGACAACGTCTTCACAACAAACCGTCTCTGCTATCCCCTCAGTGTCCAAATTATCTTGCAGTTTATCCGTTGTTTGACAACCACTCTTTAGCATTCTTCTTTTTGTATGATAATCATTCATTTCATTGTTATCTTTTTCAACTATATCCTCATCAAGAGTAGTACCATTAGAAGCATCAGTTCTGTTTGTCGTTTTATTCCTCAAAAACGCCCATAGGTTCTTATAAATTTTTGAAAACCTGCGAATCTTTTCTTTTCTGATTGACTGGTGGTGTTGGGGATGATGATGACAACGTAGTTTATGTACCTGATGGTGATGATGATGATCTTCATGATGATGATGATGATCTTTATGAGGGTGATGATGATGATCATGAGGAGAATTATTTTGCGTGCCTCCTTCATTTTCTATAGGAAGGATGGAAAGAGGGGCGGATGAATGATTATGTGGATGACGTAAAACACAAAAATAATGGTGTTTCTTCATTTCGACATCATTGGGCTGATGATGATGATGTTGGTGGTGGTGGTAGTTGACATTCTGCTGCAAAAAAATACATGGCGTCTTCATTACGAAGCCATCTTGGTTCCCATAGTAACCGGATTGTAAACAACTATTTCCGCCGGAAGTATCCGTAAAATTTTTTTCGTTAATAGTTTTTGGTTCTTTTAATTCATGCTTATTGGATTCTTTGTTTTCTGTTTCGAGACTTTTTAAGCGATGTGAGTTGTTGAGATAAAGGGCTTTGAAGAGGTCGTTATTGCTTTCATTATTTTTATTGTTGTTTTTATTATTATTATTCTCGTTGTTGTTTCTTCTAATGCTTTCTAGCTTATCAACATTATAAAGTTGGTGGTGAAAAGAATGCCTACCTTCTCTGTAGTTACCATTCACTATCATGTTTTCTGCTAATATCTCTTCGTTATAACAGCTATTTTGCTTATTTTCATAATTGTTGTTATGTCTCATGCTATTAAATTCATTATCTTCAAGGTATTTTTCTTTGCTGTTTGCAAACCTGTGTCTGGAAACGATTGAAAATGCTAGTGAGGATTTACATTCGCCATCAGAATTATCATTTACAAAAGCGGATCAAAAACTTTAAACTCGAGCAGATCTCTTGAATATATCTACAGTTTAAGCTAGAAAAATTCTCATTCTTTGAATAAAACTTCTTTTAGTATAAATATGCTTTTTTGCATACGAATTTTGTTTTTATATAAAGAAACTCGTGCATAGAAAACTATTTTTAAAACTAAATTTAACTTTTCATTTCGAAATTATTTAATTTTCGTCTGATATTGCCCTTAAATTTGTCCGAGCCATCACAACAGGATAAGTTTTATCTCTGAACATCTGAGAAATAAATTCCATGCTTCCATTTGGTGAGGTCTGAATACTTAGCTATTAATCTCAAATGGTATCATTCCAGAAAATTTCATTTCAATATAATATTTATTCCTCTGTGCTTTTTCATATATTGTCACTCTTAAATTTCTAGGTTTCCATTTATTAAAAAAATTCATAAATATTTAAGGTACCTCTATAGTTTTTGTCTTCAAATGACTTATGCAAGCATTTCATGTAGACTGTGTGCATAGATACATGTTATATCCCTTATTTATACATTTATTTTATTGATAGTATATAAATTATCTTTTTGATTGAAAATTTTATAAAAAATTATGACTTAAGGTATTTTTTGATTTTATAATTACTTTTTCATAATTTATTTCTTTCATTATTTCAAACTATAAACCAAATGTAATTAAAAAAATTTTTCTTTCCAACGTTCAATACTAGACATCAAAAAAATTTTTTATCACAGTCTAAAGCTTAGCTTATTTTAGTTTTTCCACTCCATTTGTGTAATACCAACTGCACTGAGAAGTATTTTAAAGATAAATTATATATTTTGTTGCAGTTTTCTCCATGAATTATATTAAATATAGCACCATTAACTATACACCATTAATAATAATACATAAATATCAAAATGGAGATGAAAGAAAAATAAAATCTAGGTTAAACTTAAAATCTCACATAACCTAATGTCTTCCAAAACACCTTTTAGCTGACTGCTTATAATAAAGCCACTAACCAATAATTAGAATTATTTCATTTTTACACTATTGTTTATTCATAGAATGAATTTTTAGTTCAAAATATA
>OZ038325.1:7911848-8095497 GCA_964035795.1 Pterobdella sp. o SKG-2022 | reverse complement strand
ACTGTTTTTTAGAAATAATATTTTAAATAATATATATTTGTAATATAGTGTTTTTGATGATTTATATTATATATTTATATATAATATAATATTTATTTTGATAATATTGTTTTTTATATATGTTCATATGACTAGAACTCTGAGATAGAGTTCTTTAATGAATTCATTACAAAAGGAACCATAATTCTCCATTAGTTCAACTTTATCATGAAAAACTAATAGGTATATTAGTTACCTGATGATGATATAGAATATATCGAAAAGCTTCGTCAAAATAAAAAATTCAAATATTGTGGTGTTTTCATGATTCATAATACATATGACATGTGTCAGTAACAAACACACAACATCACATCCAAACCTTCCATCCATCAACCAATTAAAACGACTTCAAAATGTTGAAATTAATTTCAATTTATTACCTTCTGAATTATAAATAAGAAAAACGTTTAATAGTGCATTCAAGCGCAGGAAATACATCAGAGAGATGTGTATGTTGTATTTAAGCCTAGATATTTGTCTGCATGTGATGTAGAACCGCCAACACTTACATAACTTTGATATTTTTTGTTTTATTGTTGTTTTAATTTTTTATTCTAAAAATATTTTTATTTTTGTTATTTCTATTGTTTATAATTTTTTTTTTCATTTTGTTTGTTTTTTTCTTAAAACTTATTGTTTTTTATTATTTTTTTAGATAATTTTTAAGGTTTTTACCGAGTATATCATGTCATTTTCAACCTCATTTTCATAACACCATCCTTCGCTTTTATTTTTGCTTCATGATTGCTCATAATAGCTACTCTATTTTTTTTATTTCAATTTTTCTAATTTTTTTTATTATACAATAAAAAATAACTATGAACATAGTAGCATGTACACCACAAGTTTCCAAGCTGCCACAAAATTCTTCTACAATGCCATTTTTACTACTTTTATCTTCATTTCCAATATCGTTTCCATCATCATCATTTTTATCATTATCATTTACTTTTTTTTTTGTTTTTCTCTTTATTTTTATTATTATTGTTATTATTAAACCTAATAGATCCCTTTATATGCAAGAGTGCCGACACAAGTGCACCCCTTCTAATTTTATTATTATTCTTTTTTTTTCTTATTTTTATAATTTTTTTTATTGTTTACATTTTTATGTTTATTGTAATTTTTTTATTTTGTTTTCTATGTCCATCACTATTATTTTTTTCGTATCTTAACCATTAAATTTTTTTTCCCCATTTTTTACTATTCTTCCATTTCACCATTTCTTATATTGTTTTTTATTACTATTATTTTTTCTTAAACTGCTTTTAGTACTTTTTAATTGGCTTTGATATTTTTTATCAGTATTATAGCTATTTATAGCTTGTAAATTTTTTTTTATCACCATTTTTTCTATTATTGGAACTATATAACATAATTTATATTATTTTTTCTATTTCAATTTGTGGTGATAAAATTGTTAGTATTTTTGATAAATATAAGCTTTATAACTCAAATAAAACTGGCAGAAGATTTGAAATAAATTATTTCCATCGTTGCTACTAAACATGTTTGCATTTTGACTCCATCAACGCACCAAGACCCAAAACACGTGGGTTCAAATCCCGGGTAGGAACTTCAGTTTCACCTTCTTATAGTAAGGTTACGTTTGAAACTTAGTTTTTAAGATTTCAAATAATTTCGAGTATTTTAAATGGTTGGAAAAGTTAGAACTGAAGTTCAAATATAGATGGTTAAGGATGGAACTATTTCTAAAGATCTCGAAATTTTTGAGATCGATGAAGAATGTGTGTGTGGTGTGTGTATGGTTTTAAAAGCTTGTAAATCAGAAAAGCCACAGATTTCGTATAAATTTAAAAATTAAATTTTAAACCGGATACTTTTACTAAAAAGCATCGCCCTTTTTCTTTTTTTTTTTAGAATTTTGTCTGTTTAATTATTCAACTGAACATATGAAAAAATTTTAAAATGAGTGCTTTTAAAAATTTGAAAGTATTTTGTATGAGATTTTCGATAAATATTAATGGATTAACAGTAGTGAAAATATTGGAAATAAAAGCCAGTTTTCTCAATTTTTAATAAAGAAACGTTGAGTATGACAACATTTGAATAATGGCGAGTGAAATAATCCAAACAAATCCAAAGATTCTAAAAGTGTCTGTTTCTGGTGGAAATAGAAGAGCGATTATGAAGGAGGAATTCGGTTCCCTTGTGTCGGTGTAGTCTTTTTGAGCTTTTTTGAGGGATTTCAAATTGAAATGCGCTTTTAAAAGTGAACTTTTTGAATGTTTAAAGTGAGCTTTTCAAATGCTAAAAATCAATTTTTTCAATGCTAAAAATTAATTTCTCAAAAACTGAGAATTATATTTATATTGTCGAAACTTCAAATCGAACTTTTTAAAAATGAAATATCACTCTTGAAACTTTTGTGAAAACTTTCAGTAACTAGGTTACTTTTTTGGGAAAATTTATAAGAAAAAAAAAAAAAAAAACAATGTTAAAAAATGCAAAAATAAAGTCACAAAAAATTATGGAAACTTAAGCAAAACAACAACAAATAAAACAATGCAGCCAAACTCACAAAACCCTCCATAAAAAAAAAATAAAGCATTTAACGAATCTACACGATCCAACCGGAAACAGCTTTTCTGATCAACACCCATAATCACCATTTGCTTATTTTACACCACAATTCCACAGTGCATCTTTGCTGATTTACATTCATTATTGCAAAGCTTTGTCTAACTCCTTCTTATGACACTTATATGTCTTATACTGGTATCATTATAAACATCGTAAGTAGAGGAGGGGAGAAGAAGAGTGAGTGGTGAGGGTGAAAATGGTGGTTGTGATGGTATGGATAATAAAGGTGAAAGTGGTGTTGTGCGGGTGATGGTGATGGTAATAGTGATAATGATGATGATGATGATGGTAAGAAAAAAAAGGAGGAAAAGGAAAGTGATGAAAAAGAAGGATGATGAGAAAATGAAGAATGATGAAGAATAGGAAAAGAAGGCTGATGACGTCAGTAAGGATGAAGGCTTGAAAGGATAATATTCTCTAATGTCGATGGAGACGGCACCAGTGGGCTGCGTTTTCAAGCTCAAATAAACACACCAATATGTTCCTATTAAACAACATTTTATTCTTAAAAAACCCTTCGACCCAGCATTGCAACTTTGTCACGCCTGGTGAGCATAATTGGAGCATCTGACGCTTAGCGTTCTGAGCGCCTCTTGAAATTGATACATTTTTGATATTTGAAGAAAAAACTTTTTCTTCGCTGATTAAATTCATGAAATTCAAATTTTAACTGAGATATTTCAGTTTTGAAATAATTCGGAATCTGTTTTGAATTAAAAAAAATAAATTTGAAAAAACATGTTTAAAATTTTCAAAAATTTTGTGCGACCTCTTAAAAAATAATGAAACTTTAAAAATACAAAAAAAAACTAAAAAAAAAAGAAGACTTGCTATAAAAATCTGCCATGCAAAACTACCGATTCAAACAGATGAGTGATGGAAGGTGATGTAAAAAAATGAAAGAAAATTTAATATGAAAAAGATACACGGAAAAACACATGAATAGAGTAGAAAAATGGAAAAAAAAAGAAAAAAAACGTAGAAATGAAAGAAAACTAAGAAAAACACCAATTAATGAAATTGAAAACACATCAAAAAACATGGATAGAAGCAAAAATTCACATTGAAATAGAAAAAAAAATTTTCAAAATAGAAGGAAAAAGTACTTTATGTTCACTGAATTGATTCCCATGCCTCGAGGGTAAGGCTTCCGAACTATAAATAATACAGTCATCTTTGATTAGAGCCGGATCACCACTTAATCAATATCCCCATAACGTTACTGAAGTTCCCATCGTATTTTATTTGCTTTTTTGAATTCACAGCTTGCTTTCAATGTTTTAAAATGGATTCGATGATGTATGTAACTTGTCTTAGTATTATAAAGCGCTTTTCATATAGTTCAAAGTACAAACATAAACTAACGCTTAGAAAACCAATTTTTTTTGACCAGACATATCCTTAAAGTTTTCTAACTTTTCAAAAACAATTTTTGGTCATTAAGTTTTTTAACTACTTTCAAACGTGGATGCACTTTTAAAAGGTCAGCACTTCTAATAAAGGTCAGAGTAACAGCAGAGGTTAACTCCGGGCATATTTTTAGTGGGGCAGTATCCATTGCGAACAATTTGAACAATTATATTGGAACAAATTTTTCCAACGTATGTTGACTAAACTCAAAATTAAAATTTCAAAATTTTTTTAAGAAAATTTTTCAAAATTTTTTGAATTTTTTTAGTTTCTTTGAGTATTTTTTTTCTAATTATCATTGAAAAAATCCCAACAAACTAAAATGTTTGATTCTTAAAAGTTTAAGTCTACTTGCCAATAAACGTATTTAACACAACGAAGTGATGAGTCCAGTGGGAAACCCACAGTAATTTTTCATATTCAATGTTTAAAAGTTGATTTAAAGTTTATTTCTAAATATTTATGACTCAAATCTGTCGCAGATAGAAACAAATAAATTTTGATTCTAATACTTTATCTAAATCGAATCTATATATAAATCAAGGGGACAATTTGTGTGGATCAAAAAAGTCATGTTTCCAAACCTTGAAGATATGAAAATATAAAATAGTTTTCAAGCAGCTTAAAAACACAAAAAGGATCTAACAGAAAAACCGATTTTAAAATCAACATAATCCTAAAATAATCTAAATTATTTCTAGGGTACAGAGGCTTAAAATTTTACAACGGTAATTTGAAACAGAGGATGTTTGCTTAACCCTCATTATAAAGCGCTATATTTTAATGTTTTTGAGCACAATCCTTTCATGGGCTTATAGTGTTAAAAACGTCGATAAAACAGAAATTAACCTTGGTATTCTATCAAGAAAGGCAACTTTTCGTCCACTCCGATAACATTTTGGCCAGTTTTTTTTGCTTTTTTTTCTTTTTTATTCTCATCCATGAGAGCATTTTGATCGGATGAGTTGTTATTGTTTTTAATTTTTAATTTCACCAAGCTGCTTGATGAAGTGTAAACCATGTTATTTCTACCACCATAATCATCAACACATATATGCATCTCTCCTTCCTCGCCCACCTTCGATCCATGCATATCAACATTCTCGATTTCTTCAATGTAAAGCACTACACGGCAAGTTAAAAGCATGGCGGAAAAGTTACCAGAGGCATAATTAATAGTTCCAACGGAGTTTCCAAAAGATTTTGCATCTTTGGAGCTCTCTTCATTACTCTTTCTCCGCCCACTTTTCAAATGTGACTGATTTTCGTTTTCACCCACGTAAAAGTTGTGCAGAGTAAGTTGTATATGTTGTCCTGGAAGGCTTGCTATGGAGACAACATGATCGTCACTACCACATGGGAGATGGTTTTTTGTTATGTAGGGGAAATTAGGCTGCTGAGTTTGTTCGTTTGTGATTGTTTCGTTTTTCAATTCTTTTGAGTTTTCTTCTACTCTAGTTTTCTTCAATTTCTCATTTTTTCTTAGACCTTCAATGACTTCGCTCATTTGATGTAGTTTTTCGTGCTGACTCAAAAAGAGGGTATCACCCGAATCATTTGGACTTTTTTCATCATAAAAACTGATTTTTTTTATCTTGCCTCCATCAGTAACGTCAGGACGACATTTTGCTTGATGCAGCATAACTGTGAAATTAAATTTTTAATTATGAATCCTTATCAAATCTAGCATAAAGTCGATACATATTTAAATGAAAAATTCACTCCCTTTTTGAGTTTTTTTCAAATGTATAATTTTCTCACCATTTTTTTTCTATTTTTTTCTGTTATTTATCTATGCATATTTCATATCTAATTTGCATATCTAATGAGTCTCTCATGACCCTGACATGAATAAACTCAAGACGTTTCCGTATTATATCTACTTAGTTTTATCTTCATTAAATATTCATAAAACATTCTAAATGCCTACCATTTATAATACTTTAAAAAGCTCACTATCTTCACCCATATTTCCCATGCAACTTTCACCATTTTTGTTTTTCTTTCTGATTAAAACCTTCTCCTACTTATGCATGCAAGCTTTTGTCAATCAAAGAGCTTGAAGTGAATCAACTGTTCCAGGGTCGTCTCATAAATTTGCTAACCTTTCAGCGAGATTTTTTCAATTTCTTACCACATTCTCTCCGCATTGGGTCATCACTCTTGTTCTCTTTACTTTTTTAACCATCACAACACTATCTTAACCATCTTAATACTCTTGAAAATTTTTTCACGAACTACTTACTTTCTCTCTTACAACCACCGTCCTTTCCCACTTTAACCACCATTCTAAGCACTTCGTTTCCAACCACCATACCACCACTTTTCAGTCTCTTCCCCCTCAAACCTGGTACACACTGGTACTCTACATGCAGATACGATTTGAGATCACTAGGGCATGGGACTCCAGAAGAATACAAAGCTTCTGGGACTTTCACTGCACACTCACTCCGCCCGGAACATCTGGTATTTCAAATCATTACCATTATATTTTTTTATCTTATCTTCAAATGAAGAATGACTTAAAAAGCTGTTATTTTGATTCAACTTGATCGTATATGTTTTGTTCAAAAATAAAAACTGACCTCAAATCAAAAACGTCCCTCACATCTTTGTGGCAGCCCAAAGCTGACCCATAGTCCACTTTTACACACCGACTGATTCTCATTCTTCCGTACATTGCTGATGTCATCAATATGGCGGTTCCTTGGTCACATGACGCTTTAAATACTTCCGTTTCACAGTAGTCGTTTCCGGTAGAATTTAATGTTCTTTTGTGAAGTTTATATTTTGTGTGGTGCGTTTGATTGCCGGAAACTAAGCTGAATTTAGTTATGGGAGCTTGCGTGGTTTTGGAATTTCTTCGTTGGATTTTGTGTGAGTCGTTTAAGTTTTTCGAAGGTTTTATGTTGATTTCATTATCAGTTTTATTTTTGATGTTGATTTGGAGGTTGTTTTTATAGTTTATATTGTTGTAGGACGTGTGTTTTATGTTCTTATCGACATTCGGCTTCTTACTTAGCATAAAATCGGCCTCTGTTTTATGAATAGAAAATAACTTTTTTTGTGTTCAAGACTGTTTTGAATTTAAAACACATATGTTTGAGAAAAATTTTTCAAAAAATTCAACAGTAAACAAAATAGAAATTTCAAATTTTGTCGAACTAAAATTTTCTTAAATCAAAATTTTTGCAAAATCTTTTGAATCAAATACGAGAAAAAATTAGCTTATTAAGAAACAAAAATTTTAAACACTCAAGTAAGAATTGGTATGAAAGCACACAATTTCGAAATAATCAATCTTAAAATTTCCGAGAATCTTTGAAAATTTTCGGATTTACAACTTTGTTTCTTTTTTCTTCCGTGCCATCAAAATCGATAAATTCAGAATTTTTCAGCTTTTAAAATTTATGCTTTTTATACATGCTCAAAACCAACAAAAAAATACTTTTTTTCGCATTTAATGAATGCTTTTTCGATCATCGGTTGAGCTAACTATTTATTTTCACATGCAGATCTTTAAACTCAAAATATTTTTGGAATTTTAAAGATTTCCCAAAACTTTTGTTACTTCATTGTTCATCCTGCAGCTAATATATGCCCAAGCTCACTTCAAGCCTGGATTTTCATTTCTTTATAATACTTTTTTGGTTATTTTTTTTTTACCAGTACAATTATTTTCTACCATTACTTAATCATATATTCCACTTTTCACGACCATCATTCTACATTCCATCACCACCTCCTTTATCTTCATACTTATCAATAGAATCTTTCTCAATACATTCCAGTATCTCCCTTCCATTCTCCTCATTTAAACCATCGGATCACCTCACTCAATTACATTATAATATTTCTCAATACATGATTGGTCCTTTCCACACTTTTTTCCTACTTGAAATCTATGAATTACGTTTCTTTTTATTATGCTTTTCTTCTTTTTTTTTCTTCTTTATCTTTCTCTGTTTTTCACATTAGTGCTTATATTTTTTATTCTCATCATCTTTTCCGTATCTTTTTTGTAATCTTTTTCCCATTAATTATTCTTTTGTTTTTATCTTCATCTCATCTTGATCAGCTCCATCATCGTCCTCATAACTACCATCAGGATCATTATCAGAACCACCATCATTTCAACCACCACTATCATTATCGTAACCACTAACATTATCATTATCATAACCACCCTATTATCATCCCAACCACCATCATAACCATCTCATCATCATCATAACACCTCCTACCAGCACCCTCGTATTTTTTCATACACTATCTCAAGCATCAAAGGCTGAAACTCAAAACCACTGAGTGCTACATCCAAAACTGGCGAGTTTAGTGTAGAAAGTTTTAGAATAGTGTGGTTGAGCTTGTCTTTATAAATTAGAAGGTTACATCTTTGTATATTCTGTTTGTGGGTCTAAATTTTTCATTGCCCAATTTGGTTTCATTATTGTCCCGTAATGTACCGCTGAGTTTGAACCGAATTCGAACCTAGTACCTTTGAGTTGCTTTTTAAATTTCCATCACTACGCTCACCAGACCCACAATCAAAATCAGCTTCACCATCTTCGTATTCTTCATCTCATCGATTTTTCAAACGACTCGTCTATAATTCAAGTTTCATCTTCTTTTAAAACAATATTCTTTTTGAATACCACCAAAGACCTGGCATGAATTTTTCTGACATTTAAATATTTGGGAGCATGATGTCATCAACGTTTGAAGGTTTTTTGAACCTAAAAAAATTATATAATTATGACCTGGTTCCTTTAAAATGTCCCAATGTTGTGGCTGTTCTTAGTACAGTTTTTGAGAACAGATCTTCAAAAAATTTGAGATATTTTGAATTAATATTTTGTAACAGTTTTCACCAATTAATAATGCCCTTTTTGAGCTTTTATTTCTCTGTATCCAAGCACCAACACATTATACTCAATAGTATCTTCTCAAGTCTATTTCTAACTCTGCATTTTTTGCATTCGTCCTTTCTCTAAGTTGTATCGATGTTGATATTCTTTTGTTCAACTCAATCTTACCAGGGTATTTCCAAGGAAGGCATGATAAATTTATACTAAATATTAGTAGCAGCAACCCGTCTTCAAGTATTGCCATTGCTTCGCATAGAGTTTCTGGCTCGAAGTTGGCATCTCAAACTTGAATTGATAATAAATTAATTCCCTAAAACTACCCGACTTCATGCTTTTGTGACCTAGTTCAAGTTTTGAGTTAGTATTTCCCAAGCAATAATGCCCTAAGCTTGATGTAACTAAAATATGTCGTAATCCAGTCTGAAAATATCCTTTCTAAATTCAACTGTAGCTTTCAAATCTTCACCATTATAATGATTAAAACCGTGATCGACATAATATTTATCTATCGCTTCAAATTGTTTAAAATATTCAACAGAAAATAAATTAAACAAGAAATAAATTTTCCAAGGTTATTTATTTGATATATATAAAACTCTTGTATCCAAAGTTCTTATTTTTTGTTATTATTATTTTTTTTTGTTGTTTGGGTTGTGTTATTTCATTAAACGAAAGACCTATAAAGAAGTAGATAAAAGAATATATATGCTCTTAAGGAAAAAAACGAGAAAAAGATAACTCGTATTGTTTTATATTGTGGGGTGGTTTTTGCTTCCGAAGAAATTTTGGCAAGTATTTTTGAGTTAATGCACTTTTTAATTAACACACTAAATATTTCAATTAATTCATCTCATTAACTATGCTATTTTATCTATTTTAAAACTAATATCAAATTAATATATGCAAAAATAATTTTTTTCATCCAAAAATGTTTAAAAAGCTATAACTATTTTAATTAAGGTCTTAGAACTCTCGTAGCTAAAGCCATTTTATCTTTTTCATAATATTGTACCTATCATTGGATTCTAATTAATTTTATTGCGTTCAGCTGTATATTTTTATTGCAGTATTTCTGAATCTCACCTTTAATTTTTATACTAAGATCCGTATTACAACAAGCTGAAACTACAGTATTTTTTTATTCTTCCAACAGCTTCATCAAAAACTCCAAAACCCAAAAACCCTTATAGTTATATTCGACTGTTGACCCTATACAGTCCATAAAAGCTTATGGGATAATAATATGAGCCCACTTTGAAGACAAAATCGTTAAAAATTATCCACTCGTCTTTTACGCAATGCTAATTTAGGGTTCTATTCTTTATTGTATTGTTCGTGTTTCTATATTATTGATTTTGTTTTTTATATCATTTTTTTTATCCTTATTGTTTTATTATTGTTGTTGTTTTTATTTTTTCTTTATTATCAATATTTCTTTTATTTTTATTTTTAAAATATATATTTTTTAAATATCACAACTTTCATTATTCGATGTTGAGTTTATTCATTCAACATTGCCAACGAGGTAATATAAACTCGAGCTGCTAGCAAATCAAGACAGAAATTAACAATAATCCCAGGTAGATTCATCAAGACTCTATGCTTTGAAGGGTATGATTTTGCTCCATTAGTTTCTATTACTAGGGCATTAAAAAAGTCATATTTGAGCTTTCGGGTGGCTGTCTTGCATGTTTGTGCGGCCCTTTGCTCGTGCATTTTTGCGAGGTTTTTGTGATTTTTTGAAGATTTTTTAAGTTTTTAAACTGTTCTTTCAAGGCTTTTTTTAAGAGAAATTACTGCGAAGAGTGTTATTTTTTGGATTATTACAACATTAAGAAAAAACAAAATTTTAAAATTTGAATATACTTTCACAACCAGAATTTCAGAATTTACATTTTAAAGGTCAAATTTAAATATTTCAAATGCTAAACCCTCAGGATCAAGCCGGTATGAAAAACAACATTTCTCTACGAAATCTCTTATCAACCATCCTTCCATCTCTTTTACAACCGATCGAGTTAGCATCTTGAGCTTTTTTTAACCCAAGTTTCTATAAATTTTAACGATTTTTAAGCAACCATAGTTGTGAAATTTGCGTTACATGAAAAATTCAATGCTTTAAAATGATGAAATAAATGTTCAGAATGATAAGTTAATGCTTTAAATTATGAGAATTTTTTGTGTATATGATGAATATCTGTTGATGAAGGAGATGAAATATGAACAATCAATCTAGTTTCAATAATAAATAGTAGAATACTTAAAAAGCACATTTAAAATATTAATATATAAATATTAAATGAAATGAAAAGAAATTGAGACACAGAATCAAATTGAAGCCGTTAAAGGTATTTTGACAGTAATAACTTTGGCACTAAGAAAGCTGCGGAAAAATTAACGATGAAGATGAATTTGGTATGAAAAGAATTATTAACGACAAATATCCAAAAATAATGAATAATTTAAATGCAATTAATCAGCTTTGATTTAATAGTTTTTATATGATGAATTAAAATCCAAGGATGGTTAGAACAGCCTTTACCAAAAAGTGAAATAAACAAAATATTCAACTCAATTTATGAAGCTTTTTGTAAAAAAAGCTCACATTATCAGAGTGGATTACAAACTTAGTAAAAACAGAAAGCTTTTGATTTACTTCGAAATCATTGTTAGAAATTTTATAATAGAGAGTTTGTCATTATAACCGTATTGTCGCTCATATAAAGTTAAAGCTTCACTTTTGAATAAATTTTTCTTCAAAATTTCTCAAATTCGTATTCTTTATTCCACAAGTTATATCTACTATGTGTCTGAAATGCCAATATGCCTTCAAAATGTCTTCATGCCAATAATTATTGTGAGTGTTTTGACTTATTCAATATTCACAAAATTTTGTCAGAATAAAACTATTTTTCTGGAATAAGTAATATTTTCAAACTGTTTCAATAAGAACTAGTACACTTTGAAACTAAACTATTCAAGAAATGTCCAATATCCCAAATCATCTAGTTTCAAAAAAAAAACTCCCAAAACCGAACAGTATTTTAAAACACACCTAATCTTTCAAAACGACTTAGAAATACCTTGAAACTTACAGTTTTTTACATTGAGTTTTTCACCAAACCATAGGCTTTTCACCAAAATCTGGATTCCATATAAAATATTATAACATAATTCCAGCCATTTTTGCAGTAAAGATTCTAGTAGCATCGACTTTTAATATTCAAAACTCTGAAAAGCTGAAATGTTTTTGTGAAAGTTTTCATCGCATATTGTAATTAGTTTGTCTGGATGTTGAATAAGATTCAGTGATTTCATTAAAAAAAATTTTTATATGAGCATTTTTTCGCTAGTATAAATATCATATATCTAAAAAAAAGTGTTTTTATGAAAAAAATTCGGTTTTGATGATATGGGTGTTTATTCACTTACCCATCATACCATCTTCTATACCAGCCATTAAACCGAATCACTCATCCTACCATTCACCCACGACACCATACCAGCCTACACTACCCATCCACCACACCACACACCCATCACCCACCATAGCACCCTACCACACACTCACAACACCACACCATTCACGAACTGTAACACCTGAAACCATTGATGAATACTAGATTAGTTTGAGTCAAAACAAAACGCATGCAAGAGGATAGATTGATTTTCTGATTATAAACTTAAAGGTATTCTGTAATTATCAGTTCTAATGATTGATGAGGCAAGTTATTACAATGATTTGAGCCGATCAATATGTTAAACTATTTATAATGAATATAATTATGATTACTAAACTAGAAACTCAAAATATTGATTTATGTGAGAAAAGTAAAATATAAACCTATTAATAATTTTGTGAAGAAATATATCATTTATTTATATTGATTGATCGCTTTTAAATTATTCACGCGTTTATTATTATTTTTACTATTAAATACTTATTTTTTTATATTTTTTCATTGTTTCTTTTATTAATTTTTTATTGAAATTGAATGAAAAGTTTCTTCCAGCATATATATATTTCACTATGTTTTCGAGGAATGTTGTTAAAAAACAAATTTGATGATTATTGTTGTTTTTATTTTTATTATTATTATTGATATTTATTAATATTGATGTTTTTATTATTATTTTGATAAATGAGGTGGTGATGATGAAGATGCGATAGAGGGAGTTATAACCAATTAATGATGTTCATGACGTTAGAACACATTTTTCAAGGAGTTTTGACACTCCAACAATCTGACAAGTAGACTTTTTATTTTTATTTTTTTAGTTATTCTTTTTTTTTATTATTTCAATGGTTATATTCATCATCTCTCTTAATAGTCTTATTTTTTTGTGTTTTTTTGTTATTGTTATTATTATTGATAGTACTAGTAGTAATTAATTTGTTTTGCATTCCGGCGGCAAAGCAAGGATATTCTTCAAAACACTTAGTGCTACATTGAAAGCTGGCGAGTCCACATCGAGTACACATTGTCTTTTGGGATAACTTGATTGAGTCTATCCGCATAATTAGAAAAGGTTTGGATCTTTTAAGTCCAGAAGGTAATTTGAAGTTTGATGATTTTTTCCAAATTTCCGCTTTCTGTACATTAAATTAGTTTCATTATCAAATTGTAAGTTTTCGCCCAAAACTGAACCTGGTATTTCTGGGTTTGATGTCCAACGTCGTTTACCACTACGCTAACAAACTTATTAGTGCTAGTGGTAAGTGTCCTAAACTCTTATTTTCTGCATTTCCTTGTTCCCATTTTTTCTAATGTAGATTTAAAGGGTTGTATAAATTATACAAAACATCAAGTTACTGAAATTTTGAATAATCCTACATTATTCTTCTTTTCTATTTTTTCTTATTTATTTCGCGTTTCAAGATCGTAAAAAAAACAAAAAAAATTTTACATTAAATAATATATAAATGTATTTATTTTTAAACATAAATAAAAATTTAAAACAACGGACTAATATTGAAATAGCACCAAAAAAAATGACGTCATGAAAGATATGACGTCATGAAAGTTCAAACGATTAATATGAAAATATTTATTACATCCAGGTTGTGTGTTGAGTTTTTGATTTTGTTTTTATTTTTTTTATTATTTTGTATTATTTTTTAAAATTATTTTATATTTTTCACTATAACTTCATTTTCATTTTATTACAATTATCTTTTGTATATTATATTCCATTATCTCTCAAATCCTACTGTTAACTATCATAAGTACAGCATCATCATCCTCACTTACTAGTTCTAACCATAAAGACAATACTACCTGCGAAAGCACAGAGAAGCAGAAGAACCCATTTGAACATCGGGGGTCTGTCCATCTTTTCTGCGGCGTTTTGCTTGTTTTTGAATTTGGGTTTTTATTCCCTTTTGTTGATTGAGGTTTTTTCAATATTCAAATGTTGATTTTCATGTTTTGATTGCCAGCCTTCATTTAATTATTGAAATAGCATGTGAGGACACTATAACTTTCCTCTTTTTGTGGACATTATCTTTTCAAAGCCAGACTAGTCTTTTTCTATTTAACAAAGTCCCATTAAGCTTACTTTAGATTTATTTAATTTATTTTCACAGATTTCAGTTTGGTACCATTAAAATTTAGCTCCAATTCGTTTCAAACTTTCAAAAAAAACTTGAATTTTTAATTTAATTTATATATAAAAATCAAAAAATTGCAAAGATATTTTTATAGTTTTCAAAGAATTCTGCAATTTTTACACCAGCGTCACAATATACAGTAGTGCAGCGCAGAGATTCTGCTTATAAGGTGAATCCAGTCTCATATATATGCCGTTTTTCGCAGCTTCCATGCTAGTTTTTTTTATTTTGTATTTTTTTGACAACTTTTAAGACGTATGCTTCCAAAGTTTTGTTTTTAATTAAATATATTAACCTTCGGGATTATGGACCAAATTTCGATAATGAATTTGAGTTTTGGAAGTTTAAAAATGAGGTGCTTATGTTTTCAGCTTCAGTTTTGAAAACTTGAACGCATGAAACTTCTTATTTTTAATTTTACAAATATATAACTCTATTTTTAGTTTTCTATTTATAGCATAGTTTTAAATTCTATTTTGTTATCATTTTTCCGTATTATTTTCAAAATTTCATGTCATAATTCATCGTTTTTATATATTATTATTCATCCAAAATGTTACATTGTTTATGCTTTATTGTTTCTAATTTTTCCATTAAATATTATTTTATATTATTTATTCAAAGTTTTTCTTGTGCTGTGTTTTTTTAACGTGTTTTCTTCTAATATATGGACTACAACGCACAAAAGAACGATAATATAAAAAATGGCTAATGCATATTGAAACACAGAATTCAATAACATTGCTGCCTTAATCAGAAACTTATGACATTTCATTTTTGCATGGTAATTTCATCAACAGAACATGCCGGACCATCATACCAAATTGATATTTTTTTCTGTTTTTTTTAAGGAAGAATTTTTTCATAACAAGGTTATGCTTTAAAAAGAAATTAATTTGAGAAGCTTTTAATTAATCCATGAAGAATTTTGTTTTTTTTTGCAGTTTTAAATGGATTGCTGCATTTAGTTTTTGGCTTTTCTTTCAGTTTTTCAAATTTTTTTGTTTATTTAAATTTTATTTCCTAATTTATTGACTTCTTATTCAATTTTATTTTTTATTTATTTATTTTCTCCATTTTTTAATTTATAGATTTTTTCATCTTTTTCCTGTTACTTCATCTTCTTTATTTTCTAGCTTATTTATTTTAATCACTTCACCAACGTGGTACCAAAGTCAAGCTATTTTTTTTTTCATTAAGTGTTCCCATTTTTTTCTAATAAATTCTTTCGATGTATTTAGCCGATTGTAAATATTAATTCAAAGTTATATAATCGATAGTTTTTATAGTGTTAAAAATTAATTAAGAGTTTCTATTATAATGAAGATTTACTGTTATAATTTAAAATTCACATCATATTTATATACTTCATACTCTAAAGTATATTTCATTTCAAATAGTTATTCGAAGTTTTTAAAATGTTTCAGTCTTTTTTAATATGATTGCTAATGAAACCAAGTCATTCTAGTTTGTTAGACTTTGAAGCCAAATGTCAAGGGCGTTTGTGGTATTCAATAAGAGAGAGTTAACTTACCATAAGGTATTGGCATTTCAACAGTTTACTTCCGTGCTCAAAAGGCTGGTATCTCCCAAAATAATTAAGTTTCTTTTAATTCTGTGAACTCCAAGTTGTGTTTTTTTTCATGAAGTGGTTTTTTTTAAAGATTTTTTTGTGGTGTTAAAATGATTTCTCATTTTAGTCTTTTTGATTTGTTGTTTATTTACAAACGTTTTGAGTTTTTTTGCTGTTTTGAGTCAATTAAACTTTTCCTAATGAAAACTAAGTATATGCACAAAAAATAGAATTTAGAAACTAAATATTCAAAAAGAAAATCTGAAAATCGATACAAAAAATATAAGTGATATTTCAAAAATAAAAAATAAATATAAATATTGTATGTACGATCGTTTATGGCGCAGTTGAAAATTTTTTAAAAAGTATTGCTTTATTCGCAGTTTTAGGTTTTTTTTAGCTGCGAATCTCAATGTCTGTTTTAGTGTTAGCTTTCAAATAAAAACGTCACTATTTTAATTATTTTTCAGTATTGAAAAATCTGATTTCAAGCTAAAAACGATTTTTAATCCAAAACTGCAGTAGAATTGAACACAAAACAAGGGATTTTTTTATATTTCTGCATCACACCGACGCCAACTCACTAAAGTCCAATCCTGACCTTTTTTTGATGAGCTTGAGTGAAAGGATTTTGCTTGAAGCAAGTCATCAAGAAGTTATGTAGTGGGAGTAGTATCATTTATTGTTTTACGGATGATGCCGAAAAAAGATTGGTAGATACAAACTTCACAAAAAACAGAAGAAAGTCGTGTAATGATCCCATATTTTTAACCACGACTTAAATTTCTAATGGAATCGTTCATGACTTAAAAAACACGTAAAATCTCATCTAGAGTAGAAACAAAGACTTAAATAAGCATTCCTAGGTGACAACTGAAACATCTCAAAAAAGGTAAGAGTCAGAGAATCTTTACTTAGGCTTTTGATTGTTACCCGGGTCAATAGGTTCTCAAGAGAAGTTTATTTTTAAATAATCTTTCAAAATTCTGGAGACAACTATTGTTTGAGAATTTTTAATGGTTTAAAATCTAAATTCTTATTAAGCTTTTGAACATTGTTCATTTGTTGAGTATTTTATATTGACTTTTTGTTGTATTTGTTGCTCATGTTTAAATAGATACATTAATTGATATTCTTTTTTTTATGTTCAATACATTCCATACAAAATTATTTTTAGATATGAAACAAATTTTTCAAAGTTGAATCTTTCTTTTATTATCACATGTTAACTTTGAATTATTTTCATAGTTTAGAAAAAAACTAAAAATTGCAATTGAAAAGATCAAAAATTTTGGGTTAAAACAAATAAAAAAAAATTAAATAAATGAGAAAAACTAAATGAAACCGGAAGTTTTGATGAATAAAACATTTTGGAAAACATGGTGTAATTTTTAAGATTAAAAGTTCATGATTTAGTAAAATTTTTGAAAGACCACATTGCTTCCATAAAATTATACTTTTTCAATGATTTTTTTCAATTCAAAAGATCTATTTCTTCAATGAAAGGACCAAAAGAAGATCAATTTTTGTAAGTGTAAATGATGGGCCATTGTTCAAAATCTCGCTACATTTGAAGAGCTTTTTTATTTGGGCTTCATTGATTAAATCGAAAGGTGTCGAAAACAGCATCTTTGAAAAATTCGAAGTTTTAAATATTTTTCATTGATAAGAAGCTTATAAAATAGTTTATATGAGGATAATTCCGCTAATATTTTTATAGCACATCCCTAAATAACAGAATCTCAAGCCGCCTCTTGCATTAATTCATATTTATCTTCAAAAATATGGTAGCAATTGCGAATAATACGGAGATGAGAGAAAAATATTTCAATAAATACAAAAGAAGGCAGTTTCATGGCGGTTTTATTACCAGGCCTGTAAATTTCATTCTTAGAAATTTCATTGCAAATCAATAGACCCGGCTGTAGAATCGCAATTCAATAGTACATTTTGAGAAAATTTTCTGCCTCTTTCATTATCGTTTTAGTTCATTCCATTCATAGGCTTTCATACATTCTGATGCAAGAGAAATTTCGAGAAATAGTCATTTGGTTTGGGATAGTTTTAATCACATTTTTATTATTTTAAAGATCCCAAATCTTTCAGGAATTGTTTATTTTATTATTTAAGTACGATTATTTAGCAATTTTTACAAAGTCTCGAGCTTTTCATTTTTATTTCTTAGTTTTCTCTTCTTTAATTCTTCGCTCGTATTATTTCAATTTATAAATTCACAAATATTGTGTTCAAGGGCTTTTTTGAGAAATGCACGTGAAACCTTGGAACTTATCAGATATTTCTTGAAGAATGTTTTATATGTATACAAAGGACTTTTTCAAGATGGAACCTGGTGTTTTTTTGTTTAAATAATGCATTGTTTCAACATTAACTAAAATATTCTAGTGGTGAGCAGGAAGAAGGGTTTGAATTAGATAAAAAAATAAAATTTTACCTCTGAAAATGAATATTAAAAAACTAAAATTCAAAATATAATATTAAATTTTTATCTTAACTCTAAACCTCATTAAAAGCAGTGAAAAAATTTTTTGAAAAAATTCTAATCCTAAAATCCATCAGAGAAGCTCGCAGTGAGGCATCGAGCCCGTTAAAAAAATTGCAGTTTTCATTTGCAGAGAAACAGAGTGAGAAAGCAAAGGTTTATTTACAATTCCCAGCTTGACCGCCTAGTGGAAACTTCAATAATTTATTGTTTTTTTGTCACTTTGTGTTTTTTCTTTGTGATTTTTGGAAATTTAACAGAATTTTCCAAGCAGTAGTGCGGTGTTGTGGTGAGAATTTGGTTTAATTGCTTGGCTTATTACCCCTCAGAGATTTTTTCTTTTTGTTTTTGTGTTTAATAATTTTTAATTAAAAAAATAAATAAATAAAGATTTTTGAATATTTAGAGTTTTTAACATCGGTGAAAGGTATTATTTTTCTCAAAGCTGCATTTTTTTATTTATAACATACTATATTCAAGATTACCTTTATTATTCTTGCTGTTTCATCAGCTAATTTTTTTCCTATTATTATCCGCATATGTTTGCCAAGTCTGATTTATAAATTTGTTTTTCTTATCTTTGCAAGTTTTGTTACCTTAGTTTAAACAATAATAAAAACAGAAGATTTGTCTAGCAAGAGCGTTACCCACACACATATAAACAATGTTCTAAGCTGAAGGTACACTACACCAACAAGAAGGTTTGTCCGGTTAGTTGCTGAAAACCTCAAAGCTCCAAATCCAACTTCATTCCACCATATTTTCCTCACTTTTTCAGGTTTTCACAGAAGTTTTGTTTCGATGTTTCTTCAAGACTTCAGATATGAATATGAAATTTGTTTTCAACGCACAATTAATTGAACATCAATATTAGTTTGGTGTTGAGTTTCAATATAAGGTTAATAAAGCATTGAGTGCCTTCAATTTATGACTACAAACTTGCATAAATTTCAATGCAGCCATTAACGCAAACTAAATTTTATTGCAATGCTCTTTTATAAAACATAAATTTCACTATTCACGGCATTAATTTCACAAATTTCAACTCTTATTCAATAGATTTCCAAGCTGACACACAAATTGGATTTTTTATTTGCTGTATTACTTTCGCACACCCACGCACACACGCACACACACTCACACACACATACCTTCTTACCACACAACCTCTTCAAACACATGACACACACAAACACATGTGGTCTCACACCTCTCTCACATATTTCCACTTGGCAATAAAGCCGAAGTGCGGAGGAAGTGGGCCGACGCTGCGAAGGTCGACAGAATCATCGGCTTTGAAAGGTCCCATAGTGTGATGGGTGGTTAGAGCTATTGTAGCTGAAGCTTCAATCGGGAACTGGTAGTTTTTAGTAACGTCTAATTCTTTCGTTGTCTTATCACTCAGGTTCAAAACTACTAGAAGCCTGTGTGGAGAAGATAAAGATTTGTTGAATAGTATTGTAAAGTGAATATAGATGGTTGGAATGGTGATAAAAGACGCCACCCGCCTAGTTCAAACCTATAAATTCTCTTAAACAATGTATTCCACGCACACTTTCTTTTAAATTAATATATCTCAAAAATTTAAGCGTTCAGCGGCTATAGAATGTATTGATAGGGAAGTATGAGTTTTGTCATATTGATGTTCAACTCAGTCTGTCGTGCAGTTTTACATGTGCACCTCTAAATTGTCCATTGTTTTGTGTAACATTCCAACGTGACTCAGTTTAATTTTCCTTTTGATAATTCACCATTATTTCAACTCAACTTAAAGACTTTATTTTTTTTTTCAACTTAAACAACCTTAACTCACTCAGTAACTAGTGAAAACGAGAAATTGTCTCTAAGACAGCCAATTGTAAACAAAACACCCAAAATTTTTTCAACACCTCCATTTCACCTGTCGTCTCCTTGGTATTCTCTCACGTAGGTTATAACTTGAGAGTCGAAGAAGCCGAAGTGAATGCCGCCAAGTTTCAATGAATTCCTGTCCCTCTTCATCTTTGCTAATCTTTCTATCAGTCTCCAAACTGAGTCTTCTTTGCTTTTGAGGGTCTGAGGAATCGGAGAAGATGATTATAGGTGGGTAGAAGAAAATGGAAAGAGTGAAAAAAAATAGAAGGTGGAGGGGTATGGGGTGGATGAGAAAAGATGAAGTGGGTAAGATATTATTTGATGAAGGAGAGAGTCTGTGGAGAGTGAGAGAGTATGAAAGAAATCAAGAAAATGGGGGAAGTTGGGAGAAAATGAATGAATGAAAGAGTATATAAAAAGAATAATGAGAGGGGATATAGAAGTATCGTGGTTATGACGTGAGTCTGTGAAGAATGTTCTGAAAAAATGCTGTTGTTCAAAATTAATTATCAAGTGGCTTCGTATTATTGTTTAATTATTTTATGTTTTCAATTGATTTTTGAAGGTTTTGTTTCAAATTTTTTCACATTTTCCAATGCTTTTTATTAAATAAAAAAAACTTTGGTTGCAATTTTTTATTTTAGTTTAAAAAAATACATGTTCCAGAAGTATTTATGAATAATTATAGACGAAGGCAATAAATACCGTTTAATATGGTATTAAATACTTTCAAAATTTATGAAATATATTTATGAAATAAATTTTTTCTTGTTTAGTTTGTTTTTGAAAAATTCATCAATAAATTTTTTTTTAAAGTAAAAACTAAACCTAAAAATATTTTTAAGCGATGTCAGATTAATGATTTATTTAATTATATACGATTTGAAAAACTATTTCAATTCGTTTTAAAGACTTTTTGTTCTAGAAAATTTCAAATTCATCTACACAAACGACTGCCATTAAATTTTTGAAAACATTTTTGGAAGGCATTTCTAAATTCACAACATGTATCCTAATTATTTTTGAATTCTTTTTTCCGAAACGATAAATTTCCAGTCAAATTTGACATTATAACAAATTCCTTGAGTTAAAGCACTTTATTTTTTATTTTGTACCCGCTAATAAAATTAAGTTCGACTATTGCGTTTCAAGTAAACTGTACACCACATAAAACATAAAAAGCTACTAATATAATAAAAAAAACAATAACAATAAATAAAACAATAAAAATAATAATAATAATAATAGATTAAACTTACCTCAACGTTGTTTTCTTCTCGATTAGCTTTGAGGTTTAGTTTGAGCCATGGGTTCACGTTGGCAGCTGGAGAAAATCCGGCATTTGTAGCGTTGGTCCAGTACATGGGTTGTCGAAAGCCAAAACGAACTTTCTATTGTATGAATTAGATTTGAAGTTATCGTATGGATCTTTTTTTTGTTTCATTTGAGAATTTTTATTTCATTTGTTTAGAATCATCTTTAAATGTAAAGTGATTCAGATGGTTAATGATTTGGAGGGTACCTTAATTCAATAAGGATTTATGAATTTATGAGAGCATTATTAAAAATGCATAAAGGGAATAATACTCAGTGTTCTTTAACAGTCTTTCAAGCGTTTGCAATGGTAGTGATTTATTGGTTCTACTTATTATGTATAGCATAAAAGAAAGTCTAAATTTGCTTGAAAGCACAATTTGATTTATCCTACTGATTCTAGTATAACTCTGAATGTAAAACCGTTTTGTGGCAGAAAAAAATCCTACAAAACTATGCGTAAATCCTTACGCCTTCAAAACTCGTTCGTTTAATGGAATTTAAAATTAAATTTGTATCTACCTTATCATCGTATTCAAAGACTGGGTCTTTTTCTAGATTTTCTTGTGTTTCGTCATCTTCCATCTCAATTTCTTCTCCGTAATACAGCCCTGAAGCTCCGGGTAGGGTCATTTTCAAGAGGATCAAAGGTCGAGTCATGTTTTGACCAGCACTGGTCTCAATACGGCTGTTGTCTTGACCTCCAGTCTTGAAATGTTTTCGGAGTGTTGTGATTGTTTTTTAATGGATTTTAAACTCCTAATCAGTTTTACGGAAATTATTTAATCTTCAACGCTTGAAGGGAAAGGATTTTTGTTGGATAAAATGAAATATTTGAAATTAATGGAGTGTATAAAAGATTTAATTCATAAAATCAAAAATCTAAGGCGTTTTTAAATTCATCAGCGTACCAACCGTCCAAAGAGTGATGAAGCCTTCGGGAATTTTTTCCAGAAAGTTCTAAAAAGCAAAAATAAAGAAGTTGAGGTTATTTTCATCAGTCAATTAAATCTATCTACTAATCAATCAATCTTTCTAGTTTTAACTGTATTAACTATTCATGTGCCCCATCAATCAAACTTATATCAAAAAGATAATGCTATCCATTTCAATCAAATTTTTGCTCTGACGTTGAGTTTTGCAACTATGTTTAGGGTGTATATTTTTGAATATTTTAACGCATATGTTGAGAAAAAACCCATGGAAAGAAAGCAGAAGAGATAAGAAAGCATAAGGTCATTTTTATGAATGAAAGACCATCCCATTGGAAGAAATGCTTTTAAACGACAAACAAAAAATCCAAAACCAGAACTTCCAAAACAAACGAAATCTTTTAAAAAATTACTTGAACACCTAGATAAAGCTTAAGTTTTAACTTTTAGGAGCGGGACAAGATCTTCTGATCCCTTACTGCTCATGAGATGCTGGTTTATAGGTACATGAGCGTTGTCCCCACACTTATCAGTGAAATATCTGTACACATATTCTTCGTGGGTTGAATCACCGTCTGTTAATAAGACTCTTGTTCTGTTGCTGGTGGTGGTGGTGGTGGTGTTGGTGATGGTGGTGGTGTTTATAGTAATAGTTGGATTGAAAAATAATGAATATATTTAATTTCATTTCAATTACAGTAATTTTGTTTATAGTTGGTATATTCAACATTGAAAATACAAACTTGTCAAAATTTGAAACTAGATCCCGCCATCTGCCGATCAAATCTATCGAATCATTCTGGTATCTCGAAGATGAAAATTTCTGTCAAAAATCATTCTACATAATAAGAACTTAAAAAAGATAAAGTTTAATCTACTGAAATTTTAAATAACTAAAAATTATATTCTTTTCTAAATATTTCTAAAAAATCTTTCTCAATCTTAATTTTTTTAGTGAAAATTTTAAAATATAATTCACCATTTTCAATATGTATATTCCTGCTACCAAAAACATCTTAATATGGATTACTTTGTATTGAAACAAAACGCAATTAATAAAACGAGAAAACAGCGCTTATAATTGGATGAAGCTAAGTTTTTCAATATGTTGAGAATACCATCTTCAGGCATACATAAACTGAATGCTATTGGTATAGAATTAATTTTAAAAATTGTTGAAAACAAGCTCACGTCTTGGGGGTTGTCTCGCAAATCTGAGGTTTCAAGTAAGAAGTCTGAATGCTTTATCTTAAAACCGTCAATGCCGAAGTTCAGCCAATACTTCAGAGCATCCTTGAGTGGGTTGGGAGTGAATATTGTCAACAGAATATCTTAGGGAACTTGCGTGTTTGGTTTGAGAATTTAGGTTAAAATGAACGTTCAAATTTAATGTTTTAGAGGTAATAGAACGGTTTTTTGAGGTTATTAAAAGTACATGTGGAAAATTGCCCCAGTGAAATAGTCAATATGTGTATAGCTTAAAATGTAGATTCCATGCGATACAGCATTCTGTATCATACATTCTATTGTATTTGGCATTATTTCAGCAATAATATTAAGAATGAAGTTCAAAATAAAATATTCTGAATTTCAAGCTCACAAACTTATCCATTCAGAGTTAATTTCACTTTTCAAGTGGTATCTATTCTCGTTTCAAATCTCTAATTAACTCGAAACTTTTTAAGAAACGTAAAACCTACTTCAATTTCTTCTCTGATACCCTCACTTCGCAGATTGAGCTCAACTTGGGTTGATAAAAACTGGTTGTAGTGGAATTTGGAGTCAAGATCTGAAGGATCTGTCTGCACCCAAGCAGATTTTGTTTCGTCATAGAAATTTTTCTGTGATGGTTATGACGTTATATGACGTATTGTGAAATAAATAGAGGTCTTAGTTGTATAACTGACTTTTTATTTCATGTATAAGAATTATAAATTAGTTGAAAGTATAACAAAAGTATAGTTAACATTCTAGTTATAAAATCAACAAGCTTCTTTTCAATGTTGCCTAAGTTGTTATAAAAAACTGTTACATAGTTCAAAAAACACCTGCTATACATAAGCATAACCGCACAGAAGATCAACTAAGTTTTACCCACCCAACTGTTAGGTTCCTTGCTTGCAGAGACATAACTGTTCCAACCTTGATTGTAAGGGACAGCGTTTTTGAAGGTATCAAACCAAGGATGGTCTTTGCTTGAGTGGTTAGGCACGAACTCTATAATCACTTTCATGTCTTGGGGTTTTAATGGATAGCTTCCAGTTTGTTGAATGTATGTAAAAATTTTTCAATTGAAAATTATTTTGATGTTGAATGTTAGTAGTTTCAAAGGTCATTTTTCATTTTTTCTGACGTATTTGTTCATGAATTGAAAGTTATTTAAGAAGAATCCTGATATAAATATTTTTTATATATTGTTTTATCGTCAAATCTTTTTAAATCTCACCATGTTTGTGAGCAGAAGCAATGAGATCAATAAAGTCATTCTCAGTTCCCACGCTAGCATCAATCGCTTTATAGTTCTCCACCTCGTAGCCATAGTCGTATTTAAAGGCTAATTCTGATGCTGAGCTGTGGGTTTTAAGCAGAATCATCAGCTCCTCAAAACTCATTTCGAAGCTGAGTCTCATTGATCGTAAAGAAATGTTATTATACTTTCTTAATATGTAAAATAAACTTACGGAGAAGTAGTACTTCTGGATTTTAAAATTGAACTCAACACAATAGCATCAACCCCCAACTCCTTCAACAAGGGCAACTTTTTTTCGACTCCTATCAAATGAAGCATTATTTCAACAAAACGACTTATGTGATGTAAAGTGGTATTTACAAAGAACTTTTCCTTGTAGACCTAAGTGCTTGCTATAAATTATATGTAGTGATAATACACTGGAAAACATGTCCTAATTGTCGGCCCACTCGGGATCAAACCCTGTAACTTTAGGTAATTAATCTAATGCTCCATTTTTGAACTATACAGGCAGACATAACAACTAACAAAAAACACGTGATTGATTTGAAAAAACCACAACTAAAAGAAAAAAAGAAAGAAGTGACTTCAAAGCATTACGAAACGCTTACTTCTCCACAAAACCGATGTACACAGACAAAACTCTCAAAAGTTATAACTATTTTCACTCACCTTGCAGATCTCCAATCGTATCGTTGTTGTAATCGTAGAAACTTCTGACATACACATCATAGAACACACTGCTGTGGTACCACTGTCTTTCCGGGGGTGCGCCACACCTGATTAGTCCATTTGGCTTGTTTTTACTTATATCAATTTTTGATATTCTCTTTAAATATAATTACAAATCTACTTTGCTTGTTATTGCTTCTTATATTTATTATCAATCTTCACTTCAAATATTCTAACGTCTCTGAAAGTTACTAAAAATAACAACCCAATCATAACAGACAGTCTAATTGTTTTTAAGTAGGGCTGGATTTAACGTTATCTTTTTATATTTGAAACCATAGAGGCATGAAATAATAATGCTTACCTAGGCGTTGTAATGGTCAGCACAACCACAGTGGCCAAGAAAGCTAACCAAATCAACCAGAAGATTATCTGGGGGAAGATTTGAATTTAAATATGGGTTGAAAATTATACTTGGTAGAAGATAAATGAATCATAAGGTTTACATAAAATTCTTTCAAAATATTCAAAATGAATATCAATAGCTTTCATGCTCTTAACTTAAAAAATTTTTCAATAATTAGTCTTATTAATTAAAAAATTCTTCTCAACCATAGTTGAACATCAAAACACATTATAGCAAAATGGCATAGAACAATAGAAGACAGCAGACCAAAAATTTTTACCTTTAAACGCTCCCAAACCCACCAAAGCGATCAAGCGAAGAGTGTTCCAGAATGGAGTACTGGAGAACTTGAGAACATCTTCTTTAGTCATGTTGGGGTATGTTTCCGATAAAGAGCTGACTGATGGACAGTTCTTTTCCACTTTTGTCTCGTCTTTTGGAGCCATCTGTGAAAATGGAAGTTTAGAGGTTTTTTTTGATTTATGTATTGAGTATCAGGTTTTTTTTCAAATATTTTTATCGAAAAATCAAGTTTTTAACGTTAAATTCTTTATTTAAATATTTAATTTCACAAAAATTTTAATGGTTTTTAATATAATATAATCAAAAAAGATTTCAAAACCATTACAGGAATCGCAAACTCAGTTGGGTCAACATTCTCCAGGTTGATCTCAGTGTAAGGTGGAGTTGATGACTTGGTCTTGACTTCAGTCCCGAAATGGGTGACATGCCCATCTTCTTGCCCGTTATAACCGTTGTTAATCATGATTGAGCGCCAAGAGAAACATTCAAACCATGAGCTTTTGAAAGTTTCATTATGGGATGATGAAATTGTTATATATATTTTCAAATAGACTTTGTACTTCTTGAGAACACTTTATCGCCTGATCGATTGAGTATCTTTATAAGATATTTTCATTCTTTCTTAAAGGTTGATAAGTTTTGGGTTTATTTTATAGCTTAGAACGATTAAGAAGGTTTTAGACAAATTTCTAATCGATTTTATGAATGATTTCAATAGTTATACCTATATTTAATTAAAATTTATAACTATATTTAATTAAAATTTATAGTTATATTTGAATAATAATTATAATTATATATGAATAATATTAATAATTATATTTAGATAATAATAATGATAATTATATTTAATTAATAATAACAACTATATATAATAAATAATAAATATAATTAACTAATAAGTTTCAAATTGTTATATTGCTAGGAACAAATGCTTTTATCAAAGTAAAAAGTTCTTGAAATTATTCAAAATTTAAAAATCAATAGATTGTGTAGCAAAGTCTTATCACAGTTTTTAAAAATAGATAATCATTTTAATTGTTGTGGCAGAAATTTTGTTTGCTTCTTTTCAATTAATAACAAACTGATAACTTTATAAATAAGTACAATTCTAATTATTTTCTATCAAAGTCAGAAACCGTGATGAAATCAAGCTTTATCGAGGTTCTAAACACTTGAGATAAATTCAATGAAAATCGAATCTCTTCAAAGATATGTTTTTAAAAGTTATACGATAAGATCAACTTTTTTGGAGTTTTTTTTAATTTCGATAAATATTCATTAAAAAACATTGTGAGTTTGAATTTATTTAAATTGTTTACTAACTAAAAAAGGATTATTGAACGTCGCAAAAATGAACAAAATTGCCATCTTGGGAATCAAATATAACTTTAAAAGTTTTTAAAATGGTCGCTAGATGAATTTTTGACTTTGAGGGTTGCGATTTAGTTTCAAATTTTAGAAATAATGTAATTTTTTTTATAAAAAAACTTTTTATTCATAAAATTGTAAAAAAAAACATAAGTTTGATGATATTTGAGGATATTATAAATAATTCTGAAGAAGATTTAAATCAACGAAAGCAATCAAATGATGAAATGGAAAGTTGTGAAAATACTTAAAAATTTGAACTTTTTAGAACTGTTTTCATTATCCCTGAAAGGAGTTAATTTCATTTCGACGATAAAACGCTTGGTCTTAAGTATTTTCAAAAAAAAACGGTAACTAATATGAAAGTGCTCAAGGAGAGACTAAAATCGTCAAAAATGTAGTTTTCGCCGCTTAAAAAAGCACTAAGGTTGTGTTGTATCTTTATTTCCATTACAACACACAAAAACACACGTTATGAAAAATTAAGCTGTGTTCAAAGGGTAAAAATTCCACCAAAAACTGACACGTCTTTAAAAAAATTTTATCAAACAACAGAAGCAGTCTCACTTAATGACGCTAACTAACTTAGTGGAGATTAAAGGAAGCGTCGAAGTTGATTCGCTCCAAAAAACAAGTTTTTGCCCGAGTTTTCGAATAAAAATCCGATTATGAGAAAAAAAGAAGTATGTTGGAATTTTCGATGCCAGGAATTCACATTTATCCTCTGTTTGCGGGCCTTATTGCATACTTTTGTGAACAAAACTTGGCTTTTTTGAGTTTTTTTCAGAAGTTTTGTTCAAAATTTAAGTGAATTCTATGGAAACTCTTGTTTAAAAATAAAAAAATGAATTAATGCAAGTACGTGCTATCAAATTCTTTTGATTTTTTACGATGATTTCGAATAAAATAATTAAAAGTCTACCGCTTTGTAAATAGGCTTTTCTACTCGGCTTGTTTTAAAACCATTTCAATTTGAAAAGAAAAAGCAAACTTTTTCAAGCGTACTTTTATTTTTTATTTCAAAATTTTAATTTTTTTAATCACTCTTCTTTATAAGTTTTAAGCCTTTTTTATAAAATAAAACAGGCTTTTATTAAATTAACTTTTTTAAATCCAGCAAAAAAAAACTCAAGCACATAAATATAATTAAATTACAATACTTGTGATTATTAAATTTGAATAACTTTTAAATTTTCAAACATAACATTTGAGCGTTTACAGACAAAACAAAACTTCAAAATCTAAATTCCATGTAAAACCTTCAATGACATTCAAAATGAAAACATGGAACATCCAACCCCTCCAAGCAGAGAGATACTGATGAAAAATAGAGATTAAACACCCACACGTCATAATGTTCATTTCAAACTCATCATACGCTATCGTTCAATGCTCCAGATGACATAATGTTATGATATTACGCTGCAATAACATGAAATAAAAAATGTCAGAGTTTTTTTTGGATTTGAGTTTTTTTGTGAAATATTTTGGCTACTAAAAGCTTGAAATTGTTTTGTTATGGATGAAAAACAATGATGAAGAACTGTGTGATGATAATTGC
The DNA here is from genome assembly GCA_964035795.1 of Pterobdella sp. o SKG-2022. NCBI lineage: Eukaryota > Metazoa > Annelida > Clitellata > Hirudinida > Piscicolidae > Pterobdella > Pterobdella occidentalis. The sequence continues at coordinate 8,066,006 of OZ038325.1, read as the reverse complement.
TGATATAAAACATGCTTTTGGAAGCCAAGTAATAAGAAAATTCAATTAAACAACAGATCTTGGCTACATTTTGGAGAAAAACTAGCTTAAAAATGAGGTGGATAAAAAAAAACTCAAAGACAAATGTAAAAACTAATAAAGAAAAACTTAAGTGCACATACAAAAAGAACGAGACAGACACTCAAAGAGATAAAAGCATACAGGCAAACAACCGCCAAAAATATTGTATACTGCAATTCCAAATGATTTATGAGTCCTGGTCATTTTGTGCGCGTACATTGCACAGAAAACATCAATAATAAACGCAATAACAAAAAAAATAATTCATCATTAAATTATATTGAATAACTTTGAAAAAAACAAAATATTTTGTGTTTAAAAGATTCTATCAAAAAAGGCGCATTAGTATTCTGTAGAATATGATTAAAAATTCATCGAGATAATAAAACTCAATTTGAAGAAAGTTGCAGAAGTTCACGAGAATATTATAGAAGTTTTTGAACTTTTTGATGGCATTAGTACATAATTCACAAATTCAGCTGAGTGGCTTGGCTTAATGGGAGATTTGTATTCGATAAGATATCAACCTAATTATATCTCACATAGTACACAAAAAGTCATACCAACCTCCTCCGAAAACTTATAATTAAATTCATAAATATGATAAAATACACTCAAAATATCATCAAAATGTTGAGTTTTCGAATTTTCTCGATATATGTGGAAATTAAGCAACAAAAAGGATTATAGAACCGTTATTCCAAGGCAGAAGTCCGAATCCCACTGAGCGAAAATAAAATAATGTATGCACCCAGCACGACTTTAATTTTGCCTTTAAAATATTTTTTTTTACTTTTTTAAGCTCATCTTTTTCCGCTTTTTTCACGTTATATTAAAAAATGCATTTATTTTGTTTATTTTAAAATAGATTAATGGCCTTTGGTGAGATGGAATAATCACAAATTTAGTTTGATAATACATGTAATAAAGAATAATGCTGATCAAAATATTCGAGAAATACTATTTCAAGCTCATAACCTGTATTGAATTTTTAAAGCCGTGTTTACAGATAAGTGCTTTTCGATATATCTTGCAGTTAGCTTTATTCGTATGAGCAGTAATAAACTAAACCTCAAAACTAAAATAAAACAAAAATCTAAAAAAATATTAGAACTACCCCGCCACTATAAAAAGGCATAGAACTCCAAACGTGTATGTAACTATATTACTTGAAAAGCTTATATGAAGTCATGTATAGATTTACGATTGTGTATATCTTATAGAAGGTCCATACATACACTTCCATACAATCTCACATACAAGCCAACATATATTATCCGCACGCCATAAAATTGGTATAAACCATAGGAGATGTTTATGTATGCTAGGTAGTTGAACCATTTTGAATTTAGGGGATAGAACTCAAAATTTTATGGTATTAAAGCGCCATTTTGTATTCGTCAACATCCTAGACGCTTTTATCTTTCTTTGATTGGGTTTTAATTGCCGCAGTGTATTATAATGGACATAAAACTGCGTTGTTAAGGTTATTGTTGGTAAAATCTTGGGAAGTTGATAATAAAACAGGCATCAAAACTAATGACTTTGCCATAATCTAGAACTTGAAATGCTTGGTTCAATGACGTGGAACTCGTTTAATGACGTCAATCGTGCAACTGAAAAAAATGTTTTAAAAATTTAATCAAAAACTCTGATAGATAAACAAATGATAACAGTAAGAAAAACAAAAAAACAGTTGATAATTCAAGAATCAAAACTAAAAGTTGATTATAGTTAAACAAGACATAGCTCAAAGCACAAGTTGATTTGTCTTCTTTCAAAACAGTCGCAGAAAAGCAATAAGGAACTCATAAAAGAGACATAAAATGACCGTTAACGCAGTAGGTTGGTCTTAAATGTTGTTTTATTAACCTTAAATCGTTACTGAACTTCTACCACGATTAATATGCCATTAAATTTTACAAACTTTGTATTTTCGATTTTTTTTGGTTTTTTTCTATTTTTGATTTTTTGATTTCATGATTTGTTATATGATTTTGGTACGTTATAACAACGAATTAGATTTTTCCGGTGCAAATTAGTTTTTAATGGTTAATTGTAACTATTTTTTAACAAACATAAGATTATATTTTCAACTTGTTTTTGGTTAAAACCATTTATAATTTCCTTTTCTGTTTCTAAGCCTATATTTTTTTTAATTTCTTAGAACTCGACACCCTGTTCAATTGTTGAATTTAAAATGTTTAAATAATGAAATTTATTTAATTCTTTTATTAAAAATTTGAAATGTCATTAATGAACTGAACAAAAGGCGTCGAATTTGTCTAAACTTCACGTTCGCATTAAAATATTATAGATCTTTTGACGCATACAAAGTTTAGCTCTGAATTCGGCATGGTGTCAAACAAAAGTACATTTAAAAATTATGAATAGAATAAATTACTTCTTTAATTTTTATAATTTTGCTTCAGATCTTTACGGCCAAATATATCATTTCTAACACCAGTTTGATACCTCAATTTGCTTTTATTTATTTCATTCAGCTAAAAGTGAATTTTATTATCAAACTGAAATTTATATTAGAATTTCATAAATTATATTTTTCCAAAATTATCATAAATATTTAATAATTTTGCGAAAAATTTTTTCCAAGAAACGGTTCTTTGATGAATATTTCAACGAATTTTTCCAAGTTATGCGCTAGTCTCTAATATAGCTCCAGTGGGCTACCAGGAAGCAATTGGAAATAAAAGAATTTTATGGAAAAAAAGCGTTTTATAATACCGAGAATTTTTCGAGCTGATTAACTTATCAAATTAGTCGAGTTGAATTTTCCTTAGATGGACTCTGGCACTGAAAAAATAATTCCTTTTGCTTCGAGCAATAATTGCAAGCATTTTATGCAGAAAAAAGTATAAGATTGGTTCTAAATGAGTTATAAAATAAATAATATTTGAAATTCAAAACGAATATTTTGAAAACTAAACTCTTTTGAGATGAAAACAGAATAAATTGAATCTTCCACATCTCAAACTTCTTTCTATATAACTAATTTCCAACCATTTATCTATGCAAAACAATCCAAACTCCGCATGAAACCAATAAATCCTACTTGATTATTACAAGCTCACATCTGATTAAAACTGCAAAAACCAACTTGTCCATCGTTCAAAAAAAAGCCATTAAAAGACCTTTGCATAACGTTATGTGATCCCTCGTTCTTACAAATAGAAAAACACTTTCAAAATTTAAAAAATCTTCAAGATAAATCTTCTGCGTGATACACAAAAAACACAACTAATAGAAATATACTACAAGACTCGAAATCCTGTAGTTTATAATCAACATGGCATAACCAAAAGGTTTTTCATATCAATCCTAACGGCAGTATCAATTTCAATGCATCCCTCACACACCATAACATCTACATAGCTCGTGGCATGATTTATTTCTCCGTCTTATAAACACTTTCTAACCTAATACATCTATGCTACATGTATTCTAGCTCCATATTGATATTGATCCTTATTTTTTTGTGTTGTACACATTTTGTCTGTTTTATAATTCATCATATCTCACTATATTCATTTTCATTAATTTATCTCTCTGATGGCTAGTTTGGTTATTTTAAATATATGTCATATATGTGTTGTTTTTTGTTTGTATAAATTCCCTTTCTTTGTAGATTCTGCGTTATTTATGCTATTGTGTAGGTTATTAAAGGTTCTTTGAAAAAAATTGGTATTGACTGTTTATTCTGCGGAAGGTTGGGTGTGAGGATGTTGAAAACACTAGAATATAGATAAACAAAAAATGGGTAAAATATATGGGAATTTTGATGAATTGATGCGGGATTTTCGATGACTGATATATTAGGCCAGATTTTAAGAGTTTCAACCTGGAGTGAGGAAACCTTGATGAAATAGTAATGAAGTAATTTTTTTAGCTTGAAGGATTCAAAAAAGAGAAAATTTTCGATTCAATCTTTATGAGTACCAAAATAGTTTGTATATTTTATAATGTATTTTTAATACTTTTATGCAGAAAAAACTTTCCGGAATATATGATGAAAAAGTTTTGAAATAAATATGGGAGAAATTCTAACAAAAATGGAAACAGATCTATGATGTCAATTTGTACTGAAAATAATTATGAAAACGCAGTTCCTAAGTTTGAAAACAGCCATTTATTTAATAACCCATATTCGCATTTCCCAAAGCCTTTTTTGAGCTCCGAAAAGACTCGTTACAACTCCTCTACCATACAATACGAAGTAAAAAATAGCAACACAGATTTGCAGAGTTCAGATGGAAGTTTTTTTTTAATAAATAAAAACTACCAAGATCAGAACGGGAAGCATTTTTCTGGCCAGCAAAACAACAAAACGAACAAAAATATTGGAAATAATGGCAATTCAGAGGCTTTTTTGGGCGGTTCACAATTGATCAATAATAAAAAAAACAACAAAAAAGAAAGATTCCCAAATATAACAGAAAAGTTACCAACTAGTGATGAAATTTCTGATAAGAAAACCGCAAAAATGATTGATATAAACAACCTTAACAATAACGATAATAATAGTAATAATAATAAAAATAATAATAACAATAATTTCATGAGCTTGAGCAAGAAAAACTTCGAAAACTTAGACAATAAATTTGACGAAAACACAAAAAACCAATACAGCGAAAAAAGTATTAACCCAGACGGCACCACTACATCTGCTGATATTGACACTAATAATCAAATTACATCTAATAACTCAAGTAGCCAAATTAACGGAATTTACACCGACATTAACCCGTTCAACGACATGTTCTCGAGTAATCTTTGCAATCACAGATCATTTTTGGAAGATCTCAATAATTCTCCTGTATCTGATATTCCAAATAATAAAAAATTATTCAATTCCGCTCCAATTTATGAAAATATTTCTGATAAAAGCTTTTCGAACTCTTCGAAATTCAATAACTCATTCCACACTTTTATTGACTACAACAACAATGTTGATAACAATAACAACACAATTGAAACCAACAACTCAACAAACTCTTTAAACAACCACAACAATCTGGAACTTTTGAGCAACAAAAACAACACTAGTAGATCTCAACTTTTCAGACCAAATAGTATCAAACCCACCAACGATAAAGACACGATCACGTCACCATGGCAACCCTCAAACTACCAACAACTAGAGCCTCACCCACCACATATCTTACACCATCCTCCTCCCCCACATCTCCCCCACCAACCATTCTCCCACCTTCCCCCTCAGCCACCACCTCATCTCACCCAGCCACTTCAAAACCTCCCACCAATTCCACAACCACCTAACATACCATCAAACATGTCAGAACCTCCACAACAGTTTTTTCCAGGACATTTTCGATATCATTCTTTCACCCAGACTTTTGCTGATATGAGGGGCCCTCTGTATAACCCTTCTTCTTTCATGCAGCCCCAACTGCATCCCCATCTATCCTCCCAACTTTCTCCCCAAATCCAACCCCCGCACCTACAACATCTAACATCTCAACAACACCAACAACCATACTACAACAGTAATAAATTTGACCAAATCGAAACTCAAAATTTTATTGAAAAACCTAAATTATCTAACAAAGTGAGTTTTTCGCCGCAGCAAAACAAAAACAACAAGCAAAACATAAAAAAGAAGCAAAAAACGACAGAAGAGTTTTGTTACAACAACCCTCAACATTACAACAACATAAACAACCATGAAAATTCCTTCGATTCTGGTTTCACTAATTCAGCTTTTGCGAGTTACCAACGCAACAGAAGAAATTCTTTCTCTCAGCCTCAAAAACATCAAAGCTATTTCCAGCCACCCCCACAACGCTTACAGCAACCGAATTACGATCATTCCCAATATAACTACAGTGAGAACATCTTACCCATGTACCCGCCACATTTTGACTACTTCAACAACAACAACAACAACAACCACAACCCGTATAACACTTCCAACTCCTTCAACAATAATTCTTTTAGTAATGACTCCTCTCATAGCAATGGTTTCAATCATAAGCACGAGATGAATGAGCATCTTAAGGAGCTGAGTCCACTTCAACTACCCCCCATCCAACCACCCCAACTTCCACCTCTACAGTCTCTTCAGCCCCCTTTACAAAGCCACTTACCTCCTTTGCACAAGCAGACGTTTGTACTAGAGCCCAGTAAAGAAGCCTTCGAGTCTTCAAAAAGCAGAAACAGTAATTTTAATTACTCATATAACACCAAAAGCTACCAGCAATCATTCTCTTCAAAAACTCATTTAGAAGACACAAAAAATGACGTATCGACGACTAGTGCTACTTCTACAACTGCTCTGCACAACACACCGCATTCCAATATCGACAAAACCACTGCAAACTATGATATAAACGTATCGGCTTACGAGTCCAACAACAACAGCAACAACAATGGCAGTTTTGAAGCATTCAAATACAACAATGCGAGCAACAATAAGAACAAAAAAAATAAAAGCAAAGTTCAAGAACAGCTCAACACTTTTTATGACAATGACAACAACAAAAACAACTCCGCATTCAGCAGTGGCAACTTAATGATTGATGAAAAGAATTTCAACGACTTAGATACAAAACTCTCTGAAGAGATCCAAAAGAAAGCTGAATATTTTGACGACGAGAAGATAGGAGTATCTGAAATTCACTGCCAAGATGGCGAAGGAGGCTCAAGTCATTCCGGAAGTCGTCCATCATCACGTACTTCTTCTATTTCCTCTTCCGTTTCTAAAAAAAACCCCAGCGCCCCAAACTACCCATGGATGTCGATAGTAGGTGAGAGACATTTATGGTGAATATTTGATTCAAACAAAAATATTTCATGCATAAAAAATAAAAAAACTGATGAAGTTGATTATGATTTTTTTATATAACCGTTCCACCAGTAATTTTGTGTTTGCTTGCAATTATCTAATTTTAAAAATATCTTTTTAACTACGCTCCCATGAATTTTGGAAATAACCATTTGTTAATTCGTCCTTCCACTAGCCTTTTCAACATTGAATATTTTTATTCAATGAATAATTTAAATGAAATTGACTTTTTCAAAAGTTAATTTTGTTGATTTATTTAATCCTGAAGTTGCATTAAATTATTGGTTAAATTCGCTTCAGTTGCTTTTTTGGCGCTATATAAATTAACATTGCAATAATAATAACAATAATAATGATAATAATAATTATTGTTATTTTTATTATCATTATTATTTGTAATGAAGTAATCTCAAAGCTTTATTACGTAAAATAAAAATATATTTGCTTAAGAAAGCCAATTTTTAATTTTGGCATCCAGCTTCATACAGACTTAAAGCGCTTTTGCACGGATACTTCAGTGTGGCTACAAGCATGTATATGACTGAAAACCATGAATTTTGGTGCAACTCACAGTATCTTTGATGAATACCAACAAAATGAAACTGTACATATATTAAAAATAAACCTCAATAAGAAATAAATGGGCGGAGTGAAGATTAAAATACATCATAGGACCAGCTCAAATGTCTAAAATTGAACACAGACATCTCAAGACCTTATGAAAATATTTTAGCTAAGTACTAAACACCAAGCGTTATAAAATTATTTACATGCTTAATACAAAAGCCCAAACGTTCAACGCACCTTATATACTGACCGCCAACATTCTACAGGACCAAACTCCAATCAGAGACGCAGGGGAAGACAGACTTACACTCGCTATCAGACCCTAGAACTTGAAAAGGAATTCAAATTCAACAGGTTGTAGTATATGTATATATATCTAATAGCGCCTTAGGCGCATGCCTTTGCGCTATAAAAATAGCTATGATTATTATTAATTTTATTATTAACTTTATTATTATTGTTATTATTTATACTTTACATACGCTGGTTTAAGAAATAGCAAGCACATTAAGCACCAATAACAAAATTACAATCCAAGATATAGACTTATTCTCAGCCTTTGACTCGGTCAACAGAGTAAAAATGATGGAGATATTGAATACAATCTGCTCCGAGGAAGATATGAAGTTGATACATTTTCTACTCAATGACACCAGTCTGAGAGTGAGAACCAAAGAGGTAGGACCCACTTTTGACACCAATATTGGCATTCCTCAAGGAGATGATTTCAGTCCAGTACTTTTCACCACATACCTAGAAGCAGCGTTGGGAGAAGTCAGAAATAATGTCCATGTCCAAGACATTGCATATGCTGATGATGTTGATTTCATTAGCAAAGATGGCGTTAACCTAAATATAGTGGAAAAAATATTGGAAAAGTGGAACCTAAAAATGAATCCCACGAAAACGGAGACTCTCAAAATCTGATCGAACAACGAGTGGAAAAATGCGAAAAAACTGGGCATGCTACTCGATACAAAGCAAGAGTCGAAAAGGCGAGAGCAGCTTACAACAACGGCAATGCTCAAGCTAAAAAAAATATGGAACTCGAGCATACCAAGAAACAAAAATTTAAGAATCTACAAAGCTTACGTCTAAAGCATCATGCTTTTTGGTTGTAGCACGTGGGCAATGAACAAGGGGATGGTTAGATCGGTGGACAGTTTCAACCGAAAAATGGTGCGGTATGTATGTGGGGTTTTCTGGCAAAACCGCATGAAAACAAAAACCGTGAATGCCCTGATTGAACCAGCCTCTCAAATCGTGACAAGGTGACGCTGGCAAATGTTAGGCCATATTCTGCGCATGGATGATCTGGTTCCAGCTAAACAATCCACCATCAATTGCTTCAAGAAAAAAAACGCAAAGCGTGGAAGACCTAGCACCAGCCTTCTCACAACGATCAAACACGATCTAAAAGCCCACAAACTAAACATAGATCAAGCAGTTGAACTGGCGCAAGACAGGGACCTATGGAAGCTGGAGGGAAGCCGTACACCGGCGAAAGAAGATCTTTGAAAATATTTGAACACTCAATTTTATCTCTATTTTTGTCTCTTCGTAAACCCTAATAAATAAAATAATACGCTGGTTTCATACTCATCTTGCAATCATTATTAGCACACATGTGTATATGAGAAAATCTCATTGTTTAGTCATTTATAAGCACAACATCAGCATATTTTTTTCATTACCCATCAATTTATTATGCCCATCAATCAATAATACCTATTTTTATCAACTGCTTCTGATACGAATTTTTTAGCACTTTTATTGGTTATTTGTTCATTTGTTTCAATCAGTCTATCATCAATATTTTTCACTAACTAGTTTATTAACGTTTATTTCTTGGTGGTGTGAGTTCTGATTGGTGGAAACTTTGTTGTTAAATATACTTTTGATATTGAAATTATTATTAGCTAACTGATATCAGCTATTATTAGCTGATTGATACCAATTCTTATTAGCTAACTAATATTTATTTCATTTCTCTACAGATATTTAACAAGAAGAAGAAGAATAGAGCTGAGTCACACTTTGTATCTGACTGAGAGGCAAATCAAGATTTGGTTTCAGAACAGGAGGATGAAAGAGAAAAAAGAGGTAGGTGATGGTTTAAGTGCTTAATGAAGAAATTATAAGCTTTTCAAAAATTATTATAAATTTTAAATATTTTTATTAGTTTGAATTTTTATAGTTATTTTTAAAATTCATTTTTTTCACTTTTTTTGAAATAATATATTTTAATTATTTGAAAAAAAAATAAAATTAAATCATAAAAATTAAAATTTAAAACTTTATATTAAATCTATTATAAAAAATCCTTAAACTTAAGTTAAAATCAAACGAAAAATGTGATTATTATAATTTCGTCCATAGAGTTAATATACACTTCAATATAAGCAGCGTTCTGATATTTTCGTAAGGATAGTATTGAAAGATAAACGCAAGTATGAAAACACAAAATTTTAAATTATTTTTAAAGAAAGTCATATAGATTTTCTATTTTTGAATTAATTATTTCCAACAAAGATTCTAGCAAATAATATTAGTTTTTATTATATTAAGTTAAAAAACATAGAAAATATCAAGCGTATAAGAAGTTGCAACAAAAAAAGAACACGCTTCTTAAAATGCAGGCTGAAAGCCTGGTCGATGCAGATAAACAAAAATGCATCCATCTTTGCATCCAAACTTTTACTCTGCAATTCGTGCGAAATTTTATAGATTGTTTTTAATGGTGAATTTGGGCCATTTTTTACTTTAGAGATATATCTTATAGTAACATTATTTAGAATTTACATTAGGTAAGAATTTTTGTTTAATTAGAAGCTATATTTCATTTGCTTGACTGGGAGAATTTTTAAGAATACAAGAACATACCAACAGTTTAGATATTAAATTTGCAAGCTACAAACAAAAAAGTTATTCAAAATTAAAACTATTTATATTCAAAATAAAACTCTTCTCATCATTATGTCCACTCGAATATGTGAGAGTATTGAATGACGAGTTCAAAATCTCACTCTAGCAACCATCTTCAGTTCCTTTCTCTGTATATACAAACACGCACTATAATTCCTACAAAATTTCCGCAGGTTCAAGCTATAAAAGAACTCAACGAAATAGAGAAGACGAAGTTGGGTGGGTTTGGTGCTGGAGGTAGTTTCATGTCAATGGGTTCTCCCACTTCCAGTAACTCTCCGTCTTGCACCGCCAATGGGTCAGTCTGCCCCTCGCCTGGAATGAACGACTGTTGAAGTTGTAGAAACGTGAGAAATTGAAATATATTAAACGACTGCTCATTTCAGATTAATTAGACTTAAAAATTAACAAGTGATAAATCTGCATATATAAATAACGAAAATAACGAGTAGACTAAATTTAGAGTGGTAATCAATGAAAGCACCGTGATAAACGACCAGACTGCGGTGGATAATCAATAGAGAGCAGTTTCAAACAAAATGATTAACTCACTCTCAACAGTGTTCTATTGCATTGTTTTCTCTCTGGAAATTCTTTTGGGTTGGCGTATAATTATAAAAAATTCATTTATCAATGGTGAAATGTTGAAATTTCATGGGTGCTGGTTTGGTGTGGTTGAGTAGAGAAGAGTAAGCGGGTGTTTTCGAAGATTTATTCTTTCTTAGTGTATATAGCAAGTATGAATTATAATAAAATTAAAATAAACTACAATTCCAAACTATTTTTATTTTTATTGACCCAGGCACGAACGTTTGGGTGAATTTAAAAGTCTAAAAAATGCTGTGTCTGAGGGTTTTAAGACGTTTTTCCTTAAGGGTATTCTACTCAACATTTTTTTGTTCACCACTTATGTTGTCGAATTTTTTAGTTTGTTGGTGCAAACAATTTCAAGTTTTGTGCGAGCTTTAAACTTTGTGGTGTTTCTGAATTCACTAGCGCACTTGTAGGTGTGATCCAAACTGTACGTTTTCAGTTTTCATTTCAAAAAATTTTCGTTTTAAAAAATGTCTGACGTTTGCTGTTCTCACTCTATATTCTAGTCATCATATTTTGGTTTTCAAGAAATTTATTTTTTTAAAAATTCATCGACTAAAACTGTGGGGAATATTAGCATAAACAAATCGACCCTTTGTGTGAAATCGCGTATTACGACAATTTTATTTCAAAAAGTTCAAACTTCGCGGAATTTAAAAATATAGTTTGACGTGAAAATTGTGTTAGGTGTTGTGGTGTTGTGTCGTAATTTTAGTGACAAAAATAATACTAAAAATGAAACCTCATTTGGTACTTGGTACGTGTATTTAAATTGAATTATATTTAATTCACTGAATGCATATATCATATTTACTTTTTTAATTCATAATCTTAAACTGATTTGCTTGTAGCATATCTTTGATAGAAAATACTGAAATTTTCAATTTTTTTTGGCCAATTGTTATAGGTATTTTTTATTGGTTATATAAAAATTTTTTTTCTTGAAATCTTTTTTATAAAATGGTGATAATAGATTGGTATTGCACAAGAAACAATGTTCTCCAAACAACCACTAAATACAAGACAATAACACAAGTCGATACACTGTAGTCTTCCTTGAAATTGTTTGACTTGGGGTAAAATCGAAACAGTTCTTAAAGGTAAAATTGATTTCAAATTTTCATCTGTTGATTTTTATTGATTTTTGTGAAAAGATTTATTTTCTTAGATTTTTTCCAGCAAATACTGAGAAAAAACATTGTTTTCTTTTCTTTTTTTGCTGTATAGCGTTTGTAAAAAGGTTCACCAACAACTGACAATCAACAAGCAACTCACATCAAACGTGCATTTATGTTCTTTAAACCGCATTTTCTACTCCTTCAAGTATAACTTTTCGCATCGCATATACACAGTGTGGATAAGTTTTATTACATTTTGATTTTCAAATTCGCAGAAATGTGGTCGTCATGGTAAAATTATTGATTATATACCTTTTATAGGTTTTAAAATTTATTTTGTATTTCATTAAAAATCCTGTAAAATGTATCAAAAGCTAGTGTTAAATCTGGAACCAGTGTTATTTCATTGAAATAAACAGTATTAAAAATCGCAGTTATTTTCTAAAAAATTCCACCTCTTCAAACAAAGCCAAAATTGAAACGCTATGAAAAAAGACGCTAAAGCAAATATTTGCCACTAAAAGCATTCATAACGTTCTCATAAAAAATTCAACAAAACGCGTTTGAAACGTATAAAGAATAAGAGAAATATTTACAAACGAACGCAAAAACGTTCGCAAAAGACTTCAGACTTTATATACGGGGCTTAAAAATTGTTTCGGTTGGCAAGAAAAATTAAAGGCGAATTGGATATGTGAAAGGTTGCCGAGAATAAATTGTGATATATGACTCGGTGGACAAGAGATGAATGGGTGGGTGGGTGAACGAATAGGTAGGTGAGAGGATGAGTGGAAGAAACAGAAAAAGGTGAATGGTTGTATGGGTGGATAATGGACAAAAGAGATGGGTTGTTGGTTAGAAAAAAAATTGATGGATAAAGAAGTAGAATGAAAAATGGTTGGATGGGTGGATAGATAGAAAAAAAAGTGGATGGGTAGATGGATGAAAAACATGAATCGCTAGAGAAACTGAGAAAAAGAAAAGTGGATAAATGGGAAAATGGGTGTAAGATAAGAGAAATTGATGAGTGGATGAGTGAAGAAGAAAAAGACAAGAAAATTAATGAAGAATAGATGGTTAAACTGATAAACCTTAGACAGATTGATCAGTATGTGTTCAGAGGTTGGTTAAAAATGCAAGAATGCATAATTTCAAAGTGTAAGGATGTGTAAATGAAAAAAAAAACGCAAATAGTATTTTGCGAATTTGGCATGGAATCTTATGAGAAGTTGTATAAGTAGATTCAATAAGGAATTTTTGGTTCCAAAGTTATACTATTTTTTCCATATGTATGAAATTGAACTTCCAGCTTTGTGATAATTGGTTTGGCATATATACTCTCAGAAAACTATATAAGAATTTTAATCTGGACTTGTAAATGCAGAGTAGAAAAACCTGAAACACACGGCATAAATCAACTCTGACGTAAAATCATTATGGGGTTCGTTAAAAATTCAAGTAGAAACTCCTATTTAAAAATACATGGAAAAATTCAGTTTTTTTTTCAACCTGGGTGAAATGTTTGTGGAAATTCCAAGAGATGAATCGACACAACCTCACACGTTGGAAAGCTAGTCAGCAAACAAGTGGGGACCATATGTTTGTTAAATAAATGGTAAGTCATAACTTTAAATTGAACGTAAAACAAACACAAGTTCACATGATTTATGTAAACAATGTATTCTCATGAATATAAGTTTACAAAACTCATTCGGGAGTTTGAAGGCTGATTCGAAATTCAAGCTATATTCAACATTTTAAGAGTAAAAATAGTTTGGACATGGGAATGTTGAGAAATTTCCAAAGCTACAGGGTTAACATTTATTAATTCTTTTTATCAATGAAGATTAACTTCAGCAGTTGTTTTGTATTTACAAAATAACTTCTAGTTTCTATGCCGCATTTTATAACCATTAACATGGATTAAGTATAAAAAGCCTTGTAATACAAGTAAGTATTTAAAATTTATCTGAAAGATATTTTTTTATAAGATCTGATCATCTATGTATTAATTTCTATAATGTTTTACTTGCTTATATGTTTTTGCGGTTGTTGTTAGGTGTGTGCATGTGAGTTGTTCCGAAGCGCGATTGAACGTTGAGTTTTCCTCGTATACAAAAGCGTACACAATTCAATTTTTTTTATTTCGCTGCGCTTAATTTGAAAGTTTTAGATTAAATTTTCAATTTTTTCTTAAATTTAGAGTTTAAAAAGTGAAAAAATTTTGTTTGGAAACAAAAAAGTTCAACATGTTTTTGAGTTTTATAAGGATGTTAGTTTGATATATATTTGTGAAAATAACGTCAAAAATAACTACACAAAGTTTTCTGAATAATACACAAAAATACACCATCGAAGTGAAGCAAAAACACAAATTTGTTTTGGAGTGGGAAAGGCACGGCTGCGAAATGTTTTAAAAACTGTAAAGGATGACTCAATGAAAGGGGATAAACAAAATATACCAATGATTTATTACAAACTGGAAAAAATTTCAAAACATAGAAATTGCATACTTTGTGATGCTTCCTCGAAAAGCATACAAAATAACCTCTGAAGAATATTTTATAACAAAAACATTGGAAAAATTTTAGCAGAGATGCTGGACCAGAACAAGATAGGCTGATGCTGTCAACAATGTGTAAGAAGGGCCCTTAAGATTGTTTGTTTAATTACAAAAGCTTTTACCACACCGTCGCTGGATTTAAAACTTTCAGAGAATTCCAGTAATATCTAATTACAATTTGGATGTACTCTAATGAGAAGGTATATTTTTTAATCTCGGCTAAAAGCAAATGACAAAGGCTGCCTTGTATCCTTAAAAACGAAGAAAATTAGCGAATTAAAGTTTAGTCTCTGGTTCCATTAAATCCATTAACTTTAATCAAAACAATTAAATTGTTATCCAATGGATCATAGTTTTTAACGTTGGAGAATAATAATTTAGTATTTATACTGAATTTATATTTACATGAAAAATGTAGTTGATTGGAACTTTCAACTAAAAATCGACTAGTGAGTAAGAGGAATGAAAAAATTTTTGAGCGTTTGAATCCATATCTGCAAGTATTTCTCTGAAAGATTTACTGATGGAATGATAGACAAATTAGGATTATAAAAAAGATGATAGGAAAGATAGAAAAGAAATACTATTTTCTGAAAGAGAACTAAAGCTGCATAAAATTCTTCGAGGAATTAATGTATTAAAGATTCATAACAGATTTTATACATAAAGACTTAATTACAATGATATATCAGTTTTAGGCAAAGCATTTTTCAAAAAATTCATGTGAAATTCTGTGGAATTTTTTAGCCTTCCGCATAGACAATGCAAAAAGCAGATTATCTGAAATGGAATTAACATTTGTGGAATAAAAATTTTTTTCTTCGCTTTAGTTCACGTTTTATCCAATTGATGTAAATTGCATCTTTTGAGAAGCTTACAGTTTTAATTTCTTAGACAAATGAGTTACACGAAATTGCTTTTTAGAAAAAGTTGGAAAAGTTTGTGTAGTTCCAGGCTTTTGTTTCGAAGTTGGAAAAAATTTTTTTTTTAGAACTAGAGTCTTCAAAAATAATTTTACAAAGAAGAATCTTTTATTTAATTTTTTTTAGTCAACATATTATATTTAAAATACTGAAAAATCATATCTATTTGAAGCACAATTTAATAAAAATATCAATAAATCCCAAAAAAACTCAAACTTCATCAATTAATTTTTAAAAATTTTTCATATAAAAATAAAACAAACTTTAAATAGAACCATCATTATATGTCAAAGAAGTTAAAAGATAATAAAGAATGTTGAAAAAGGTGGCAAAAAAACGTGTTGAACAGCAGGTTATAATTACTATATCGCACTGCTATCACAGATTCTGGTATTCTATTTATGACTTTTCGGCAGAAGATTTTTCCATTTTTTAAAGCCGTTTCAAAAAAGTTATTTAAGAAAAATTTTTGAAAATACGTTTCTAATTATAGCATGTCTCGTAAATAAATAAAACAGGTTGTCTGCGGGATTGGTGCCTAAGCTTCAGTGATATCTTTACGACCTCGAGTTAAAAAAGTATTTTTTCAATTTTTAAAATTTAGTTTGAAAATGTTTCAAAAACTTAGAGTAGTCGGCGACGAAATAAAAGATGTGATTTCTAGTTATGTTGGAAAATATAGGAGTAGTGCTACAATTGTGGATACCAGTTTAAGGATTCAGTTCCTCGATATATTATTAATTTTTCATATTCAAAACTATTTCTGAGATCAAATAAATTTTAATTAAAATTTTCTCTGAATCTAAATGTAAATCAAAAAGGAAATTGAAGTTGATATCATAAGCAGCATCACTAATTGGCTCTATCTACCCATCTACAAATGCATATGCCTCAAAATCTTTCCCACTCATTCAATAAAACATGATTTTTGTATATTTTTTCAAAAAATTTTGAAGTTATAATTAAAAAAATTACGCAGAATTTTTTCAAAAATTAAAAAAAAAATTAGAAAATTTCAAATTGAAAAAATTTTACCTAACGATGTTAAAAAAAAATTTTGTAAAAGACATTTGAGTAAATCAAGAAGAATAAGCGTAGAGAGATGAGAGTTGGATTAAAAACGGATAGTTTTGCCAAAAAGTCTTAGAAAATTTAAAAATATGGCCAGCATGTTTTATTGCCGTGAAAAATAAACTAGAAAATAACTTTTTTAGGGTATTTGTAAAAAACCTTTTTTAAAAAATTTTTCAGTTTTTGAGATGGGAATATTTTTTTTGAGCTTTAATTAAACAAAAGTAAACAAATTCCGTTCAATTTTCACATGCGTTGTTTGCTTTCAAAATTCCAAGAGATTTAATTAGAAAGATGTCATTTATTATATTTTTCTAAATTTTTATTCAAAATTAGAACAAAAATTTAATACTTTATTCACATATAAAATTTTATTATACAAAATTTATATTCATATTTTATATTTATTCAAAAAAATGTACATATATATACACATATATAGATTGAAATTTTTCGTAAAATATAAATTTAAACTTTAATAATTTATTTGTTTTTAAAATCTCAGAATTTGTTTCTTTCATCTTGCCGGTGTATGTTTAAGACCCCTTTGATTATTTACTTTTAATCTAGTCTTAATTAACTTTTTTCAAAAAACTGTGCTTGATTTATAGAACTTCAAACTCATACACTTACCTTAAAGATACTATTCAAAAATTTTTTTAAATCAAAATTGGTATAAAAAATATATTAAAATTAAACTACAAACATAATCAATTAGTTTCAATGCTTCAGTTCGTATGCCTATGCAGAGAAATATATAAGTAGCAAGAAAAAGGCAAAGAAATATACATACCTACATGAAGCTACATATAAATACATGAATTTAGAAATAGATTCGTATTTATAGTACTATTTTTGATTTGTTCAAGTTATCAATACAAAAAAGTATAGTGTCTTCGACACATTTTGCCGGATTTTTTTTTGAGTTAATCATTTAGCCATTGTGTCTTCCGCTGTGGTCTAATGAATTTTTTACCGGGTTTTTTGCAAGCAGTTTCCTCCAAGCCAAAGTAATTATATTTTGAATGTTTTTAAATTACTGGGAACTCAAGACTGCTTATCCATGGATTCATCTTCTCACCAAACAGCCATGGAACTCATTACCGGTAAAAAATTTTTCAAAACTCGAAAATAAATTTCTTGACTATATCTTGAATAAAAATTTTAAATTTACGATTTTTTGAGATTATGTTTGTGTAGTTGGTTTTGTGTGGAGATTTTGATTATATTATTTTTCCCTCGTATCATTGTTTTTAAGCTTCCACTGCATGTACTTTTGAAACTTGTTCTTATAAATATGATTTACAATTTCACCACATATTTGTACGTATTTCAATTAAAAACGCCAAAATTTTGGGATTTTGTAGAAGATTTCAGAGTTCTTTCAAAATAACACCTTGAAAATGATAAGAAGTTAGTGTCGATAAGTGAAGAGGAACGGAACAAAAGTTATCTGCAAAATTGATGTGAGGATGAGGGCTTTGAAAGTTCTCGTGTAAATTGAAATAAATAACTCAGATAAAGTTTAGTTCAATTCTAAGAACACATTCATCTCCTCAAAAGCCAACAAAAATACCTTGTGTAGCACTACGCCATATTGATCGATGGCCCAAACAGACTTTTTAAATACTAGGTTAGAGGTCCCAACAAATACTCTATATTAATAGCAACATACCCTGTTATTTTTCTAAAATGTCTAAATATTTTAGCTTACTGCTTTCTAGCTATTGGAATCAATCTTTTGGGAAACTAGCTCATGGTACACTGATGAATCTAATTAAAACTAGACAAAGTCGATGAAAGATCTCTAAAAAGCATGCACAAATCATTATTTGGCATGGGTTTTTTTGTTATTTAGTGAATTTTTTACGAAATATTCACTAAAAAACAAAATTCAAACCAAAAATACATGGGAAATTAACAAGAAATAACTTTATTATATGAAAAAAAAAGTTAATAATGAATAATTATACAAAATTAAACAAAAAGTAACGACGTACTCCGAGGTAAATCATGTATAACTCTAAACGACGTAGCTAGAGGTAGGTTTTACATAAACCCCTAACGACTAAAATGTGCCAAGAGTGAAGCTTAGCGAATCGCTATAATACACAAATGCTTGCACGGGTGCATAGGGAATACATTCAGTTTGAATAGACATCCACTATTCAGTATTGTTGTTAAACTCGATTTTATAAACACATCATAACAGTAATAAGTAATTTTAATAAGATTGTAGCTATGGGTATGATACGAAAACAAAATTGATAAATAGATAGGTCTGTAAGTCATTCAAAAAAGTCTGGAAATCAATTCAACAACTTGGCACTTTGAGGCCAACAGTACGTGTTTGATGTAATTTCAACTATGTATATCTACTCGCTGCATTAGCTTTGTGCGTTGATCGATACAAACCATTACTAAATATATTCAAATCTAAAAAAATTATTGAAAAATTGATTTTTATGCGAGTGAAAAGGATAAAAAGTGCATTAAAACTTGAATGCATGCGCGGAGCTTAGTGATTAATTGGATGGCAGTTGTATGGGTGGAAGGTTCAGATCAGATTCAATCAAAGTTAATTACTTTAAAATTCTTTTTCATCATTTGTAAATCTTAGATGTGGTTTTACAGAATGTATGTGTATAAACTTAGCTATATATTTACCTCATTAACATAAGTCATTTAAGCACCCCAACAATTGGGAATAGTCTAATTATATTCATAATTAGCTAGTTCATGTGTGCAGACAAAAGAACTGAATCCCACATGAGATTCGAAAAGATTATACAGCCTACAAACGTGATAAAACCACTCAATTCCAATTATAATATTCACTACAAAAGAACTGATAGATTTGGAATAGCAGATAATTAGAAGTTTTTGAGACACAGTTTTAAACTATATTAATACTGACTTTCATACTGAAAGATAATAATACCAAAAAATCGTTGAAAAGAAAATGTAGAAGAGAAGCAATAAATGATAGTTTTCCGAAATACAATATTCCTGACGCATTTGAGTGCATCTCCATTAGGGCAATAATTCTCTCGCTCCGCCGCTACAATATTTAATGGCGTGGAATTAACTTCGAAAATTACGAGATAATCTCCATCCCCAGATCAAGAATTAATATTTTGGTTTATTTATATTATGATAAGATAAAGATAATAATGAAGGTCTTTTTAAAATAGGCTTTTATGCTGGTATAAGAAGCTTTTTTGGAATAGAAGTGCCTGAAAACACACAGTTCGGTTCGTGTGAATAATTTATTGATCAAGATTCGTAAAAACACAATTATTATGGGCCAGAAGCTGATATAATCTACTATTTGAAGTTTTAAAATTAAATTTAGATTTGAAATATAATTCAGAAGTCTAGTTATGGTTTATAGCTATTGAATTAGCATTGGATGAAGGGAGATAAAATAGAAGGAACATCAAGAGAGAGCATTCTAACACAAAATACAAAAAAAGGTAAATATGAAAAAATAAACATCAAAATAATCAGAAAAACTTTTTCTGAAAACTATTTGAAAAAATAACAATGGAAAGAAATATTTTCCATGAGTAAAAAAAGAAAAAATATCAAAGCGGACAACATAAAGATTGAAAAAGTTTAGAAACAAAGCGTCACTCTAATATGAATAATGTATTGATAGCTCACTCAATTCAAATACTGTACCAAGCCCAACATATCAGATGACAAATTTTGATTTTTGTTTGTTTTCAGATTAATTATGGGAATATTATAATTTATTTGATGGAATATTTTTTTTGAATATATTATCTTAACAATATTTCAAAAGTAAATTCTAATTTCACTAAAAAAATTTTTAAATATTAACCAAGAATGCTCTAAAATATTCATTAAACACACATTAAAAATCCGAAACGAATAATTAAATTATAAGCTCAAGCAGTCAATGCAACAACACTCTCAAACAAACATACATTGGAAACAAAAGCCAGCTTAGTTATACAAACACACAAGCTCACAACCTTATAATATCAACTATTAAAAGACCATGTGGTTTGGTACATCCTTCATTCTGATAAAATTTTCATTTGATAAGAAGAACGACAATTTTTGAGATTATTTTTGCAAATGATAATTGGATTGTGAGGTGAGTGTTCTAATTTTGATTTATTTATTATAGGTAATAGTGATAATGTAATTCTGAAAAGGTTTTTATAGATGAAGTTGATTTTTGGGAGATTATAATATTCAATTTTATGCAGTGTATTGGGTAACTTGTAATAATTTATTTATTGTTTTCATATAAATTATTTTAAATAATCCAACATTTTTCCTTTTTACCATTAATGATTTTTTGTAAAAAAAATTCCGTAACTCCATATTGAATAAAAAGGATTATCAAGCGAAATATTTGCAAAATTAATCTGATACAGCTTAGTTCAATAATAAGTGAAACATACTAAGAATATTCAATGATAAGTTATCAGAATTTCATTTTTATGCATATATGTTTCTAAAAAATTTCAAATTATAATTGGATCAAACGATAAAAATATTCAAATTTTGATACTAAGTGTAAGCACAAACACAGTTTGACAGAAGTAACTTATAAAATTTCCCAATTAAATTCAAAATTAATTTTCAAATGAAAAGATTTTTCTTCGAATGCAAAAAAGTATAAAAATAAATTTTTCTTAAATTTTTTTGAATGAAAGAAAATGAGTTTGTTTAAAGTTGTGGGTAATAGGGCCAATATCGCTTGTTCAATTATTTAAAAGAGAACAAATTTATGACCTTTCTTGCACCCACTATGATTTCCAAAAATTAAATTATGAGCAATTCCAAAATATTTTTTTTAGAAAGTTTTGACATTCCAACCTGGTTAGTTATTTTTATTTATAAAAATTGGTTCACTTGAATTTCTTAAATCTTGATTTTTTCGTAAGCATTTATTTTTCTACATTTCGCAACTCTTAAGTTTTTTATCAATTTTTAGCAAAATTTTTACAAAGAATTTATTTTGTTTAGATTATTTTTTTCAAAACTTTATCAACATTCATTATTCAAAATAAAATTTCACATTCATAATTAATTCAAAGACTTTCAAGTAAGCTCAAATCTTATTTCAAAATAAACTTATCTCTAATATTCAATTTTTTTCACAAACTAATTTTTTTATGCGATTTTCAGTTTATTCAAAAATTTTAAAACAAAATTTTTTTAAATTATGTGAAATTCACAAAAATATTTTCTTTTTTTTGAAGAATACCATCAAATGTTTGTGAAAAAATTTTTTGTCTTTATGCCCACAAAAACATCTAAAAAAAATTTTTTTGTGAAAAAAATTTTCTTTCTCTCTGCTTTCTTCTTTAAATTTTCTTTAATGACATCTAGCGAAAGAAATGCAAGATAAATATTTATACTTTAATCGCTAGACTTTCATAGTAACATGTAGTTATTTACAAGTATTTGAAAACCTTCACCATATAATATAATTTGTACTTCTATAGTAGTAGTAGTAATAATAATAGTAGGAGTACATAAGCAGTACCTGGTGCATTAATCGATTGTAAGAATAAAGCAACACAAGTTCTCTAACTATCCGATGCTATTTCATCTTAAGATATTAATACTTCCAGTTTGTCGGTTTTATTTTGAAGTTAAAACGCCAATATAATTGATTCTCCTAATTTATCAATCTTTCTTTCATTCATTTCTACATCTATGTTATACTTTTGCTATAATCATACTTTTACACAATATTGTATTAAACACAGTTCCCCCTACCTACGATTCTATATTTATGTTAGTATTTATCTTTTTACCCGTTTAATGGCTTCCCCATGATTATTTGTTTATTTAAATACTTCATTTACCAGCTATCCATTCTTCATTTTTGTATGCCTCACAAAAACAACACCATTCTGCAGAAACTCTTCTCAAATATCATTTATTTTTCTTTTTCTAAACGATTCATCATTCTGCCTTTGCTACTTCCCGTACTTCTGTAATAGATGCTTTTGCACCGAATTCAATTTCTACTTCTCTAACAACAATAATTCATATTTTTAATTGTTTTTTTCCGATGGGCCCCTTCTAATCAGCTTTGCAATAAATAAAAACCTCTACCTAATCTTAGTCTTTTTATTTATTCAATTTAAATCTGTAATTGTGTGTATGGGGGTCCATCATTTTAAGGTGATGTTAGACAGCGTTCATAAAATAGAAGAAATACATTCCTACATGTAAACATATCATACTCTATTGTAAGTACCACTAATACATTATTTATCTTGAATCTTTTTGGCTATTTTCCATGTTTATTAACTTTTATTGATTGCGCATAGTGATATGATTATGTTTTTGGTCATTAAACGTTTAAATAATCCCACAAGGCATGAAATCGTATTATTAATGAATGCTTAGTTAATTTTAATAAGGTATTTAGTGTTTATGTATCTATAATCGTTTGACATTAATTCTATGACCTTTTCGATTTAGTATTCATTTGATCACTCGAAAACTAATCTATATAATTGACATCTAAATATCCATCTATAAATATATGCCTTTATTTAATTGCTCAGCCATCTTTTTATCAACCTATCTCCTTCTATCCACTCATCCATCCATGCATCCATCTTCTAAACTCTATCCACTCATTCATTAATCCATTCATCCTTCCATCTGTATATCAACCCATCTGTTCTATAGCATTCATTCTATCTTCCATCTATCTTTTTATCTAGTTTTCCATCCTCTAGCATCCATATATTTATTTATTCACCTTTTTTTCTATTTAACCATTTATCGATTCACTAATCCATCCATTTAACTTTCATTCATCCATCCATTCACCCTCCATCCATCTATTCACCCACTCATCAATGCCTTATTTAACTTCACCCACCTCATAGTATGAATCTGCCTCACGTTTCTGTATAATATCTGTGAGGGTGCAAGGCCATTAGTCTCATAATATTAAAAACAATAATAAATAATAATATCAAATAAAAAATAATATCAATTATGAATAATAATATCAAAATAATAAACTAAAAATAATTAAAAAAACAACAATAATAATAAATAGCAATAATAATGAAAAATGGAAAAAAAAGTAAAAACTGAAAGCAATAAATAAAAAAATAAAAGAACAAAACGTCAATAATAAGAGAGTACTATTGCTGGAATAATAGGTAACAATGGAATCATAATAGAATATGATCAAAACAGTGCATGAAAGTGAAATATTGAAAAAATCTCATAATTAGAATTGGATTCATTCATTATTTCACAAGTTTAGGAGATTTAAGAATTAGAATTCGTCCAACTAAATTCAATATTTAAATCAAAATTGATAAAAACACTTCATAAATTCCTTCATATAACTCTGTGATGGGAAACATATGTTAATATAATAGATATTCACCATATTTTCTATTAAAATGGTTGCAACCTCTTATCTTTCTGAGTCTTTTGACACACCATCAGTACTAACTTCATCATTCTTATCAGTGTTTTATTGTTGTAGCCATTATGATTTGAGCATATTTCTAGGTTCTTTGGTGCATTTTTTTTATGCAGAATTATAACTAGGGTATAGTTTAATATCATCTGGAAATAATATGGTGTAAATTTTAAAAAAAAATTATTTTTTGCTATCTTTTGTTTTTAACTAACATCATAAAGTGTTTTGAAAAAAGAATAAGTGGAAGGAAAATTGAGAAAAAGATTTTTAACACAAATAGGTTAATTTTGCTAAAAATATGAAAACTCTAGCCTCCTCATTTCTGAAATTAAATATTCAATTCAGTGTTAAAAGTAAAAACTCATTATAGAATAAAGATTTGAAATTCTGTACGTTTTTTCCGCCATAAAACATCCAGATTTTCCTGCGGGCATTTGATACTCAAACACTCAAGATCAATGCAAAAAAAACCAAATAAGTATAAGAGAAAAAGTTCTCAGGGCTTCAATAGTAAATGATCGATGGTAGTATTTTGTGTTCCAAATTACTTTGGCACCTATTCAAAGTAAGCAGAGAATAAGTTTTAAGTTGAAATTATAAAAACTTCTGAGATATGCACTCAGAAAATCCATAAAAACAATTTTAAATGAAAACGTTTTGAAATATCGCCATAGTTTTAATGGCTATGTACCTTACAATTTGTATATTGTTCTTTAAAACTAAATTTTTAAAAATGTTTTTTGTGAAAAACTTTGAAATTTTTTAGTAAGAGATAAAAAATACGACTCATTTTTCCCTTTCCAAAATCATTAAAGTTTTTTGCTTATAGTTTAAAAAAAACTGAAAGGCGCTAATTTGTAAGTTGTCGCCACGAAAAATGTTGCGAAATCCTTTGGGACAAAGCCTGAGTGATGTTAAGGCTTTTTCACAATGTCATCATCCTTACTATCATCTTCATCATCTTTCTCATCATCACCATCTTCATCACCATCATCTTTATCGTCCTCATCATGTATTGATAATGATCTATTAGCAAACATGATTCAAAAAGTACTAGTAACAAGCGATTAGCTAAAACTCACGAGCCATGGTCAAACACCATCTCCCAGGGTTTCCAAGCTTTCAAATCATTACTTAAACAAAACATAACGTATACACCACTGAACAGCTAACACATCACCCATTTCGCGTGCGCAAAAAAGGTCGTTTGTCTCCATAAGCACAGCGTAGCGTGTTACATACATGAGTTTGAAACTTTTCCTCTTTTATTACTTTCCTAATTTATATTCATTCAGGCTTTTTTTGCTTGTCACTATTTCATTAAATTTTCTTTACCCCATTAGAAATCTTTTTTATTACTCTTCCTTGTTTGATGTTTTCATTAGGTTTGATCTAGCTTAAGTCTCTTTTTAAGCTCACTATTTGTTCTTTTCCTTTGGAAAACTAGTTTTAAAAATTTTAAAACTTTAGGCCTTTTATATTTTAAAAAAATTATCTTCTATTTTTGAAATGACCATTTAAAAATTATTTTAAAAAAAGAAGGTTTTTTTATTAATATAATGTATTCATCAGTAATAGAAATACAACCCACCTCAACTAGCCCTTCTACCTAACCCAACCACCCGTGCAACTAACAATCCATACATCCACCCAAATACCTACCAAGTCATACGCTCATTCGACCATCTAAGCGTTCTTTCATCTATTCATTTATCCAACAAACCCCCCTTACCTATCCATGCAGCCAGCCCTCTCGCCCATCCATCCATCCATGCAGCCAGTCCTCTCATCCATGTAGCCTTTCTCCTCACCCACCTATCCATTTATCCTCTTTGACTTCACATCAGGCATTTATTTTCTTTTGTTTAAACTCCGCAAAGCTTTTATTTGGTCTTTCAATTTGGTTGTTTATCTATGAAAACAACTTATCACCAAGGTAATTAAATGACCAAATGAATTGGCCTTCAATAAAAATCTTTGTTTTTTAAAACATTTTTTTAACTTTTATTAAAATTGAAATTTTAATTAAAATAGAAATTAATCTTTCATATGCATATAAGATGTCTACAAAATTGTTATTTTTTGTCGAATAGATTTTCGTCTCGAAGTTTTCAGTTTGAAAAAATATTCTGAACTCAAATTATCTTTCTTTTTGTCAAATTTTCAAAAGTTTCTTTATGCTTTTGCACTATACATCGTGATCAGAATGCATAAAAAACTAAAAAAATTAAAAATTGATTTCAAAAACTGTTAAAATATAATTTTCCTTTAAGTATTTACGTTGAATTATTTATAAAAACTGTGGATTATTACTACATCGATATTGCCCAGAAAGGCTTTTATAATTAATCGGAATTTTCAAAAAACAAAAAACAAAAAGTCATCTGAAACACAACATTTGAATTGTAGTTGTTGGAATATAGTAAAAGCCGAGCGCAGCACAGAACATAACACGTGAAAAAATGATGCAAAATTCTGGGCTTACATAGAAAGATAAATGGCTGAGAAGGTTTGAAGTTTTGCTTTCTAAAAGATTCTAAAAAATTTTTTTCAAAAAAAAAGAATCTTTATTGGAGAATTCCTTTAGAAGTATTTAAATCAGATTGAATCTCAAAGTTGTCTTTAATTCACACATTTGTATCTCAAAAAAATTTTGGAAAAAATTTTTTCGAAAAACTTTCTGAAACTATGGAGTCTTTGATCTTTTCTTTAAATCTCAAACAAAATGGTTGTGCAAATACCAAGAGAGCTGTAGCGGCTCTTTCAGTCATTCTTTTTGATGTCTTAGTTGCCTAATCGACCAAATTGTCTAGTTATATTTACAGATGATTTTTAAATTGAGAGTTTTAAAGTTTGAGAATCTTGATTTCTTCAAGCATTTTCTGCGTTGACTTGAAGATATTGTGTATCAAGTGGGAAGTTCAAGTGCAAAACTTGAGAAGTTTTGGAAGTTAGGGTGAGAAACCAAGGAAAGACATGAAACAACTTTGAAGTACATAAAACAAGAGCTTTCAGTGAAAAAATCTAAAAATTGTTTAAAAGATGCATAGATTCTTACTCAATATTTAGAGGAGGGTGTAACAAAAACAAATATATCGATAGCATTTAATAATTTCCAATACAAAATCATTATAACACCTCAGCTTGTTTTATCCCTCCATAAAATACCTCAAAATATAACTAAACACTTGTACCAACTGAATTGCTATAAACTCGATAGTTAAGAAGTTTTAACTTGTGTAAATAGCCAAGCAATTTCTTCTTGGGAAGAAATAAACCGAAATAAATAAAGAAAAACCCTTGTATTTATTTGAAAAAATTTTTTCTAGTGGAATTAATGGGAAAGTTCTGGTAGAGATAGGGATATCGATTGGATGAGAAAAAAAGTGCTTTTCTAACGAGAAAAATAGTTTTTTGAACGATAAATAAGAATATACTTATTTAAAGCTAGGTGAATTCAGAAAAAAAAAATTTTTAACATGAACCAATCAGTTAAAGTAATGTTAAAATCACAAGTTTTCTAAATATCCAGTCTAAGGTTTGTACAAAAGTAATTGCAAAAGACCAAAAAAATATTGTTTTGAATAATAAATGTAATTTGAAATATTTGTACGAGTTGACAAAATTTTGCAAGAATACCAAAACCTATTAAATAAAATATTTTCAATGGATGCTAAATAGTACACAGTTCAACATGAAAGATAAATTCCAATTTTGATATGATTCAGCAGAAATATTATACACAATTCAATATAAATAAACATCTCAACACAAGTGCTAATATTGATGACAATGGATGATCTGAATCACGTAGTATGTGTGATATACATTGATTTTTTAATTTTTCGCTTTGATATTTTTAATTAGGTATTGTTAAAAGTGACTGGTTAAGATATTGTTATAAAGATAATGTGAAAAGATTTTGTATTAAAATTGACATAATTTTTTGATTTATTTCACAGTTTTATGAAATTTATGACATCAATAGAGAATCTTTGAGTTATGAGAATCTAATAAATTAAGACCAACACTATTATATCCGTTTGGGAATATAGAATTCACAAACTATGAAAAATTAACCTAGAACAAAAATGTATTCATAATAACTGAGAAAAATTTTAGAAAATTTTGTATAAGAAATATAAATAAGTAATGAATGAATGAAAAAGTGCAAAGATTATAATAGATATAATGAATTGTTATGCACTTGGTGATATTGACTTGGCTGTTCATATTTCGATTCCAATTATAAAATTTAATCAAAGATTAATTTGAAATATAATCGAATTATTTATTTTGAACAAATTGTTATTGTTTGTCTGAATATTGAGAAGAATATTTTTATATTTAAAATTATATCAGTGAGATTGAAGAAATATTAAATTTACTTAAATACAATACAATACAAAAAATAAAAATACGATATATGATTTTGGGATTTGAAATTCAAATTTGTATTTTTCAACAAATGTGTTTGAACAAGTATTCGATTTTATAAATAAAATGAAGTTCAATAATTAATATTGATCAAAAATTCTCACCAAGATTCTAGCATAAATTATAGTAATTTAAACCTAAAACCCCAATAACCAAATTCAAAATTTTTCTATAAAAAAAAATTATGATTTGATGGAGAAGTTTATGAATTTAGTATAATAAAAGTGAAAACTCGAATTAAATAGCATTTTTAAAATAATGATTTTTCGTTCAAACTATGCAAGTAACAAGCTATTATATGAATCCTTACATGCTTGAGATATATATTTTAAAAATAATTTTTATTATTATTCGAGGTTTCATCTATTTTAAAATTTTTTAATTCCTAGTTTTTAATTTATAAAATTTGTATTTTGTTTTAATTTCTATAAATTTAGTTTTTTTGGAGTGTAATATTTTCGAGAAACCATTTTTTAAAAATTCATACCACCTTGCTTGTAATTTTGAAAATTAGTTTGATCAATTTGAACAGAAAATTATTAATATTCTCATATCGATTTAGATCTCATATTGAGCTAAACCTCAAAAACCAAAAAAAAAACTACTACAAATAACTGAATTAGATCGCTTGATAATGCAAAATTTTTCTAAGAACCACGTATCAAGTCAACAAATAATTAATAATTCTTTCTTACAAAAATAAAAAAAAAATGAATAATCTTCTCCATCCATTTTCAATTCAAGCCTTCATGATATATCGTTCACGACGTCAGCACAACCTTCAATATATCATTTCGCATGAAAAGAGTGAAAAAATTGTATCTGCTTCATAGTTTATGTCTTTGCACTTAATGACGCATCCCATCCTATGATTTAAGAAATAGGTTAGACCTGTATTCTATTAAATAACGTGTCTGATATCATTATAGGTTTGCGAAAGGAGTGATTTACTTTTCATTCTTTTCGTCCAAGACTTGTTTAGGCTTGTATTTTTATATGCTATTTTATAAACGATTTTGTATAACCTTTATGAAGGATTTTTATAGCTGAATTTTTTAACTTGTATGAATAAAATATAAAACTCAATATTTTACTATCTTATGATTAATATTGGGCTAGTAAATCAATCAAAACAGATCTTAGAAAAGATTCTAATATAACTGTTTCAACCTCTTAACTCTATTTGAACATCATACTCGTCACCACCAACACATTTTTGATCTTGCCAGAGATTTCATATGTTTCGTGTTTAATTTTTATGTTTTTTTTTCGAGTTTGAGTGCAAAGCTTCAAACAATATTTTTGTCCTCACTTTGATTTACAAATAAAAAGCTTTCTTAGAAATCTTTTTCGTGGTTATGTCATGATCTATAGCGGGTATTATTTCTGCGAATGCTGCGTGTTTCGAGTATAGTGCTGTTATATTACTGAATATTCGCATTTTATTATTTAAACCTTCTTGAAAAATGGCACCATCAACAAAAAAGTTTCTCAAACGCTAAAATCCCGCAGGAGATGCGTCTTTGGATCCATAAATCAATACAGATGAACTGTTGTAAACACGGTTCTATATGAATGATGGCACCAATCATTTAGAGATGTTGATGTTACTGTTAATGTAAACGTTGTTACAGATGCTAATAGGAAAGCTTTCACAAATTAATCTCGTTGAGAATGGCGAGTACTATTGGGGTTGATAATCTTTCAAATCAAGAAATTATTATTGCTATTATTATTGTTAAACAATTATTCTTTTTATTATTGGTTTTTATTATTGTTATGAAGTTATTATTGTTATTTTTTTTCCATAATGTGTATGATTTCTGGTCCAAATGACTGTGAACAGAAGTACGGACGATTACATTTAACAATAGGTTGCCATCAAGTACAAAAACCTCTGTAGTTTTCTTTCGAACGTACGTATTATAAGCTAACAAGAAAGATTTCGACTTAATGATATTTCAGAAAAAAAAACATTATTAAGGTTATTTTTAAACATTTTATGAATATCTTTTTTGCGGAAGCTACATCTTATACAATAATCAATCTGCGAAATCCAGTTGTTTCGAGTCAAAACATTTTTGTTATGAACTATATTTGCATTCACGTTTCAAGCGTTTCCTCATATCGCTGCACTTCCTAAAATGCATATCGGGTTCTCTACCTTTGATTATAATTTTTAAATGGATGGAATGAGCAAATCGAGTGAAAGATTTGTGAATAAATTAAATATTTTCACCTAAATCCATAGATTTGAATAGCCATTAGAATACATTTTTGCTAAATATAATGGTTTTCTAGTCTATTCACCACAATTCATTAATAGTTTATATTTTAAACTACAGTTTTGAATTGAAATTAAAATTAAATGGAATCATTACATCCAGACTCTTTTTGGAACGTTGCACAAAACAAATATGAACGCAGGAATGATTGATTGTATGATGAAACTATGCAAAAACTGATTTATGACATAAATTCTTCAAAAATAAATGCTCAAATTAATTTTTTTATTCTGTAGAATATCTATTTTTAATTTTTCCCCAATATGTTTCGACACTTCAAAAGATTTTTTTCTACTGATGATAGACTGGATGACTTCATAGTTAAAAATTAAGAGAACCATGAAAAGTATTATTGACAAGCAAAAAACCAAACGAAACAGACAAAACACTCTATGTTCTCTTCCAATCCACAGCCTCAACCCAGGCTCAAAACACTTCAAGCTCTTAAGAATATGTTAACTGATGCTCTAGGATAAAACCCGTCAGGATACTCACTAGAGCTATAGGCCTAGCGATAAAAAAAACGGTACAATGGGGTCTGATTTACACCAATATATGTCTATCAAGGTTGAGAGTTTTTTTCACCATTTGATAAACATTCGAGTTATTATAGAAAATAGTTGAGTTTTATGTGTTGAGACTGGTAGAAAGGGGATAGCAGAAAAGCAAGCACCCAATGTAGACAGAAACTGGGAGAGTAACCAAAAACAATCATTGAAAAATATGTAGGAATCACAGAAACTATAGATATAAAAAATGGAGGCAAAGTGGTTTTAACAGCACACAGACAGCTCGATACAACCCCTAAGTGCATCTGTCTTATGCACAGATAATGATATTCCGTATGCGAAAAAAACTCCATAAATTTTTTGCGTGAATTTATGTCAAAATGGACTACATTCGTAGAAATTTAATTTTTCCAGGCTGTTCGATTGTATGTGCGTTTGTCTGTATGTTTGTGTTTGCTTGTTTGTTGCGTTTTGCTTGGCTATCCTCCGCGTGCTAGTCTTTAGATTTATTCATGTCTAAATGTATTTATTCTATGTAATTTAACGCACTGAGTTATCTATGTACTGTGTGCAAGTGTGTTGTTGTTTGACTGTGTGGATGTGTGTTGGTGTTTTTCGGTGTAGGTATGTGTTGTTGTCGGTGTGTTTGTGTTTAGTTGCCGGTGTGAATGTGTAATTTTTAGGGTAGATATGTGTTGTAAATCTGTTTGAATGTGTAGTTGTCGGTGTGGGTGTATGTGAGCTTATAAGCGAACGTGCATTATTCTACAGACAACAAGTGCAACTTTAGAGATAAACTATTTTGAAATATTTTATGTAGATTGAAACTTGGAATAAAAAAGATATAACGCAGTTAGTATTCAATATATATCGAATAAGTACAATAATAAAAACAATGAATAAAAAAAACAAGATAATAAATTTTAAAGAATAATAAATAAGAAAAATAATAAACCAGAAGAATAATAAAAGATGTTTAAACGCTGCATATATGTATGGTCTTTCATTATTTTCTGTTCGGGAAAATTCGATTTGAATGTAATTGGAAAAAATTGTTCAAAAACAGAAAAAAATAAATGCAAAAACCAAAGATTAAATAAGGGATAGATTTTTATCAAAGTTAAATTAAACAGACACGTAAGACAAATTGCAAGATCACAGACTAGAATAATTACTTCTATTAAGTGAAATACCTTTAAATTTAGACTAATTTTAACTGTCTCAAGCAATCCATACAAACATGGCTTAAAGTGCAGTCAGAAACAGCTGAATTTAGGCGGCTTTCACAATGAAAAATACCAGAGAAACTGCGCCTGTTAGTCACATCTGTATGATATATTATTGATAGTTCTATACTTAACCTAGTCTAGTGTAGTATCATTTCAGGATACGTTTATCATATCGTATGTTATAATCTTCAAATGAAGAAGTGTTCTAGGGGATACCTTATAAGCTTTGTAAATAGCCTTAATTCCAAAACGGTCGCCAGGGTCTTTCGTACCTGTTTATAAATATTCCCAATTACCGCTCTGATATAACATACAAAGCGATGTATATATATCTCTATATATATCTATATCTATATATATCTATATCTATATATATCTATATCTATATCTATATATATCTATATCTATATCTATATATATCTATATCTATATCTATCTATATCTATCTATATCTATATATATCTATATCTATCTATATCTATATATATCTATATCTATATCTATCTATATCTATATATATCTATATCTATCTATATTTATATATATCTATATATATCTATATTTATATATATCTATATATATCTATATCTATGTATATCTATGTCTATATATATATATATATATATATATATATATATATATATATATATATATATATATATATATATAGTATCTCTGAGGCTTAAATCATTGGGGCTTGATCACCTATGTATAGCAAATAGCTGGTATGATTTAGAACCTTGTTTTTTTATTTAATAAATAATTCATTTAAAAAATCCTATTATAAAAGATCAAAAGTTGGCATATGATTTTGATAAAGGGCCAGATCAATAGATCCTTTTAATGCTAATAAACCAAACCTTTTGCCTTGTTGAATAAAAAATCAACCATTTCTGGTCAACATTCACTTGAATCTACCCATAAGTTTTTGGAAAGATATATATATATATTTATATATATATATCTCAGGTATTCCTACAGCTCACTTTTCTTACGCAGGCAATAGGCGTTTAATATTGATTAATATCCCATATAAATATTTTTTCTGAAAATGTTTGTTACAGAATTCATAACACATTGTGGTATTGACAATCATGTATTAAGGACATTATAATGCTGGCTCATTAGTTTAAGAACTGCTATTATGTCTAAGTATGGCGGTCGAAAAACAAAATAATGCTAATAAAATGTAATAAATTTTTTTTTCATATGATGAAGATGATGATGATGACGACGACGACGATGATAAGAGAATGAACAAAACAAATAAATCATTCATCCTAAAAACATTTATTATTCTTTTATTGATGTTCTCACTCTCAACAATCCATCCATCTATCCATCCATCCATCTATCCATCCATCCATCTATCCATCCATCCATCCATCCATCTTTCCTTCTTAGTTTTTCCTTACCGTCTAACTAATCTTTTCTAAAAGTATTCAACTTTTTAACTCGTGTATAACCAACCAATTCATAAGTGAACCGGTTCATAAATAACTATAAAACAACTCAAACGCTTGCCGACCAAAGCGGATTTTGCAGTAAAAAGATACAAAGATATCTTAGCATATAAGAGTGAAGAAATACAAAGATAGAGGAGAAAACTATTTGATGGTACTCAGAGAAGTAGTAAAGCGCCACTTGAAAATTGATACATTTCTTTTGTGTAAAAGATACTTATTTAGATATAGTGTTGATCTCTATGGTTTGTTGTTGGTTGTTTCATTAAGATATTATTTTTTTGATGCTGTTTCATTTTTTTGATTATTATTGTTATTATTAATAATCTCGTTTTTCTTTGATGTTTTTAGTGCTGTTTTATCCATTAAAACTATTTTTTTGTTCTCATCAATGTTCAAACTCTTATTTATATTGAATTAGAACCATTATCTTCTCCATCGATAAGTTTTCTATTAATAGAATAAACAAAAAGAATATTCTAGTGGGTTTGTATAAAGTTGTGTGTATTTTGACTGGATCAGAAATTCTGTAACGAACATTTAACTACCTTCAATATTAATACCAACACTACCCGTCCATATTACACAACAATAACACAACCATTTTTAAGCTGAAAATTATTAAACCGAAAAAAAATTCTCTGTTTAAAAACTAATTTAGGAATTCAAAATGGTATTAGCTTCAAGATTTTGTTGTTAAGACGTTAGTCATCGGTTTACTACTGTAATTTATCTTCGAGCCTTAAAACTATAATCTACTGTTCCAAAGCTTTCAAATGGAAGAACTTTTTACCATCAAAGGTGAAAATAAGACTCTTTTGTTATGAAGTTTGAAAACTTGAAGTTTAATAGCGTTATTTTCTTTTCTATCAAGCTTGTTTTTTTATCAATAATACAAAAGATGGAAAAAGAAGTAAAAAGTTCGTGAAAGATTGGTCTCTTATCCATGTAATTCCCAGTTTTTACATAATTACCAAAATGAACTGCAAAAAGCACTCAAAATATACCATAAAACCTCCTCCCATGTTTCTAAAAGGCTGAATGCAAAAAATAACAGTTAAATACTATAAAATTATAAACATGATTTTAAACTAATTTAGTCAAAAAATAATTTAGTTGTTTTTAATATATTTTTGAAGCATCATAAGAAGAAACATTGGTGAGCTGGCATGCGGTATTACATTACCAAAGCTGGTGATGAAACTTGTGAAAACTAAGATTCTTATGGTAGAAGCTGTATGTTTACATTATTAAGTGTTTGTATACCAGTTTCAAATGTATTAATGCGCCTTCATATTTTAAGATAAACACACTTTTAAGCGAGTGTTTATCATAAATTAACCGGCACTAGAAAAACTGTGATTATACTATAGACAAACTCTTGTATGTGTTTAAAAGCTATAGTGAGTATGAAAGTCTTTTAAATATTTCTTTGTTGGTATTACTATCAGAATGTTGTTTATCCCAATAAGCTGGCGGTTTTTTTTTTAAATTTTAACCTATTAAAAATTACTTCAAAACTGCAAAAAGCATCTTAAAAACCCCAAGATTATCTTATAAGCTCTATCTCTCCCCACAAGCCTCTAATTACCTCTTCATAAAACCTATTTTTACTGCAGTTTTGGCTGCCACTATCAAGCACTCAATACTAACAGAAGGTTTTATCTTACTTACTATAGTAAATTCTCAAAGAGCATATTTGTCAGCTTAAGCATACTTAAGAAAGGGCCAGTCTTCTTATGGCCGGGCTTACTCTACACGTGTTTTTTCTACTAAATATCTTCTTGGGACCTTTTAAACAACTTTTTTGTATATTTTTTAATTCATTTTTATTCGAAAATTTTATTCATAAAAAACTAAGACTTATTTCATTATGTTTTAAAGCGTTGTTTAGTCTTTTTAGTTTTATTAAGGCTTGTTTTAAGCATTATATCCATATAGCTTTTAGTTGGTTGTTTCTCAATTGATTTTATATGCATTTTTTATTGATAAAAAATTTCCCAAACATTAACTAAAGATTTAACGAATTACAAGGTACTTTTATACAAAAATCAAAATATTTTGGCGTAGAAAAAAAAATCGAGAGAGATTAGTATGCTGATGGGCAGAAATACCAGAAAATATAGATTTATCTGCTGTTTTTCAGTGTTGGTGATTCAAATAAAAATTAGAAAAATTACTTTGTCAAAAAATCTGACTCTATGGTTGAACTGTGATAAAAAACAAATAAAATAAAAAGTTATAATAAAGATTAATATGAAGGCTAGAAAAATTGATGGTAGAATGCTATATAATATGATGCAGAAACTATTGAAAAGGCCCGGTTTGAGATTTGTTTTCGTGTCTTGTTATCAAAACATTCGCTTAAATTAAGTTTTTATAAATGATGCAAGTTTCAAAATGTACACAAAAAACAATTTGACCTGAAACAATGAAAATTCACAAAGTTTAATGAAAAAAGTTGTATTATTCTGGGTAAAGTAATTTCAACAAAAAATATAATTCCCACAACAAAACAAAACTCAAAAAACAATCCAAAAACTGTAATATTCTCACAACAACAAACTTTGACGTCAGAAATTATCTTATTCTATAATGTGTTGAAGAAGAAATTTGGCAATTAGACATTTGATGATGAGAAAAGAAGGGAGAAAAACGGTGTCTTAATGAGAATAAATTGATAATGACGTTGCTGTGTGGTAACAAATGACTTGATGAGTTTTAGGCATGCTATTGAAGTCAGAGGTTTTGAAGAAAATAAAAAGCAGATTGAAGATAAGTTAAATGAGTTTATAATTATATGAGTCTAACAAATGATGCTAAAAAAATCGTGAAAGTTTTAACTCAAAAAGAAATCTCTGTTATAAATCATTTTTAAATGAGGAAACTGTGTATAGCTTGGAAGGAAGATGTGGTAAGTGGGAAAATTGATAAAAGTTCAAGAAGTGTGTTTTATTGAAAAAGGGCAGAGGTGGTGAAAGAAAAGAGCAGTGATGGAGAGGCTAATGACAGATGCTGCGGAGGAAAAAGCATTCTATCAAATATTTATTTTTAAAGTCATTTATATTAATTTGAATTGAATAGGTCCATATTTTGATAAATTTATAATATCATAAAGATTCATAGAGATTTCTCAAACTTTTTAAAAGCATTTATCATTATAACTTGCTTCGTTTTAACATATGAAGAATTGAATCTTGAGCATGAAGGGTGGTTAAACGAAAGTTAATATGAAAAATGATAATTTATATCGTAAATTATGTCGGAGAGCACATAGCGAGACCTTTAAACTGGGCTAAAGTAGACTTTTCAAGTTTATACTTATTTTGCAATACTATTTTGAGTGATTTTCAATACTGTGTGGAAGATGGGATGGAAGATTTTAATATTCTTTTGGTTTAGCTCGCTTGAAATTATAATACTAACAAGTTTTAAAATAAAAAAAAGTTCATGTGTCACCAATAATATAAACAAGAAAATAGGGCATGATTTTGAAATAATGAAAACTAAAGCAATAAAAAAAGTATGATAATAATAAAAATAATAATGAAACTCAACCCAAGCTGAAACAAAAGTAAACACATACAAATAGGCTAAGGAACTGAGCTGATCAATAGAGGAAGACAAATTTTAACAATCAATCTATATGTAGACAAAACGGCTGATTAATGAGTAGAATGATCAATTGAACGGACTTCAAAACTCGGTTTAATAGTCATTAAAAATATTTTGTCTTTGTTTAGGGTGCTAACCCAGGTCGGGGTGAAATTTTATAGTTGTACTTGAGTTAGAAAAAAGAAGTTTGAAAAAAAAAGAAAAAATAACAAAAATAAAACGTTAGAGTACCTAGTTAATTTGAAGACAAAAATGCACTGGTTTGAGTGGCGTTCAAGTGCGCTCTAGAACATTTTTCAAAAAGTTTGAATTATTTACCCCAGGAAGTTGAATAATTCAGCAAAAAAAAAACTATTTTTAGAGTTGATAATATGTTTGTTTTAATTGGGATTGAGATTTTAATTGGGATGGATGTGTTGATATTTAGAACTGTAATTGGTTGTATTGAGAGTCTATGAAGTAAATACCATCACACTTTAGTATACAGCTAAGTTTGGAACAACTATTCTGTTTAAAACATTGAAATTATTAACGTTAAAAAAGACAGAAAAAATGAGAAAATAATTAGCTTTATTCAATAAACATTAAAAAATCGATGTATTTATAAACTCAAACAAAAACATTAAAAATTAATTTTCAAAATGCACCTCAGCTTGCAAGTACGTCTATCCCTTGAAAAGAAAGCCTTTACAATAGACTTCTTCTTGATTGCAATATATTAAAACTACCCAACACTATCACGATAGAAAATCAAGAGCTTTTGAGACGCATAAACGCCTGATAAACCGAAAAAGACACGAGGAATTAAAAGGCATTTTAGATTTCTATAACGTTTGAAACAAAACCGCTGCAGATATGATCTTAGTTAAGAGTAAAATTTATATAATTTTTGTAAGGTGTTTAAAACGTCTAGGAATTCAATAAGTTTTGAGTACGTGCACTGAAGAAGTAGAAACGGAATATTAATTTAACATGACGAATCTTCCTTCTGTAGCTGTTTGCGAGGTTAAAATAGAGTTTGTATCGACGGTCGAAATTCAAATAATACATTCTTTGAAAAATTGGTTTTTTAATTTAAAATTTTAATGAAAAAATTCAACATTAAAAATTTTGTATAAATATAAACAAAGAAATAGATAATTATAAAGACTTTGTTGTATGTTGTGAATGGGCGAATAAAATAAGAAATACTTTTCAACTACAATATCAATCTTCCTCTAGGCATATTTCAATACCGTATCATCTTCTTCTTCTTCTTCTTCTTCTTGATCATTATCATTATCAGTGTTACCATATCATCATCTTCTTCTTCGTCATCCTAATCATATCTCACCATACCATGATCATTTTTTTTTATAATCTTATTATTATTATTATTATTATTATTATTATTATTGTTTTTGTTGTTTTCTACAATGTCTCGTTCGTTTTAATTTCATACCATATTGGATTGAATGTAAAGCAAATGAATGAATTTAATTAAAAGTTTAATTCCATATTTTCGTCAATTCAAAACAAAATGTATTCTAATTCATTATTTATTTGTTTTTATGAAGGAAATATTCTTAAATTGTTTAAGCTCAAGAATTTGAATTTCGTCTCATCGACAAGAAAAGATATTTCGAAACAGTATTGAATTTGCCTCAAATAGACAAAAAAAAATTTTTTGAATTAAATTATTATAACATTTTTTATTTAAAAAAAATTTATAATGTATTTACTTTGAATAGAAGATACAGAAGAAAAGTTGAAATTAGAAATGCCGATACAATATGAAACTACAGATCAGTTTTGAGAATTATTTTCAAAATTGATTTTTAATTATTGTTTAAATTCCAATCAATTATTTTTTTATTATAACGATGCTTTTACAAACCTCAATACATGGAGATTTCATTTGAGATAGTTTTTTTGTGATGATGAATGTTGATATAAATTGTAGAGTGCAAATAAAAATATGTACAACATAATTTATTTAATTTTAATTTTTTTTATTGGGATGTTAGTTATGAAGTGCTCCTAATACAAAGATGACTATGGTTATAAACGAGTATGAAGTTTGATATGTTTCCAATTGAGTTTAAATCCTTTACTTAGAAAAAATTTTGAACGTTAAATATACAAAGTGGAATTTATTCAGAAAATTTTAAATAAAAAAAAAATGAGATAAAAAATAAATTCTCAGTAAATTTTAAACGTTCAAATACAACTCCACATAATTATAGTTATTTTTATATATATTCCAAAAAATGACTAAACGTTTTTATACAGAATCTTGAATGTCTAAAGATATATAGATATTAATTTTCTTCCATAGCTATTGTTACGGAAAAACATATTGAAAAATGCTTTCAGAAGATAATGTTATTTTTATCATCTATAGGTGGTATTTTTAGAAAATATTTCAGTTCAGTTTTAGTTTTTTTAATCCATGAAAATCGAAGAAAAAATAAATTATTAGTAATTTTGTCACTAATTTAGGATTTTTTTTCAAATAAGATGGAAAAAAATTTATCGATATTATCATTATAAGGGTCAAATTTTTGTTTCAAATTTTTATATAAAAATAAATTCGAATTATCAGACTACATTATGTACGTTAAAACCAGAGTTTACTTTCCATGAGTAATTTTTATTTAAATTTGAATTTTTATATACCAAGTGATGGTATTTATCTTTCAAATTTATTTTCAGTGAAATTCTATGAAATTTCCTCAAGTTTTTCTTGTTTTTAGTGCTATCTGAAGTTTCAAAATTTAATTAAATTAATAAATATCACCGAATAAATTTCTATAAAATGAAGATTCATAACTGAGTATTATCAAAAATAGAATATTTCAAATTTCTAATTTTTTAACATAATGAAGTCTAATAAATAAATAAAATAATTAATTGAAATATAAAGAATAAATAAATAATTAATTGAATAAATAAACAAATAATAAATAATTATTTAAATAAATGAAAGTCTGATTAAACACTCGAAAATTTATAGCTGCCAATAGTATAAAGCATTATATATAACGGTGAGTTTTTATAAATTTATATTGTCATTGATGAATCACATCCAATGATAAGCCAAACATATTTCTTCTGATATTGGTTACTTTCTAAGATATCTTCACTCTTTATCATCTATCACCGTCTCTCCACTCTATTCAAAATAATCTGCTTTAGATCTCATGGTTTTTTTGATATGTAGTTGAATTTCATTAAGTAACTTATATAGGCTGGTGTTTTAAACACACACAATCATACATTCTCACTGTCGTAAGCTATCTGTTTAGTCTCAATCCTCTCCGCCATTTTTGTAACACAAAGTTTGTTATTAATATCATTTTATTAGACTTTTTGTGAATTTCATCTTTTTTAAAATCATCAGTAACATTTGAACTGAATCACATGGAAACCTGTGCAGAATCAATCGAATCCACACCTTTTTCAATACAAACGTACTGCGGCTGATCTATATTTTCTAACTTCAAATGGGGTATAAAAGCCATATTTATAATTTATTGCAAATGCATGCCTAAAGAGTTCTTTTTTCTTAACACACTTTCAAAGCTCGGATCTCCAAAATAAATTATTTCAAACGCATGCGTAAAACAATAACGTTGCTTCATAATAATGACGTTTTATGAAGTTCTGATTTATATTTCTGCACTGAAACTATGCCTCATAAGATTTATAGGCAATTTTTATTCTCTTAATTGTCTTTAATTATACATCGTGCTTTTTAATGCTCTACCTGTTTTGACATTTTATTTAGACTATATTAAACTGCCTATGGGATTCAGTATCAAGTTTTTTGAACGTGTGTTTTTTATTACCTTACTCATTCAATCTGTTTGGAATTTTTATTTATCAAAAACGTCCATCATTCGTTAACCTATTCATAAGAGCGCACTCAGAACTTAGTATCCATTTAAAACCTTTAAAAATAATAACGAAAAAAACACCCAACGAACTCACACGGCGCTAGGAGAATTGATTTACCCTATGATTTTATCGATCGAAAAAGATCTGAGTTTAATGTTCTCAATCATTTATTTAGCCATTGTTCAATCCTAATGAACCTTCTACGTTTATATTAAAACTTTAATTTATCTCTTTTCTCATACAATGTATCATGCCCTTTGAGACAAAATGGTTAATATATATATAGGTTCAACAAATATAGCCAAAGGTTACTTAAAGATACATTGAAACTTATATAAATAATTATTAATCTTTCATATCAACGCCAAGCCATGAAAAGGTTTAAAAATACCTTGAAAAGTTCGTGAAGAAATGTTACAGGAGTTGTCAAAGCAACGATACAAACATAAAAATTAAACATAGTTCAAGTTTAAGCTTTGTCTTAGTGTATTAAACTTATATGTATTACTACACATGCAGAAGGAAGTGTTATTATTTGTACAAGTATAAACTGGTTCAAAATATTATAAGATTCTATGTCAAACTACTTGTGAACTTTTGTTTCAATCAATATTTTAAGATTTATGAACGTTTGGCAATCAATCAATGTGAAGCAAAACAGCATTTGTAAGCGTCAGCCATTGAATCTCAATTTTGGTATGAATTCTTTTGGATTTAATAGTTATTTTATGAATTTTTTTATATGTTTAATTCTATTTTTGGTGTTTTTATTTCTAATTTTGATGTTTTTTTTATAATTTCAATATTTATTTTTCTAATTTCAACGTTTTTCTAATATTAATA
Source organism: Pterobdella sp. o SKG-2022 (assembly GCA_964035795.1). NCBI lineage: Eukaryota > Metazoa > Annelida > Clitellata > Hirudinida > Piscicolidae > Pterobdella > Pterobdella occidentalis. The sequence continues at coordinate 8,023,652 of OZ038325.1, read as the reverse complement.
TTTATTTTTCTAATATATATTTTTTTTTAAACCAAGGTCAAGCCGTCCGAAGCCACTTATCAAACGTCACAGAATTTCCTGTCACCATACAACAATTATCCTTCCCTCCACACATCATCCTACTTCCTAGTATACATTACACAACTCTGCGTGAGTTATTATCCATTCAATATCTCTCACCTAATGATTGGCGAAATGAGTTTGTTTTGAGGTATTGTATTGGTATGAAGTATCCTTAAACTTTTCAAAGGATTGAAGTTAGCGATGTTACCGGTATGTAAGGCAGACAAGAATGTAAGTAGTTCTATCCACACTTTTTGATGCTCGTTTGAAGCATACACTCAAGTGACGTTGGTGTAAATTGGTTATTTACTAATAAGTTGATAATTTTTTTAATGTTACGTTCAACATTTATAAGTTTAGAATAATTATCAAATTAAGTTATTTTTAGAAAAGTCTGATAAACAATTGTCTTTCATTCGTTTGTGCATGTGACCTGAACGTGCGTGTGAAAAAATCCCTTTATCAAGCTTAAATTAATTTTTCTTTTTTTGATAAATCGATAGGTGAAGTAATAAAAGTAAACAAAGGAAAAATTCCCTTCGCATGATTTACAATGTGTTCGGCCGCTCATTCGTATGCCATATATATGAACTTAAAATCTTTTCATAGCCTCAGCTTCAGTCTCGTATTAATTGACACATTGAGCTAATCTCCTAAGCCGAAAAAAATAACACTGCAACTTTCCGTCCTTCATCAATTACTTGGTTAGAATACATTTTCGCAAAATATTTCTGCAATTAGTCAGTTTCATGTGTTTTTCAAAAAGAATTTCCTAATATATAATTCAAAAGTATGTTCTTCAATATACCAGTCCATACATTCCAATTACACGCTTGTTTATACCTTGCCGTGCAACGTTCATTTAGCAAGGTGTGAGAGACCCGACATCGACACGTTCAGAAAAGGAGTTTTTTATGGTAAAAATTGAAAGTTTAAGTAAACTTGTTTGAAACTCCATAAATCAATGGTTGACTTGGTGAATATTTGCTAATTAAAAGCTTGATGTGTTCAAATTTGTGACAACATTTAGCCATAATAGTTTGACATTAAAAGAGTTTTTGGACAATAAATCTCTTCTCTTCTTCTAAAACGTTTTCTACAACTGTATAACCGAATATTTTTTTATTAAAAATTATTTTAAAAAGCAATTTAGTTTGTGCCTATGTTTCGACACTTCCTAGTAGTTTTGTCGCGAGAGATACGATGATGTATTGACCAATTATTTCATCATTTTCCCTTTTAAACTTTTCATTCTTTCACTGTTTCAAAAATGATTAATGTTAGAGTTTTAATATTAAAACATAAATTCACATCTTCGTTATTATCTTTACATCAAATTTAAAAAAAATAATAGCAGAAAAAATTACGCTTATTTTCATTTGATGTTCCAATACACTTCATTCAAAAGTAGATTAATATGTTAGAACTGGTCTAAAGTGGAATTTAATACTGGGTTAAACACTGTATTCAGAGCTGGTGTAAAGATTTTATTTAGAAGTGGTTCAAAAGCTACATCTAAGAATGGTATATAAACTAATACAAGAATGGTTAAAAAACTGTATCTAGATGTGGTTGAAGCTGTACTTGGAAGAGGGTTTAAAGCTATATTTACCCTAAGGACCGAGCGAGTGTTTCTGCCTGCTAATCACTTGCCCATCCTTACGGTTGATAAAGCGTATGTATTTCAGCAAAAGTCGCTGCGGAGAAAATTCATCATTGGTATATTCGTTAAGGATATATATAGCTATAAATCTAAGGTTATATATAGCTATGAATCTAAGAATATATATAGCTTTGGATCCAAGGATATATATAACGGAAAAGATATATAACAGTTGTGAGTTTTTTCCCCGATGAAGGTGTGCGGGAAATAGGTGAGTAAGAACTCGGGATAGAGTCGGGAATGATGACGATTTTGTTGTCGATAAGTCACTGAGTCCAGTGCAAACAGGTCGCGAAAATGGGATTGTACCTTGTGCCAGTACCACTGCATCAGGTCTTTGTATATATCTCTATTCCTGTTATTTTGAGTATCATATATTTGTATGAAGATATATTTATATTTTTTTGTGTGTGCATGCTTGTGTGCGTGTGTCTGCGTAACCTTTATTTTCATATCAAAACTTTCTGTCTCAACCTCGACTTTTATACCCATGCTAATTAAGATTTCAAAATAGGTCACAAAACACAGCTAGCACTCACAACTGAACGCACCCAATGAGAGGATGTGTTGACTTAATATTACGTTATATTGCTTTTTCATTAGGTAGCTCTAGATTGAAAATTATCGACGTTTATGAAACTGTTAAAGCAATAAACGCTGGTGAAGTTACAAGCAGGCTGTGTGCGTTCATATCATAATAGTGGCTTGTGGCTTTTTGGGTTTATTTCTTCTGTTATTGCGTTTTTGATGGTTATTTAATGCTCTGTTTATGTCTTTGTATAGGTGTTTAAATTTTTAGTTTATCTAAATCGTTTGTGATCCATTTTTTGAAGCCTCTATTTGAATTTATTTGATTTTTAGTTTTTTTAGCTTCAGGCATATATGTTATGAAATAAACAAATTTTTTTTTGTTTTAAAGATGCAATTTATAATTATTTATTTGTTCCACTTGCGATAAGAAATGACTTATTTTTGTTCCTTGTGTTAATGGAACTTTTTTACGTAATACTTCATCATTTTTTCTATAAGATTATGTATTTTAATATTTTTGAAAATCAGTTTCCAGAAATTTATGAGAATATAAAATTTTATTTTTTAACTGAAATGTTTTGAACGAGAAAGAAGTTAGTTTAAAATTTTGCAATTAGTTTTGATTTTTATTTTTAGCAATAAAATTCAAAATAATTTTTGTAACTTTATTAAAATAACCATGACTCAAACAATGATTCATGAAAAATTTAACACAAAATTAATTTCAAGCAAACAAAAAACTCACATTAAAATTCTAAATAAATACAGCAAAATTTTAAAATTTATTAGAAAATAGCAAATATTTCTACCACTAGAATATCAAGCCAACGCCATATAACCTCTAGTAGTTATAGAAAGTATTCAGATGAACGTATGAAAGGCAAACTGAAGTTTAGGCGTATATATATGTATTATGGTCATATTTTCTTTCAAAATGTACTAAAGGAACGTTAGATTCTGCTTTTAGAAGAGAACGCCGTTAGACCTGTTTTAACCAGTTGTTGATACAATTTGATTATTTTATGAAGCAACCTCTTGAAAATTCTGTTTTGATTGTTTGCCATTTCATCCCTCTTTAGTGGCTGTTTGAATATCTGAAATTGAGTCTAAACAGTGAGTGGAGAATTTTATAAAAATACACAAACTAGAACGAAAATTTTATTCATGTTGAAAATATTTTTAGAAGGATTTATTGGAGTGAAATTAAAAAACTTGGAAAAAAAATTTGGGAAATAATTCCGAAATGATTTCTAAATTAGTTGATTTTTGATATTAAATTTTAATAATTTATCCATTAAATTTTCATAGCGAAAAAACCAAAATTTCCAACAAAACTTGGAGAAAAAATTTTGACTTCTTAAAACTTATAAGCCAAACACCATTACACATAGCTTCCTCACTCAACCTCCATACCAACCATACAATGCCCCTGTGTAACTTTATTTTCAAAAGATCGGAATTCTAACCTGATTTGTATGAGACATAATGATGATATATAGCACTTGTCATAAGATCTTGGTAATTAGACTGTTTGGCCAAGATTAGTTTCGGCATCTTGCTAGGGATATTGGTTTCATCAGTCTTATCCCCATCAGTTTTTTTTTCCACCTTTGTCACGCAAATATTTTTTCTGTTTTAATTTTGAAAATTTATGAGTAGTTTCCTTCATAGCATTGGTGTTTTCTTCCACCTTGTTTCTTGCAAATTAATTTTACTGTAATTTATACATAAAAATTAAAAAATTTATGTATTTGTAAAGTCTAAAAATTTGAAATTTTTTTTTTGACATTTCTTCGATCTTAATTCTTGCTACATTATTCTATTAGTAAACCTTTCCCGAAATATGATTTAAAGATCAAGTCATTTTTTATATTAGAGCGTTTTAGCGGTGTTGAATAAATTCTAATATTGAAACTCAAAGATAGGTCTATGAATTAAAGAAGGCCATAAATATTGTTACGTGTTTAAAGAAAAAATTTCGTAAATTTTCTCAAATTTATTCAATTACCTACCTTCATTAAACACTTCTAATACAGTTTTATGGAAAAAAATTGTAAGAGTTTGAAGTAAAATACGCTTAGCACATATTACTATACTTAATTTACTTAACATTGCGTAAAAGTAAAAAGCGTCGAATCAATTTTGATAATTTGTAAAAGCGCTTGACTAAATTAAATAATATATTAAATGAATTTAAAGAGTAGTTTAGCAAGGATGTAGAAAATTGTTTTCTCATACATTATGAAGTAGAAAAGATCCTACATTTATCTGTATTCATAAAGTCTCTTTATCTAACTCATAAAACAACGAATTAAATATGAATTTAAAATACTTTTCACTATCTCTAGTTCATTTTGTTCACATATATTATGTTTTAAATACTATCTATGTTAATGGATTCTGTATAGATTATACCAAACAATACATACCCATCAAAAGCATTAAAAATTCTGCAGCTCTTGTCATTACAAATCTGCGAAAAAAAGCATCAATTAGACTTCAATGTTTAATAATAATTATGAGAATCTCTTGCTCTACTAAATTTCAATCAATACTTTGTAAACTGTGTGCCATATAATACTGATATCCTGCGAAAGATTTATTGCATTTTATATTTATTTACGCTTGATTGTTTGTTTAAAAAGTAATCTAGATAATTAATCAAAAATAATTTGTATGGTTTAGAACATAAACTTGCTTGGATTCTTGAGTTATGCAAGATTTGTGAATATTTTAATACATGATTTATTGTCTGCGTATATCAAGTTCTCTTCTTCACACCAAACTTTTTTGTGGTATGTTTTTGTGGTAGTTTTTGTATTTTTATGCATTTTTATACAATATTGGCTACATTTTACCTTCTTTACCTCGGGTTGTTGTGTTCTTCTGCATTGTTTTCGATCGATTTTTAAAAGTTTTATGAAATTTTACAAGTTATGATCGATACTTTAAACACATGAAACTCACTATAATAGTCTGTGAATGTGAAGTTGAGATGGTAGAAGCAGATTTTCAATCCAATTCAAAGAAACTTTAAAAGCTTCCGTGCATTTTAAGAAACATAATTCATTATAACTTGATCTCAACTAGTCTGTTACCTTTTGATCATCTTTCGCGTATCAATAACAATTTTCAACAAAAACGTGCTACTTTTCGACCCCTAACATTGAAACACTGTTAACAATCCAAACTTCTAACAAATCAAGCTTAAACCTCTTACAGACATTTATATAGTGTTAATTTGAATAATCATATTTGATATACATATTTTGGTACACACGCAAGTATACAACAATACTTCTTCAAATTACTTGAAAGATGCTATTTGAATTTTACAATCTCACACAGGCCTAAATAGCGAATCGGTGTTAATCATTCGCTTGTATAATATTATCACGTGCAATTTTAAAAGATGAAAGGATGTGATGTATACGTATTTAAAGCATATTTCAATAGCATTTTTTGGTATGTCAACGATGTAGAAGTAACGCATGGTTTTAAATGGTGCGAAGGATGGATAGGGATGATCAAAATGATAATAATTAAAGCGCAAAAAAATTTAGCATATATAGTGCTCAAAAACTAAATTGGCGAGTGTTTTTTACACTTGCTTTTTTTAACACAGCACTGAATCTTAATTAGAATAACCCGATTTGTTATTGGAAAAAATATTAAGTCCATTTTTGGAATTTTCAGCAATGCAGACTCGGTATTTGTCTTTGATTCTGTAAATTTTCAATTAAATTCAAAATACTATACAGGTTCAAACCCTTTTTGAATTTGTGTGTATGTATTGTTTCAACACCTGAATCCAACTCACAATATTGAATGTGGCTATTATTGTTCTATATAACTAGTATTTAACGTTATATATATAACAAGTTATTACTATAATTAAGATTTTCTCTATAAGTAGTAGTTAAGGTTACATATAACAAGTTATTACTATAATTACGATTTTCAATTCGAAACATTAGTGAGTTTTTATAAAACCCCATTGTAAATAGAGCAAGAGTATAATATATATTATTATTTACTTGTAAGGCGTATGAAAACAAGGTTTGATATAGAGGCGCTTGTGTAGCCATAAGAACTAGGGCAGAGATATATATAAAAAAACTATCGGTGAACTTTCACTATAAAACTGAGATGAATGATTCTGATAAAATACAAGAAAGTGAAAATTCTAAGAAAAATAATAGCGGAATATTTTGGAGCCTAGGAGAGAATCAGTGTAAGTTAGAGCAGGGTATGTAGACGTATTTGGAGGTTTTATGCGTGTGAAATTATTGAAATAAGACCATTAAAAGCATAGGTTATGATGAAGGAATAATATATGAATTATATTTTCAAAATATTTCATGCGTATCGATTCAATGAGGATCAAAGTCTGATGAATGTTATCGCTTATATGAGTTATTGGGTCTTTGAATCCTACCACATCAACACTTAACCACTCTGACGAATCGCTACACTTGATAAAAAACTAAGAACTAAGTGTATTGGGAATTATAAATTGAGAAATTGTTTCAAGATGAGATGTAATATGAAAAATCGTTTGAAAAATTGCTTTTTTTCTAGCTACGAAGTATACTATGTAAATGTAGAGGGCTTCACAGAGATTGAAAAAGTCATACACCGATATAGGTAGATAGTGAGACTAGTAGGCAGATGAACCAAGCATATTTGTGAAATCTGAAAATTTATTTTTTTCAAACTTTGTTGTTTTTCTAAGGTTTTGAAGCTGTAAAGATACCTGCTGAAATTATATTCCTCGAAGGTAGAAGTGTAAATCTTTTGAATTTATGCTACTCCCTTTTTTGAAAGTTTTATAGGAAATTCGTTTAAAAAAAATATAGAAAATTTTTGATTAGAAAAGTTAAAGATAAAAATCATAAGATAAAATATGAAAAGTATGGGATGATTTTAAAAATTTTTTGAATTCCGATCATGACGTTAAGAATTACAGAAAAAAGTACATAAAACTCAAAACGGCATTAGTCTGGATTAAAAAAATAATAACTAAAATTCATATAATAATAATAATTAAAAATAATATAATAATAATTAAAAATAATAGAATAATAATTAAAAATAATATAATAGTAATAAAAAATAATATAATAATAATTAAAAATAATATAATAATAATTAATATATAATAATTCAAACTTATACAATAATAATTCAAATTAATTAATTAAAAATCAATAAATTATTAATAATAGATGGTAAATAAATGATCACAGAATGATATATGGGTTTGCACGCTATGACTTCGTCAACTTTGCTTTTACAAAAGCTCCATTCAGTCTATTGCTTGTGATTTGAACGAGCTTTGGCAAATCAATTGTCTGTGATCATTATTGATACTGAAATATATTTTTTATGAATTATAAATACATATTTTATAATTGAAACAGAATCATGAGTATTGATATATCTTTTAGAGAATAGCAATTAAAAATTCGAAAATAATATATAATAAATAATAATATCTATAATATATATATTTGTATGAATTATTTTTTCCTACAACAATCTACCAGCTTGGGATAGAGAAAGATTTCGCGACTATCCTTCTTACTATATTCTCGCCATCGAGTCGAGAACACTTGGGGTCTTTGCTTTAATGTTGACTGTGTAATTGAAAGACAATTTTTCAAATTGAAATATTATCTGACATAAATCAAGTGGTGAGTTTAAATAGATGTTGTTTTGTATTTGTCTTTCACTGTGAGTATTTGTAAGTTTGATTGAGATGAATTAATTTTTTAGTCACTTTTTTTCCATACATTCAGTATGAATAAAGAAATATTTGAGTGAAAAAATTTTATAGAGAATTATCTATCTATTATTCGTATAAACAAATGATTTTCATTAAAAATTACACAATAAATCTGAATAAGTAATATGGAGTGGATACACATAATACGAAGTAAAAAGAATATTCATACTAAATGAAAAACAAATAAAAAGTTCAACTCAATATATTATAAATATTATAAATGTGTTTGGAGAGTGTTAAAGTGATAAAGATTTCAAATCAATATAATGCGCCTTCTAAACACACAACGTCACACAAACACTAAAGAAGATTTTAACGCAGCCCAAACACGCTAACATCAGTTAAAATATATTGGTAGTTATAATTAGAGTTTACGACGAGAAAAACAATTTTTTGAATTTTTCCAAGCATTTTCATTTTTTTAAATCTATCTATTTATATATATTTTAACTTTTTTCGGAGTTTTATGTTGCTGTTGAATTAATTTTTCCACTAACTTTTCTAAATAGTTTTGTTCTAAAGTTTCTACGCCATAAATTTTTTGGTAATAGAAAATCTCAAAAATTTTTTCAGTTTTCAAAAAATAAATAATTTTATATGCTTTTACTGGGAATGCTGCAAAACATTTTTGAATTGAAAAAATTCTGGAGACAAAAATCTCTAATCTTCATTTCTTGAATAAATTAACCCTAGTTCAAATTTAGATCTTCATCCAAATTGGATATATCTTTTTCATATTTTTTAAAAATGAAAATATTTTCAATATTTCTTATAAAAGTTTGAAAAATTATAAAATTATGAATGGCTACTTACGGTGTCAATTATTTTCATTAAAAATACAAATAATATCTCTGCTTCTTAGTTTTTGGTCTAATGAGTTTCAACTCCAATACTCTAATTTAAAAATGAATATTTCTTAGATATTATTTTTATTTTTCAGAATTAACACAATTAATTTAAAAAATTAAAAATAATGAACTCAAATTCCAACAATATCAAGTTCAATGAACAAAATAAATAAACTAATTTCAATTAATATAAAAACCAAATAATTTCAATTGTAATAAAAAACAATAAAAATCTTTATATTTAATTAACACATAAATATGCAACAAAAACCATACAAATTATGCGAAAAAGTCGCACAAAAAAAGCTATATTCAAAATTAGTAGAATGTTATTTGAAGGCTCAAAAACTAATGCATATGAGAGAATACATTTAACAGTGTTAGGCAAATGCAGAGTCAATGATGTGAATGTATACCGCCCCCTCCCGAACGATAAATAAAGCGATCTTTCGACGTGTGATGGTGTTATGTTGTGCGCTATTTGATTTGAGTGTTTGTGAAAGATTTATACACTCGTTTTACGTACAGTCGGGGTTTTTTTTAGAGACGTGTCTGCTTTAGTAAAGTCTGTTTGTAGAAAGTGGTTCACAGTTAGATTATGGACTTGAAATGTTTGATTTATAATGTGTTTTACTATTGTCGCCCACAAGTCTACAATAAAGACTAGTTTGTTCTTGATTCTCGCTCATAAATTTCGTTCATTTTTAGAGAAATTTGCACCGTACTCTTTCTAGCGTTTCATAGATTCGACACAGCTCCTAAATTACTGCACCTGGCCAAATAATGATAACTTTGTCGTTTGAAGACTTAGGCTTTTGGTAACTCATGCTTTTGACAAAAATTTCATTTGATAACTTAGTCTTTTGATAACTTCACCTCACAAACGGTTTACAGTTTTTTTGATTCATTAGCGCGATCATATAATGTTTTTTGGTGACCTGTTGTTTTGTAGAATCTTCATTCAATAAGGAGTAATAATTGTCACATCATCGTCAGACAATCTTTATAATAAAATCAATAATAATAATCTACGAAGTTTATTATAGTGATGTTTAACCCAGGGAGTTTCAAGATCTTTATCATTCAGTCATCATTATAACCCTAGTCCAAATATTAATTCCAAAACCACTAATGATGAAAACGCTTCAAAACCTATCTTGAATTATAATGATGATACATGAATAATTATTTAGCTAATTAAAGCATAAAAACTAATGTTACTCACATAACCACATCAACATTGGTTGAAAGGCTAAAGCCTTTAAAATGACGAAATAAAACATTGAGAATCCACTTTGTCTGTTATGTTGTCTTGTTTCAACTTTGTTTTGTGTGTTGGATGGGTTTTAGACTTCAAAATTTTCATCCATTTTTTATTATCTTAATGTTTATATAGAAGATATTATTCATTATAATGTCTAAGTTCTCACAATGTTATCAAATTATTCTACACATTTTTTTGGCACCTGTCATGCTATTCAACAAATAACAGTACTCATTTTGATGTATTTTTGGGGAGAAAATCCGGGAGAAAAATTGATAAGGTGTTGGAGAAGATTCCAAAGATACTATCTTGCACATAAAGATGCTCTAATAAGCATCTTCAAAGTAATCAATATGGTATGTAATTATCAAAGTATTAAATAGGAATTTTAAAACGTTCAAGTTTTGCAGGGAGCGTGTTCAAGATATGTAGAAAAGCAGAATAAATAGGAAAAATACGCGATTCCAATTTAAGCCTTAGATTTAACGGTTCCTATGCTAGAATTTCTAACCTTCTTTATGGGTCTGAAAGACGCTAGGAAAAAATAAATTTTATGAAGAATAAAAAATAAAACTTAGGATAGTATAGGTAGACTGATGAGCGTTTGTTTAAAGGAGTAGAATATAACATATGTGCTTCTTAAATAAATAATTGATTCCTTTATAATACAATCCATTTGCGGTATTTATTCGGAGATTTTGTGGATTAATGTGGAGAACTTACAGGTTTATTAAGGCATGAAAATTTTTGACTTTGTGGGAAATCATACATGCATGGCTTATGTGCTAAATTGTTTTAACATCAATATATAATACAATGCGTCAATCTTCTCTAAAGAGACAGTGACATCTAATAAAACAAGCTAAAAACACTGATAATAATTGTATAGAACTAATCATAAAGTAATTGAATAAACTTTCTCGTGATGGGCGAATGATGTAGTGATTGTTATTATTACTATTATTCTATGGTTTCAAACATGGCTGTTTGAAGCGATGTTAGGGGCTTGTGTGTGCGTAAGGGCGATAATTCATGCTGGTGCCTCTACCAATAACTTTTCGGCAGTTCTGGGATGAGATTTCAATGAATTTTGATAAGATTTTATATCGTTTTATGCTTTATTATATCAATATTATATGTTAACGCGTATCTTCACTACATGTAACAGTTTGGGTAACGGTTTTTGGTAGGGGTTTGAGTTTGGGATTATGAGGGTCTGGGAAAATTTAAGTGTGAGGGAATAATTCTGTTGATCTTTTTTTATTTGGTGGATATATATATTGCTTTGAGATATGAGGACTTAGAAAGATGTGTGCACAAATAACATGGAGTTTTATGCATAAAATGGCCCATGCCTATCGTTTGAGTTATGCAATTTTATCCAGACTTAATTTTGTTTATTCTCTGAAGCTTCGTTTTAAATTTTAATTAATAAGGTAAACCAAATCTTCTAAAAAACTATTATAACATTCCTATTCATTCTATAATAATGCCGGCCATTAAAACTTTTAGAAAGAGGACAAAAAAAACTATGGGCGGCCATTTATTTGTGTCAAGGCATGTTCAAAAGAACGAGTTGAAACGAATACTAACAATGAAGCCAGAAAATAACGTTGAAGTTTGTGAAAACAAAAACTAAAATGTTTGAAAAAAAAGAGAAAAACGTAATCACAAACTGCGTGGAATATTGATGTCCACTTCAGAGTGGAGCCATCTATTTAAATCGGCGCAGATATGAATGATGGTTTGGAATGAGAATCGCAATTAAAAATTTTATAGCAAATATTACTCAAGATATGGCTCGTTTCAAAAAGCGTCATATCGTGTGTATTCTTGCAGAAGATTCATACATCTATACAAGAATACAACTCAAATGTAAATACAAAAAATAAAATAAATTCTAGTGAGGAATTTATTTCAAGGAAAATAAATAAGGAGAATTACGACTAGAGGGGCTGATGTATGAGGGTGATGTATGGAAGGTTTAACTTTCATAGTGAGTTATATGGTTGAGGAATACGTTGGTCCTTATCGGGTTTTTCACATTCTTTTATTATATTTCCAAAATATGCGTTCTCTTGGCCGATGCATCCTTATTCCCAGAATAAATCTATATTTATCTATTTTTTTGGCAACTTTTGTTTTTTTTGGGAAAAAATAGATGTATATTTTGGAGCTGAGATTTACGATTTGCGGGGGGGTTTTATGAATTTTATTTTTTTTTGCATTTGTCAAGTTATTTTTTAATATCTTTCGCACGCCTCATTCTTCAAAACAAACTTGTTCAGATTCCAAAATCTTTTTCTGACATGCATTTTCGAAATTATTCTTTTTTTTATTTCCCCTTATTCATTTTTTCTTGAAAAAATTGGAAAAATTTTTCAACGTTTCTTCCATAAAACATTCAACAAAAGATGTCCATAAAACTGACTTAATAAATGTAAATAAAAAACTAAAAACAAACCTTCCAAGTATTTATATATAAAAAAATAATGATTAAAACGGAATTAAAATGAATAAATATAAACCACTTAGAATTATTTACAAAAAGAAATAAAAAGAAAAAAAAACCGAAAGACAAGTATGGGCGAATATAAATTAGAGCTCTAGCGTTAATTGCTTTTGCCTGATCCCCAATTTATATCCCGAACAAACATATATATAGGACCGCTTGTGTGGTCGCTTGCTTGTATGTGTCCATGTGTATCTGTGTGCTTTGGGGTTAGAGGGATTTTTGTTCTGTGTGTTTTGTGGTTAGCGTGGTTTTTTGATGTGTGTATTTAAATGCGTTATTATAACGTTTGATGATGATGAGAAGGATGTGTTGTTAGGTTGGTCTAAGAGACGTCGATTTTTTTCGCAAGCATTTTCACGCAGCGTGAAGCATGAGTTTTGTAAAAGAATGCCGCATCCATCTCTGGGTGATTCATGCTGCGAGGATGAAGCAGAATGCAATTTATGGCTTTTTGTGGACATATTCAAGAGTTTCAGATTATATAAGACATTTATCTCGAGGGAATATTCTGTGTATTACTCAAATTCATTGCAATTATGAAAGAATTTCTAAAATTATTTCCTTTTTTATTAAGAGAATTTTTTAAAATTTATTTTTTCAAAGTTGTTTCACTAAGGTGAAAAAGTTTTTTGTTTTTATGTTAGTTTATGAGGTGGCGTTTTGAAGTTTCAAAGAATGTTGCATAATGTATCTATTTGATGGCAAAAGACTTAATAAAAACAAATTTATTGCCAAAAAGTGAAAATTTATCGTATTTTTTTGCATAAAACGAATACTCTGAAAAATATTTTTCAGTCGTATAGAAATATGAAGCATATTTGAAAAAGAAAAGGCCATTGATTGTGAGTTTTTTGACATTCAAAAAAATGGACGCTAGAAAAGCAGATTTTGGTGAGTAAAGATGAATCCATAATGGTATAAATCAGAGAAAAAAATGATTTGAATTAATATCAGTACTTTGTTATGTTCCAACTAGTAAACCAAAAAAGTAGAAAATTTAAGATATATGCGCAATATTAATACCTAAAAAATGTTGGCATAAGACAAGTGGCTCGCATGAAACAACGCAAAACAAGATAGTGACATTAATATTTGTTCATCGTGGGAAATTTTATGTTTTAAATAACAATTTTAGAATGAAGTTCAAAACTCAACGCAGGTTAACGTACTAAAAGGTGTTTTTGTTGGAGTGAATGGGTGAGATAGATGGGTGGGTGGATGAGTAGGTGGTTGGTTGGATGGTTGATGTGGATGGGTGGGTGGTTGGATGATTGAGCTGGATGGGTGGGCGATTGGATGGTTAAAGTGGATGGGTTGGTATAGGGTCAAATTCGGCCATTTCTTCTTGACGGAATCACTTTCAGCGTCGATAAAGAGAATTCGTTCCAAGATTTTTTCGCATTCGATCGTGTAACTTTTGGTCTTTATCAACGTTTTAACGGCAAGATTGAAGTCTTTAATATCCCAAATGTATGAAGTTGTTTAATGGCTGTTCAAAATTTACTTCATACTGCGAGAACAATGCTATGAAAAGGTGATTTTTTCGCATTCGATCGTGTAACTTTTGGTCTTTATCAACGTTTTAACGGCAAGATTGAAGTCTTTAATATCCCAAATGTATGAAGTTGTTTAATGGCTGTTTAAAATTTACTTCATACTGCGAGAACAATGCTATGAAAAGGTGGATAAAGAAAAAAGAACGAATGAAGGAAAGGAGGAAAGGAAGAAAGGGATAAAAAAAAGAATGAGGGATAGAAAGGAGGAAGAATGGGATGAAAAAAATGAAAATAAAGTGGTTAAAAAAGAGAAAATGGTGAAAAAGAAGGGGTGTGATGGTGAATAGAGGAGAACAGAATGATGAAAAAGAGATGAACGGAATGGTGAAAAAGAGGGGATGAAAAGGTGAAGAAGAGGGTTAAACGATCCAACAGCATGTTCAATTACAGTTTTGAGAGAAAAACATTTTGAAACGATAAATAATATTAAATTTTCAACGTAGAAAGAGGAAGGTGCTTTTTGGCAGTTATATATTCAAACAAAAAGTTAAAAAAAATTTTAATTTGCAAATGGCGTAGCGACCGAATTAATTCGGAAAACAAAATAGAAAAAAGTAAAAAGAATGGAGGTGGTTGCCGAAAGAAAATGTTTTTGCTTCGGAATGAATTATAAATAACAGAAAAAATGCGTTGTTTTATGTGACAGCTGAAAAATTGGTGCGTTATGTCATTTCAAACAAGTATTTTTTCTTTGTATTCAAAGCTTATAATTGTATTCAAAACTTATATTATGCTTTAATACATTAAACAGTGGCATATTTTAAAATCATAGTGAAAAGCTTCATGGAGGCATATTTTATTAAGAACAAGCAATCGACGTGTTTGCAACTTTTGACAAAAATTTATGGTCCGAAAAATGTTTTTTATTTCAATAACTCGATATTCGTAAGGAATGAAGTCAATTATAGATGTATGGGTGGAGGAAATGAGAAAAAGGAATAAATGGTTGCTCGGGGTGGGTGGGAGAAACGAAAAGAAAGTCTAAAAAATGGCTTTTTCACATGAGTTTTATATAAAATATTCCTTTGAAAGAGTTTGAAAAGATGCTGGAATAAAGTAATATTGAGATTTTGATTTTTTTTATTAACTCTTGGTTTTAAATGCTCAAATAAGCTTTGAAATGAACGATTGATGAAAGCATATTTAATTAAGTAGAGTTTATATAGAGCGTGGCAGATGAGTGGGTGAACGATTGATGGAGAGTCATGTTAGAAACTTCAAACTTTTAGAAAAAGTTCCAAACATTTCAAATCATGAAATATCAATGCTGGAACAAATTAAAAATATAATATTTTTTAAAAAACTTTTATGATCATTTAAAAATGAGTGCCCATCAGCGTGGTAGAGAATGATACATCCATGGACAATATCATTCATTTAATTTATTTTTCAAAAATAACGCTTGCAAAATTAAAAAATATTGATGGGACGCTTCGCATGCTTGGAAGCGATTGCGCAAGTGATGGAGCACTTATAAAGTTTGAAAAAAAAAAATTCTTCCAAAAAAATGGTTTTAAAAAATTAGAAAATCACTTTATAAGCCTTATATTGAGGTGTATCTATCTAGATTTGAAATCTCAAAAAAACCAGGAATTATGAAAAAAGGAAGGTGAGATGGATTGAGGGGAAGAAGATTCAATAGATGTATTATAGGGAATTAGTGGGATGGATGGATGCTTTTATGGGCATACATGTTATGTAAAAATTGATTTTTTTCATGAAAAATAGGCTTTCGAAGAAGCTGAGTAAACTCTTGTAGGAATGAAAATGAAGTTTTAAAACCATGAAAAAACTTGTTGAATATTAGAGCGCCTTCGCAGTGTGTTTCATTAAAAATTCAACAAATAACGCAGAGTTTTTTTTCCAGATAAAGTTTTGATTTCAGCTGATCATGTTTTGAAAAAAATAGATGGAAAGGTATTTTTAATAATCCAAAAGTATTCCCAAACATTAGTTTTGGCAAGCTTTTTGTAGATAAAAGTAAAAAAACACAAATACCTTGAACAAGTTGTTCATAGCGCGAATAAATTTGCGGATTTATAAAGCTTGAAATAGTACCAAAACACCTAAATAATCTTTATTATTGCCGGCATAAACTTTTGTGAAAACAAATAAAATTATTAAAAACATTTTATAAAACACTGTTGAAGTCTTGCACAAGAGAAAACCTTCATAAAACAAGTCTTAAAACTAACAATAAAGCACACTCTCCCAATTTTCAAGTCTTTGTAATTGAAAAGCTCGCTTTAAAAAATCTCTGGAAACATGTAACTTTCAGTTTTGATGACTCAGATCCATTTCATAAACCCACCGTGAATCCATGCAGTGATATTCATACTATTTCTATTTGTTTCACACTGTTGTATATATTAGTGTCATAAATCTAAAAGTCAGAGGTATTGTAACGCCGGTGGTAGTAATTTATATTCCCAGAATGATTTATAACCAAAGCACTTCGCATGCGTCAATCAAACCACGAACCCTGATTTTGTTTGATGTATTTCGCTTATTTTCATATTAAATTCCTGAGATTTTTATATAATTTGATTTATAAATCGCAAAAAATTAATCAAGAAAAAGGATTTAATTAGGAATATATAAAGGACCCTTCGGAAACCATCATTCATAAGGTGGTAGATTGCGTTTTGAAACGATATATAAACTTTAAAAAAAAAAGCTTTAAAAACATGCTTTTATTTCTAAAGACATGATATGACCAAAAATATGATATAACTGAAACTTAAATACAACCGATAACTGATGAGTGTTCCTACATGAAACGAATTGAATTCACAATGAACAATCTTCACACCAACCAGCTCAGTTTTAAGACATTGTCAATAAACAGAACAACCTTCAATCTATGATTCATTTTTAAGATACATCAATACACATTGGCAACTAGTTCATACTATTTCTGAAAAGTTTTACGCCTGAAAAATGCCTAGTTTTGGTTATCCCAAACTTTGATTTTATTCTCTTTATAAGTTAAACATTAACCGGTTGAAGCTTGTTGGATATTTTTTCGCGAATGAAGATCTTCTCATTGAAACTATGTTTCCTGCCCACTGTTGCAAGGAAAGCACGCGTATTTCAAGAGTTGACAGTTTCACAATACATACAACAACCGCCATAAAACACTATTTTTTCGCTTTTTTTATCACTTTCTTATTCTCCTTTTCAACAGCACTCCATGTAAGACATGTTAACTTCGGATGAAGTTTGATTGATATGTGATTTTGGAAAAATCTTAGATGTAGCATTTATAAGAGTCATTTGGAGTTTAATGAATAAAATAAGATAGACAGTTACTGTTAATGTTTCGAAGAGAAGATTTTTTCAAATAAAGGACAGAAGTGAAATATAGCTGAAATATGTGATGTGTCGTGAAGTTTTTGTTTCGATGAAGGATGTTATAGATACCAAATTTATGCATGCAGTATTGTGAGTTTAACTTCTAATATTAAATGAAGATAGTTTTTTTTAATTAAAAAGCCAAGTTTTTCTGGGCATGAAATCAAAAATTTATAGCAAGTGAATTAAAAATAAAGAATATTTAAACAAAGTACATAAAAGCCGAAAATAATTTAATCTGAAATTGAAAATCTTATAAATGGTTGATACAGAAAGGCCCAAATACAAAGGGAAATACAACCCCTAAAAAATACAAGAAAAACTAATGAATTATATAAAAAACCAGTTTCATAACTGGTGTTGTAATCGCACAAACAACAATTTGATTAATTTTAATTAAGTTTAAATTTTAATTAGATCTAATAACACTGAATTACAGATACAATAATATGCATATAGACCTATATTCAATTTGGAAAATAAAAATGCGTTTAACTACTGTAAATAAACAGTCCACACGCAAATATGCCTATTAGTCGCTTATGCAAACTCCGCTGAATGTCTATATATATATATATATATAATTAATATGACATTCATTATAAAATTCATATATTCATAAATTTTTTCACATTATTTCAATTTTGATTATAGCTTCTGAGCTTATTATTTTTTTCTATATATTATGTAATTATTTTAAATATTATATTATGAATTTGTGTGTTGGATTATATTGGTGGTAGGGAACATTGGAATATTTCACTGCGTTTAGGTTCATATGGGGATGATACAAATAACTGAAAATTTCAAACAGATAAATTCATATTTGTAAAATTAAATTATATATTTTGATAGTTGTAAAATGTATTGACGTAAAACTGCTAGAAAAAAAAACAGTTCCAGAAAATTAAACAAGGTTTTAATTGGGGATAAATTTTAAATTTATTTATGTTAAAAAATTGGTATAACACTGGTAACAATATAGGAAGGCAACAAATCAAAATTTAAAACTCAGATATTTTAACTGTCAGAAGCGGAATTTGTTCCAATTTTCGTTCTTAACCAAGAATTACGACGCGCAGCTTTTGAAACAAAATTCTTTTTTCTTTAAATTTTTCATTATTTTTTAAAATTTCTATGTTGCATATGTAAAAATTGATCCGCTATAAGATTGAAGTGCTTAAATATATTAAATTATAAATAAAACTTTATTTAAATAGGTAGTTTTTCTTTCATCAGGCATTCACCATTGAGCTCAAAAGTTGTTTAATTATTCACCAAATAAATATACCTTCAGAATTTAAAATAGCTTTTAGAACTAGATCATCAGTTATAAATATTTTAAAATCTGAGGTATTTCTGAAATTATTGCCAGATTCTAGATAGTATGTTGTTATTCTGGACAGGAATATATATTGGTCTCAGGATAAATGGATATTAATTTTATGACTAAGCTAGTATGCAATATTTATGGGATTCTCTTTGTCTTCATTCTGAATTATTCGCTTCTAAATATTTAATTTTTTACACATTTCTGAATAAATTAATTTCACTCATAATTAATATGTGTTATATTAAAAGTTATCATCTTCGAATAATTTTCGAAAATATTTCATAATTCTATAAATAAAATTTTCAATTATTCATATTCTCAAAAACTCGAATCGTTTTGAATTTTTAATTCTGCACAAAAACAGTTTTATTTTTGAATTTCTCCAACACCTTAAAGCACAATTACTGGAAAGAATAAATTTTTATGAAATGATAATGGCCACGATAATGACAAAGCGACTTCGTGCGTGCTCCCATATACAGAATAAATAAATGGTATTTTCTCGATTATTTCTTTCAAAAACCATTAAAATTAAAAAATTTATTTATTTTGAAATTTTTCTCTGAATCATTTAAGATTATTATAAGTAATTTATTCCTGAAACGAGGGTTGAATATTTAAATATTTATCCTCAAAACCTTAATCCTTTAAGTAAAAAAGATGGCCTGCACAAATTATAAAATTCACTGCGTGTTAGGAAATATCAATATTCTGGTGTTCTCTCTACCTAAATAAATAAGATGTTTAAAGAAATATGTTACGCAAAGCATTTGCACTATTGAGAATATAAGGCCCTAGGTATATTTATATCTATGCAAGTTTAGAAAATAATTTTTAAACAAATACATTACCTTGAAATAATAATATTTGTGCAAAGCTTTTAGTATATACAGTGATGGATCTGAGCATTCTTATTGAAAATTGTCGCATTTCCCTTTATGTAAATGCAGACATTTGTCATTATCACAAAAATATTTTTACAAATGGAACTCGTGAAACTAATTTCATTTTCTCTAATGCTTATAAATTATGCTAAAATGGCCGCCAAGCTTGTGGACTGCTGAACATTTTGGCAGACATATCGCATTAAATTACGCTACTGGAATTTAATTTATATTCAAATTTAATAAAAAATGACATGAGTATGTTATGAAGGGGTTGGTAGAAGTGTTTATACTTGGAAATAGTATGATGTTTTAATTCATAGGGCAACCAAGACGAATTTCTCAAAAGCTTGTGTGTTTTTGTATCTCTGTTTGTTTGTTTGTTTGTTTGTTTGTTTGTTTGTTTGTTTGTTTGTTTGTTTGTTTGTTTGTTTCTTGCTTTCTTTCTTTTTTTTCTCTTGTATGTTTGCGTTTTTGTTTTTGTCTCCGTTTCACTTGTCTTTTTTGTGTGAGAGTTTGTTTATGTTTTTTTGATTGTATGTGCTGTTTCTGCGGTTTTGTTTTTCTATCTATTTGTGTTTATACTGTCAAACGTGTGCCTGTTTGTGTAACTGTATGTACTTCTATATGTACTGCTATATACTAGGTTGTATTCCTGCATATGTGTAACTCCTTGTGTGTGATGCCTTCTTTGTTTGAGTTGATTGCTTTTCTGAAGGCTTTTTTAATTAAGCCAGAAGTAAATAGAACGTTTTAAATTAAATAGCATTTAAAAGGTCTGATTAAAGCCGCAGGTCTATATAGATGACTTGAACGATTTTGAAAGAAAAAATCTCCCTACATTAGTTTTCCTTTCGTAGCTCCAAAAGAATGCTACATTTAAAGCATTCTTACCAATAAATAATTTCTTTTTCAAAACTATTTCTATTACGCAATTAATATTTATTTTTACAGAAATTTTTATAAAATATTTTCAAACTTTATAAATGATCCTTTTAATTTTTTAATCAGAGCTATTTGTTTTCCCTAATAATTGCTCGGCTTAAAAAATACCTTCCTTGCATTCCTTCATTATATAATCAGAATATATCTATAACAATATTTGAAAACATAATACAGAGCGATTTGTAAAGAGAATTATCCTCCTCCCAAGCGAGCCTTTTGCGTGTGAAAGGCTATAGCTAAAGTAACCTTCATTCTGCATTATTTATTTCGTAATTACAGTTGCACATCAGGGCAATGGAATTCAACCTATCTCTATCTTATTTGCCTTTCAACTACTTTGTTTCAATGTTTTCACTGCATGATAAATAGTCTGGGATTCTTTGTTGTATCACTTCGTTTTATCCATTTACTATATCAATGTTTTTAGCATTGTTGTTCCTTGAGAACTTCACTGGTATTGAAAAGATAACTTACCCTACTCATCGTTTTTATAAGCAATGAAAATTATCAAGAAAGAAAAGCAATGCAATGAAAGAGAACTATTAATAAAAAAAGAGGAAATAGAGGATAGATGGATGGTGACAATACTTGCCCGCCATTTCTTGAGGGGCCATAAATGAATACTTTTTGAATTTCACTCTTCCAAACTTTTTAAAGAAAACTTCTGAATTTTTAAGGTTTTTTGGAAAGGTAAATTTCATTTCGAAAATTCTTTGCATGTATTATTGATGAAGCGAAGTAGAGAATGACGTCAAGTTACTTGAAAGAATCGCCGACTAAAAAAAAAGCAATTTTTGAATATTTTCGAAAAGTTTTGAAAACACAGTAAAGCATTAGAAAAATAAAATATAAATAAGGTGAAAAAATAAACTCCGAGTCACTTTGCTTAAGAGAATTAAGCTTTTCTGAACGTGATACAATTTTAGCCTTCTATTATTTCAATTGAATTTAGTGGTTTAGGTTTAGTAATAGTATCCAGAAGTCTTACATCTTTGATAGTTCCAGCGTCTTATGATGTGCTCTCAAGACTTGAATTCAGATTAATGTACAGTTTTGAAACCAGTGATGAGATAAAATATTTTATAGTATAAAATAGTTGCATCCGATAATGGGATGAAATAGAATAGATTCAATAGTTAACTTGATCTATACTGATAGTTACATATCAATAACGTATATATGAACCGCATCTCACATCATCACAACACTCAGCTTAATAACGTGAGCAAAGTTTTGTCTTCAAGGCTTGATAACTTTGAAATATTCTCTCAAGATTTTGAGATTTTCTGATTTTGCTGTTGTTTATAATTGAAGCTTACATTTTATCATAAGTATCATGATTAGTAATGATTATTAAAGAAGAAATAAATAAAAAATAAATAAAAATAATAATAAAAATAATAAACTTGATAGCAACATTGGCAAGAGCACAAAGCATGAATGGCAACGCTTTTGAACCTATCGTGCAAAATAAATGGATTGGGGAAGAGTTAAAACGCTAGCGCCATCTACAGGAGCATTTAAAGTTTTTAATTAAGCATTTATTTAAAAGAGAAACTTAATCACGTGATTTCGGTTTAAGAAACTTTTAAAAGATTTTGAAAAAATTATGGCGGTTGGAGATTGAGCAATTTTTTTAATTTTGAATTTTTGGGTGGAAATATTAGAAATATTTCTGAAGAAAAAAATCATGGTAGTGATGGTTTATGGGTATAAATGCGAAGAAATGCCAAGATTTAACAACGAGAAATTTTTTCGAAAACTATGGAAAAAATTAATGGAGCACAAGATAAAATGAAAAATGGGGGAGAGTAGATAGAAAATAAATGCAAAAAGCAACGATAAATGGGAGTTTATGGAAAAATAGAAAATTTGGAGCAAAATATAAAATGAAAAAAATTGATGAAAACTGCGGTAAAAGATTATTGGTGAGCGGAAGAGTGGTTTCTGTTTATTAAACTCTAAAAGAAGGGATATTGTTCATTTAAACATTCGCAGGTCAACATGCGACAAATATACAAAACTTTGGATGGCAGTGAAGGTGGTTTTGAGACAATGGGTAAAAAAGAGGTTCATATATTATTTACTGAGATGCATTTATCGTGTGTCAAGATGCTGCAGCGACTTCATTTGTTGTCGACCTAGCTAGCGAGGCTACATTCACTACAGTACTAATGAATGTTTGAATGCATTGATGGATCATTGCATAAATAGATAAATGAGCAAGATTCAGATAATTTCAAATGCTTTAAGAAATGGAATGATAGATGGTTGAATGGATGAAATTAAGAGAAAACTCTGAAAAGATAAGATATATCTTGTCATTTGTATGGGGAAAAGAGTGAATGCATTGTAGATTGATCTACTATGGGTTTTTGTATGAGACAACGTTGCTATTTAAGAAAATATATGAACAGACCTAAAATACTACCCCTGAAATTAGCTACAAGCGTTAAATCTATTAATTAAATTCAAAGTCATTTTGACGCTCACATCATTCCATTGAACACTCAGTCATTTGACTGCTTAGAAATTATTTTTCCACGCTGCTTTTTCATCCATTCATCTTCCCCCTGACACGCGCTTAATCATGGTATTGAAAGCTCAATGCAAGCCTCTGAAAGACTTTAGAAAGAGATTTAATAAATACCTTTTCTTCGTTTTAGGCGGTTTTTTGGCCATTAATTACTTCGTTTGGAGCTTCAAGTATTCGGATTTGCTTGAAACTATTTTGGCGGAATTAATTTCGGGGAAAAACTATGTTTTTAGAATGAAAAATAAATATTACCAAAATAAAATTTATTAATAACAGCAAAAAAAATTAATCTATTGCCATAATTTGAAAAAATATATATTTGAAATAAATTTTTAGAAACATTGATATGCAAAAGTAAAACGAAAAATTTTATGCGCAGAATGTCCCGTTGGAGGCGAGCTGGGCCAAATCTTCTTACAAAACGTTTAATCTAGGTCTAGATGGATGCCTGGGTAAAGGGATGGATGGATTTAAATACGTGGAAAAAATAATTGAGCAATTTTGAACGAAAAAGATTTTAAATAATTGAAAAATATCATATTAAATTTGCCTGAGTGCTAATCCTGAAAATTATTCTATAAAATAATTTTAAATGTAGAGGAATATTTTTCTTGGTCAATTGATTAATTTGATTGTCAGCGACTAAATCTCCATGTTATAAAAAAAAATCCCTGTTTCAGGAGGTCTCAGTTTTACATTTAAATTTATTTCCTTGACAGCTATTAAAATATCTGTTTAATAATTAAATAAATAAATTAATATAAATCCGAGATATATTCATTGAAATATCTTTTCAATAATTAAAGGAGGATATATTTAGCATTTATTTGTAATATATATGTCATGTGACGTTGAAAAGATGAATGCGTTTTAAAAAAATGAAGACATTGATCATAGAGACGAATTCTAAAATTTTTCGAGACTTTTCTAAATTAATGTTTTCTATAAATATGATATAAAATTCATAGAATTGTTAAATAAAAAGCTTGAAATTTATAGAAATGAATTTTTGAATAGATATATATCTCTTGTAAATTTATGAACAGAATCAAAGTTGATTCACACAAGCCATTAATAATTATAATTTGGAATGGTATTACGACCAGTTACATGAACCAATGCAGTTTTATCAAAATTGTATAAACAACTCAGTCTTTATTTTATCTCCATTATTTCAAATATTCTCTGCATTATTTCACATATATATATCTTTGGAGTAGAGGAAGATATATTTCAACGAAAGTTATTTTTTTGTTATATTTAAAAAGTAGATAGAGTTACTCCATAATTTCAAATTTCTATTGTTGTTTCTGCAGATAGCATTTTTAAGATTAAAATTTTAGCTTTGATACATGAGCATTTCAAAATGTATTCTTTAATGAAGGCACTTTTAAATTCATAATTTATATGATTTTATGGCAGAGCAATCAGAAATTAAATCTATTCCTAGGAATTTTCGGGATACGGATTATTTTTCAAAAGTATTTAACAGTTATATAAAATTTTGATGAATTGAAAATTTACTATAAGACAGGAAATTTGAAAGGCAATCCAGTTATTAGTATCAAAATGTCTATCCATCTCATAATAATACCGACCAAAAAAATTAATCCCCATCAAAATTAATTCATATATTTTAGAATTTATATCTCATAAAAATTAACTTTCAATAAGATAATTTAACATTAAGTATACACAATATTCTTATCACTTTCACGCCAATTACACTAGATTGATGTTTTTATTCTGTGAGATAAAATAACCAAAGAAATTCAAAGAAAATATAAAATTCGATTTTATTATAAAAAGTTTTTTTTACAAATTTCAAAATTCTTTAAACATCCACTCCATAAGTAGTTAATAAATCTACATAACAGAACCCCATTATACGTAGTAAAAATCATCTATTATCATAATATATGTGACGATCCAGAGAATAAAACTCTTATATCAGTCATATGATTATTAATAGACCTGGAAGATGAAAGCGAAACAGTAGAGATTAATGGAACATATACGCTATAATTAATTCAAGCAAAATAACTAATGTTATTCTAGCGTAATATGCATTAAAAGACCTATCCATCACTTTTATATATCGTAATCGGATATTTTATCCATAATTAATTCAAAATAAAATTTAGTTTCAAATCTATTCAGCCCTTCACTTGGTTTTGAATTATTGAAATATATTTTTCCATTTTTTTTTGTATAATGTGAGTAATCATATTTAAACTAATTTTTATTCATATAGGACTTTTCTTTGAAAATATCTATAAGCAAATGAGCTGGAAAATTATGATTTGAACCATTTAAGTGATTGTCCATTGCCATATAATGGCACTTGATGGATGTAGGCTTATCACATTCACTAATTGAAATTGAGGCTAGATTAATCATTTTGGTTCCCATCCATTTGTTTCCACTTGCTGTAATGAACATTTTTTTTCATATATATTTTTCATTATGAGAATATTAGTTATGATGCCTTTGTATTGTATTATCTAATCTTTAAGCAACAGAGTTTTAATATTGCATTTAAAGCATGGAGAAATCCACTCATTTTGAAACTTCAGCAATGGACACAGTTAACTCTAAGCATTTATAACTGCCAAACAAATCTTAATTATGTCATTAAAATTCATACAACAGACAGTAAAAAACATTCAAAATTGATATTAAGCATTATAAAAACTAGATCAAAAGAAGGAATTAAGAAGAAATAAAATTAGAAATATTCTAAATCTAGACTGGGCGCTCAATAATGTGCCTATTGGACCTTGTATGACAAATGAAGCCACCATGAAAGATAAGAGAAAATGGAGGGAGAATTATGGACCCAAAAAAGAATTTATATATTGAAAACTTTGAATTGAGTTAAAATTTAATGAAAAAACTCTGTAAAACGCTCATCTTTAGATAAAAGGCTTTAATAAAATAAGGTTATTTCATTTAGGGAAAAAATTCAAAGAAGAGTAGAAAATATAAGATAAGGAGATTGCAAAAAGTTATAGAAAATGATGGATAGAACAATAAAAATGGCGAGAAAGGATAGATTGTTTGGGACGCTTGGCTGGATTGTTGGGTAGAAAATAGATGATTGGAATATTATCAGATTATTTCCAAAAAGTCTCTCAGTTAATCATTTGTTTAATTATTAAATCTATGTAATAGAATGACACATTTAACGGTAATATATCAAAACCATTACCATAAAAATGCTTCAAAATTCCCTTTTACCTCAAAATTGCTGATATAAAAAACCCCAACGGAAAACACAAAAAAGTATTGGAACAAACTTAATATATGGAAAAACGTGGAGAATATTTTGTAAACCGCTTGCCTGATCGATCGACTAGAAGCCTTGATCGATGTTCTGCCCGCTTAACAAACTTCCTAGCTGCATCATATCAGGACATTTCTCCATCGAATTTATTCAAACAACATTTCAAATAATTGCTTTAGTTTGGAATTATTTTTCGTATCAATCATTTCGAGGCTGTTCCATGGATGATGGATGCAAGCCTAATCCAACACAGTGCACATACAAAAACTCGCTTTTAGTTGTACCGCCTAGCTTTAGACCGCAGATATTTTTATGAAAAACATGTTTACTCCAAATGCTTGTGGTTGGAAGGGTATAAATGAAAGCAATCGTAGAGGGAATACGTGAATTGATGTCCATTGCGACCAAATAAATGACTCTTTAAGCGTGTATACATCACTTTTATATCATTACTAATTGGAACCTACATGAGTAGATGTTTCAATATTGTGTAGAGATAGTGTTTGTATGAAGTGATTTACTGCTTTTCATTCCTTCAGAACTGGATGGCTTGTAGAAAGGTTTTATTGGAGAATACAGAGTCTTTGATGTTTATTCCGAAAAAATAAATTTTTAAATGTAGAAGAAATTGTAGTTTAATTGAAAAATGGTCAATAAATACATATTCAATAACATGTGATTGTCATCAAAATTAGCGTTTTTAACGCCCTCAATTAAAGCTGGTATCCTTTTAATAAAGTTTAAATATAAAAGAATTTTAAACATTCAAATTCTACAAAAATACAGATGAAAAATGCGTTCCTTATTCCATGTTTTCAATTTTACGAGAACACTTCATTTCTATGATTTGTCGATTCGATTTTCACTGATAAGAATACAGCCCAATTCTCCATTTTTTACGATAATTTTTTTTAGTTTAGATAATATATACAAATGTTCACAAAAACAGCTATTTGTTTCTATAAAAAGTAGATTTTTCATGGAAAATGTACACAAAGATAAGAACAAAAAACTTTTTAGAACAGCTTTCGAAAACAATTAAAATAAAATTGTGATAAAATAATCAAGAGAGTAAATGGCTTATATAAGAGAACAAAGCTAGAACTGGACTCACAACAACATGCTATCACATTCAATGGATTTATCAACTTTCCATCCCTCACACTACACACCCACTAACCTCCTTTTTGTTATTTTTTCATTTCTTCTAATCATTTTCAAGATTTATATCAGAGCACTCATTAAACTTTAACTCAGGTTTACACTAGAAATGATCACTTTGGTCAAGTCACTTTGGAATCTTTAATAACACAAGCGTTTAATCACGGCATATAACGTTACCCCCATTATAGAATCCAACTTGTATAGACTAACTAACAACTAGATATTTTTTTCCACGTGTAAGAGAAACATTTTCTCAAAATAACTCTTAAATTGCAATCACGCGCTACCGAGCATTTGCCATTTATCAATGGGTCTTATTAATTTGCGTTCGAACGCTACACGTTCTGTAACAATCTTTCTTGTAAATATATTAATTGATAACGAAACTGTGTTTTCATGTTGTTTTTCTTGTCTCACTTTATATCTACTTGAAATATATAAAAAATGGATACAAATGACATAAAAAACGAAAAGTTACTTTTAGAAGTTAATTTGTACGCAGTTCTGGTCTTTTTAATGTTTGCGAGAGATGTTGAATGCACCGGTTACAGAGACAAAATTATCGTTTTGAACTTCAAACACTCACCTGCTTGTTGAATTCTTGTTAGGAACATTTGAATTCAATAATGCTCTAGCCACTTGTATGGGCATACTTTTGACGATTATTAAAAGTTTTATAGAGACGCATAAAATATGACATGTACATTTAACAGAGAAATTGCATTTGGTATAATGGACTTCGAGAGATTTTTCATATGGGGAAAATATTAAAAAAAATGAATGAAAGTCTTTTGTTAATGAGGATGTAATTTGCAATCAGGGCGATGGGCTGATGAAAGGGACAAGATTAATGGAAAAGTTCTATTAATAGCATCTTTATTAATATTTGAAAAATTACATCTGCCTTTTTTTTTATTAATTAAAACCAATTAATATAATTATCAAATAGTTTTAGAATAGAACGAATATTCTTTGTTCCTCCCTTGATAAACCGTGCTTACTTCTCAATCAATTACCAGACGTTTAGTCCTAATTATTTTCATAATCGCAATATTTTTAATCTCAAAACATCTTTTTTCTGATTGGACAATTGTTTTTTTTTGATACAAAAAAGAATTGCACTTGATTTAAAAACTCAAGCAATCGATCACAATCAATAACACCGCCCTCAAATTCGCCTCGAATAGCAAGAAAACTAACATGTTATAGAATTTAAATTCTAAATAAGCCCCTATATTAACTTGCATTTGTAATGCTTGCAGCATTAGCTTTAAAATGTCTTTGAATTCAACACCGTATTATAAATAGGGTTGAGTGAATCATCATTATCCACTCATAAAAAATGAAAAGCCTAATGTAATATTATGTAGAGTAATCTGTTGAGGAGGTTTGTTCTTAAGCAAAATTTTTGCTAATAGTAATGATACTTTCTGTCCAAAAGCTTTTAATAAAGTTTTTTCATTGTTCGGGGGCTTGCAATGGTTTGGAGGTGAATTTTGAAGTTTTCCATTCGGTCGAATTTTAACCATAAAAATACTAGCGAGTAATTTCAAAGAAAAATCTATTTTATACTTCAACGATTTATAATGCGGCTTTTGAAGCCCATTGCTTTATCAAAAAAGGAAGAATGTCTTTTTGATAGATGAACACATAAGAATGTCAGTTAGGATTCAAGTTGGAGACGAATTTGTATAATACGAGGCTGTGTTTAATACAAAAATATAATTTATTGATGTGGTCCTAGCAAAGGTCGCAAGCTTTTGGACGCTCACTTTGCAAAATGATTTTTAAATTCCAACTTTTATCAAGTCACTCGAGAAATATGCTTACCGAGACTCATTTTTTAGATGAATTGCCTAGAAATTTGAATTGCGAACTCCCCTCATTAATAATAATGAAATTTAAAATAGAACCAGAATATTGATAACACTTGGTGAGTTTTGAGAAAACAATTTTTTGAAAGTTAATAGAAACAAAATGCTTTGGATGAAATAGATTGCTTATGACATAATTTGGATGGATATGTGCAAGTGATTTCACCAATAACTCATGTAAAACTTTGTTTCAAAAATCTAAAATAAACAAATGAATACCAATCATATACAATAATTCCAACTTTAGAACCACTTAGGAATATGAGCGAAAACTGCCGCTAATGGCAGAGCATTTTTAAAGTGGAAAAAAGCGTTTGCAAATAAACATCACAGTAGAAATACCACACGTTTCAAAACTCATCCGCATTACTCAAATACAAAACACCCTCAACTATATATAAAAAAACAAAAAATAAATCATTTTGAGAGCAAACGAAGTTACTGAATACAGCTTTAGAGAAAGTACACAGCCCATTCGTCCACGTCATTATAACATATGGTCTCGGGCACAATATACTTTTTTTTGGATCAACTCTTTTTTACAAGTATCCATCATATTTAATATTTTTTACACGCATTTCTATAAAATGAAATTGATTATACAACTTTGTATTGCAGTTACATTTTCGACTGTATTTCTTCATTGATACTAACCTACACAAATTCTGTATGAAACTCTGTATAAATTAAATCTAATGCTCTGATGAGTTGTATAAGAGTAAAAAAATAGGAATTCTCGCGAAAGCATTCAAAAGAACGAAATGGCAAGCAGTGATTGGTCCATAGAATTAAATATTCGCTTCATTGCATTCGACATCAACGATCACAAACTCAAACACGTACACATATACATACACTTACACATATACACAAACATAAAAAAAACAAAAATATACAACAGAAGCTAACAAAAACTCACCGATCACACACACACACACACACACACACACACACACACACACACACACACACACACACACACACACACACACACACACACACACACACACACACACACACACACACACACACACACACACACACACACACACACACACACACACACACAAGAAATAGAATGAACACAGAAACATACAACAGAACCAAGAAAGACATACAAAAACATGAAAAAACAATTTAAAGTTTAAAAGATGAAATTTCTACAACATTGTGTAAGGTAGCCGGAATACGATTTGTATTTCATTAAGAAAATTTTACCGCATTCAGACATTTGTGTGATGTAAAACATGTATTATGCTAATCATCTTCAAGACAGAAAAAATCCCAATTTAGTTACACAGAGGTATTTGGGTTTATTGCAGTTTAAATTGAATTAAATGTAAAGAATTATTTTAAGCTGAATTTTACTGCATAAATTTATTTGCATCAAACAAATGATATTTTAACATGAGTGAATAAAAATTACCAGAGACATTCAGTTAGTATAGAATCGAAATATATATTATCTAATGTAATACAATTCCCATCTTTAGTTTAGTAATAGACTTTTTTGGCAAGGAAATGTATTATTCAAATGTAGGTGGATGGTACCATGGTCAATTGATGAATTTATCCTCAAATACCCTAATATGACTAGAATTATCATGACATGGCTCCATAAGAGATATGCAGAAGTTGTCTAAATTTTAAATTTTCTACGATTAAGACGGTATTTGGATCAATTTCCAAGTTTTTTCAGAGGAATTTCAACCCGGTTAGACAAAATTCACCACGAATCCCACATCAATCTATTCAAAACCTTTTCTCTGCCGGAATGAAGTCTATGTGATGAAATTTGCTTTTATTTTTGTTACTTTTTACTTGTTTTTCAGTTTATTTTATCTAAATTGTTATTAGGAAGTGACGCCTGGCTTGAATTCATTTTGAGCTTTTTTAAATTTTTATCTTTGTTGCGTTATTGAGTATTTGACAATAGAACAACAACGATAAAATGGCCCGTCATAAAAATTCCAAATTGATTTTCCGTAAATAATTATAAAATAATATTTATAAAAAACAACACAAAATCTTGTGTAAATATTGAAGATGTATAAAATTGCTATAGATATCCATAAATTACCCATATTTATACATAATGCAAATATATGCTGTATATATACGTATATATACGTGAGATATATAAGACATCAAAAAGGAACGAGTTCATGCGGTCATTAAATTGCGTGTTAAATTTATTTCGAAACTCATTAATTGTTAATTAAAATTTATCGTCTCGTTTACTGGAGTATTTGTAGGAAAGGTAATTTCTCGTTGTTTCTTTAGAGTATAAACAAAGAATTTTGAAATTCTAGTCAAAATATGGACATTTTAAACGGTTGGAATTTAGATTTATATTATAATAAATTTTGTTTAGTTAGTTTGAAATAATTATTCAATAAAATACATATATCAGTAAAAAAATTGAACTATAATTAAAAACCGAAACATGGCAAATTTGGATATTCTAAATCGCTCTTTAAAAATCTTGTGATTTCTCAAAAATAACGGTACTGTTTGACATTTTTAACGATCTCACA
This sequence comes from Pterobdella sp. o SKG-2022, assembly GCA_964035795.1. Taxonomy (NCBI): domain Eukaryota; kingdom Metazoa; phylum Annelida; class Clitellata; order Hirudinida; family Piscicolidae; genus Pterobdella; species Pterobdella occidentalis. The sequence goes on along the minus strand of OZ038325.1, from coordinate 7,991,511 downwards.
GTCAGACAATAGAGAAAAAATTTTGAACTCGCATGGCCAAAATATCATTCATGAATGTAATTATTTATATTTTTCAATTGGTTACATAATTTTATACCTTTAAAAATTTAATTTGAAATAAAAAAACATATTAATTTTTTATTATCTTTCAAATTAAATCTTTTATGAGTTTTAAATTAAAAAATAGTTTTTTGTTTTATATTAGTAAAAACTGTTCAAATGTAATCAAAAATTAAATCGAATATTCAATTTCGATTGTCTTTTTCACTGAAATAAATTTTTCAGTTGTCTCAAAAATACACGAATATGTAGCAGTAGAGAGAAGATAATTATGCTTTTAATTGTTAATTTTATCGGAGCTTCAAAGTAATCACTACAATATTAATCTCTTAATAAATGGAATTTTTTGACAGAATTCCAACTTCCTATTGTACAAGAATACATATCAAAATCTATTAAAATTTGCCTATCCTCATTACACAGCCTATTCATATTATATAAAATTCAAAAAACAAAATTACGAAAAATTTTAATTTTATAAAAAATTATGTGATAATAAGTTTTAACCAATTTTTGAATAAATAATTTTTAAAAAAATATTATTCTAAAAATTATTTATTCAACATTTTATATAAAAAATTTTAATATAGCATGAAAAATACTTAACCCAGGAATGAGTTATTACCAAGATACTATAAGACACAACAACAATACAACCAACAATACAAACAATAGTAACAAAGAATACTTCTACGAGTCTCCTTACGATATTTCTCCACCTTATTTGACCCCCCCAATCAAGAATATTTCCCCCACCATGAACTCAAACACCCTGGCACCACCATCCACCATAGGCTCCCATATGGCCATGAATTCTATGTCCCCTAACAACAAGAGCTACATTAATTCTAAATCATCGTCTTCTTCCAGCTCTTCTACTGATTATATGGGTAATAATAACAATACTAATAGTAGTAATACTAACAATAATGGCAATGGAGCTGGTAATAGTGAGAATAATAACGACATGGCCATGCAAAGACACTACCCTCAGCAGCAGAACTCACTTCGTAACAACGATTGCGGTATGATGTCGAACAATAAAATTGGAGATCTACCCAGACCGATGTCTTGTAACAACAACAACATTGACATCAACAAACACAAGCTTTTCCAACAACAACTTCAACAAAACTACATCAACAAACAACAACGTCATAACCTTCAGTTGCAGCCGAAGATAGAAGATATGAGTGACTTCATTGAAGAAGCAAACTACAATAATAATAATAATAATAATAATAATAATAATAATAATAATAACCTCAACAATAATAACAACAATGGCCAGCCCAGCCCTCAAAAAGACAACGATGATTTGCTGAGTGATGATGACGATTCAATTCTCTCCGGAAACGCTGGAAATTGCAGCAAAGATGGCGGCAGTGGGCAAAGCGGAAATAACACTGGCAACAATGGCGACGGAAATGACACGTCACCCCAGTACCCTCCTGACGTGCAGATCTATCCCTGGATGAAAAGGGTGCATTCCACTCACAGTCAGTCTAAGCTTGTGTTATAGTATATAACTTTAGTTTATCCCTGCATCATGTTATGTTATGTTTTCTTTATAAAAATGTATCTATAGTTTTGTTATAGCTTTATTACTCTCTATATTAGTGAGTCTAAACTTGTTTTGTTTTATATATTGTATTTCTTAATATCTTTTTATCATTAGCGCTTGTTATTGGCGGACTATCTCCTTTCTTCCCTCCAATCGTAGTTTACTATTTATCCTTTATTGCCTAGCGTTTCTTACCCACTCCCAAGTTCTCACCCTCCCAACCCTCGCAACCCCTCCAACCCCCGCAACCCTTTTTAGTGGACTAAGCTTTCAATCAATAGGCAATATTTTGTCACTCTAGAAAGCAATTGATAAATTTGGAGAAATATAATTTAGAAAAAAAAATTCAAATTAAATTAGCATGCACCTAGAACGCCGCGCAGTGTGTTTCGAAAAAATGCGATTTGTTTTGAATTTTGATATATTCGAAAACTCGGAATTATTTTTTTGGATACAAAAAATGTAATTTCGCCTCATTGATTCAATGGGTGATTGATAGAGACGTTTTGGAAGCGAATAAATTTATAATAATCTTTTAATTAGTGAATTATAAGTCTCATAATTTTTTTTCATTTCGTTTTGAGACCAAAACTTGAATCTTGGTCGACGCTAGTCTCTCATTTTATAAATGTAAATATTCTATCTGAGTCCAACTCAAGAGATAATGACAATATGAAAACCCTCACAAAGCCCTATCACAGTTTCCAAATAGTCCAAATATATTAAATAAAAATTTTTTTATATCCACCTGTCTTCCATTATTGTTACACTCAGACTTTTTTCAAATTCTTTTCAATTGAAACATTAGCGTTGAACTCTCTAGCATATTATTTCTTAATTAGAATTTCCAAGCTCTTATATACTTTTTAACTCACGACTTTTTATCCCTTTTGTCTACCTTTTAAGAGTCTTCTCTCCTCTAACACTCATCCAATAATTACTATCCATCATTTTTTTGTCCATCCATCCAGCTTTCCATCATCCATCTTAAATCAGTATCCATCCATCCATCCATCCATCCTTCCATTCAACCAAAACTCACCCATCAATCCATCCATAATACCTCATCCATCCATTTATCCATCTATTCTAACTTGTCTAATGCACCTAATGCCCTAGTACGGCGCCTCAAAATGCACCAAACTTTCTCCTTTTGTTTGAGCACTATATCTGCTTCATATGTTCTTTCCATACTAACCCATGGCTGGGTCTATACTAACCCATGGCTGGGTCTATACTAACCCATGGCTGGGTTATAAAAGTTTTTAGTTTTTTTAAATTTTCCACTTTTAAAGTTTTTATCTCTAATTTAGTTACGTAGAAAAGATTTGTTTTAGTGTATCAGAAGCAGATACGAACGAAAAGTCTGCATTTGAATTATGAGTATAAAAAATCCAAATTTTTAACCTTAAAAATCGAGTATTTCATAACCGAGATCAAATTTTATATAATTTCAAATATAAGATGCCAGATAAAGTCAACTACATTTGACTTCTTTGAGTCCACAATCTTGAGCACCACATTAGCTCAGCAGAAACTATCTCGAACGTTCATACGCTTAGATAAGTTTTCTGCGTTATCTCCAGAACTACCTCACATTCAACTATAAGATGAAGTATTATGAAGAGTAGTCCTAGTTTGAAAATCCTCAACTGTGAAGACGAATTATATGTTTTGCAATACTTCATACAAATGCATCAAATATGCAACCTTCTTTATGGATCATATTTTAGGCGTACACCAACTTTTTACTCGACAAAGAATTTTATGTGAAAATACCTTAGATGTATTTTGCCGCAGAATTGAAAGATGGGTGCGGAGAAGTGTTGAAAAATGCCTTTGATCATAATTATTTTTTTTCCCGCATTACTTGTTTCTATACAATCTATAAGTGAAGTTTCCAAGCTAATTATTGAATCTTAGGAATGGAAGATCCATTTTTATTTTTCAATTGTTTGTTCTCATATAACTATTTAAACGTCGTTTTAAACAAAAATTTTGTTATCCTTTAAAGTGGTACTCTTATGTGAAAAAAAAGCTTTGAGAATGATATCGGAGCAATAGATCTTTTAGAAAAATTTTTTTAGATAGTAAAATTTATATTTTGATCCAAAAAGCTTTAACTTGAAAACTAACCCAATCAAATGAAATCGAGTTAATGAAAATTTAAAAACAACACAAACAACAAAACAACATCAAGAAGAAAAATCATTAAAAGCATCTAAAAAACAACTGCATGAACCTAACACACAATAACAACTCAAAGACCCGAACGGCCATATATCCAAGCTGAATCCTAGTTTATGATAAGCATAAAGAAGAAAGCAGTTGGCAAATATTTTAGAATCTTCTAGGTTCATTCGGTTCTTTTGGCTTTAATGGTACTTGGCCATGTGATTTTACCTGACATTTCATCTGTGAATGAGTGTTTTATCAATATGGGTTGATATAAGGGTATTATTCATATAGGTAGATTCATATAGGCGTGAAAATTATAAGCTTTTTATTATTACGGTTTGATGTGATTGTCTTGAAACTTTTGAGCATAAGATCTTCCAAAACACATGTTGAGGTATTCAATTCATTGATTACCAACTGACCAATCGATATAACATAGAAGCATTTGAATCGAAATTCACATTGGATTCCTTGTGAATACTTGAGGCTACTTTTTGAGTACTAATCTCATTGAATCATAGATAGCTTTTTAGCAATATCTTCATTAAAGTATGACAGCTTGTTGTGTACAATTCTCAATTAATTACTAGTAATTAATTTTTATAATCTTCATTTAGGCATGTTTTCGTCTTCAGCGTTACTTTACTCGTATCATAACAAGACCTTTATCATTATCATAATCACTACTTCATCGTCATCTTCATCAAATCACCTCCAGATTCTGATGGAACTAACGGTGTGGACAGCAAAAGGACACGAACCTCATACACCAGACATCAAACTTTGGAGTTGGAGAAAGAGTTCCACTTCAACCGGTTGGTTTTAGTTGTTTTTTGTGGCTTTGGGTGTTTAGTTGGTTGGTTGTTTTTTTTTTGTTTCTCTTTGTATGTTTAAATGTTTGGTTTTGGTTGTTATTTGTCTCTGGGCATTTGTGGTGTATTATGTTGATTAAATTTGAATTTAGAGTTTGGTTCCAATTTGAAAAAAGACAACATATGGGTTTGTACCATTTAATTATTTTTAAATTAATTTTTAAGGACTTAGTTGGAAGTATAATTAAAGACAATCCAGTTTTTTATTGAGAATTAACGCAACAAATGTTACTAAAGGTTTTCGCTCTAATAATCTTTTGATGTTGAAGTACTTTGAAAATTTTTGAATAATGCAGTTTATTCATTTACATTCATTTTCCACTTAAATTAAACTCCGCTTGGTACATCGAACCTTGAACAACCTTGAAATGCTATGAAACCCTCGTTAAACAGCTTCATGTATGCTTATCTAAAATCGCCAAAAGCCTTGAATTAATAAGTTAACCCTATTTAAAGCCTTTTATATATGTATATAATCCTTTAAAACTTCTCTCTAAACAAGTTTATAAATCTCCCTTCTAACCTCTCAATTAAACATGTTATTTATAAACACCCTTCCGACCCTCAGGTACTTGACCAGACGACGTCGTATTGAGGTGGCTCATATGTTGAACCTGACTGAGAGACAAATCAAGATCTGGTTTCAAAATAGAAGAATGAAGTGGAAGAAAGACTACAAAATAGCTCACTTGGCGAAGGCGCAGAGAGCCGCTCATGTTGATGTGATGCAGGGAATGGTAGCAGCAGCGACGGGTGGATTGGGCGGACCAGGGAGTCATATGATGACGCACCATCATCTGCAGCAACTCCACCACCACCACCATGCTCCCATGGCTCACGCCCACCACTACCTCTAGGCCAATCATGGCTGGGTACCTTGGTGTGTGGAGCAGAAGGTTGAGGGTTGAGATTAGGAGTAGTTGATATTGATTTCTGGGTAACTAAATGACAGTTGACTTTTGTGAAAATGATTTTTTTAAAGTCAAAACGACTTACTCGTTGGCTGTTTTCAAAGGGGTAAAGCGACTGTTAACATTGTATCGGTTTTATTCTGATTTTTCATTCTTGTCAGCCTCAACTATTGTATTTGACTAATTTAAACAGTGTATTGTACAATTAGCCAGTAACAGTTTGTGTAAAAACAAGTCAAGTAATAGCCACTAAAGATTTACAATGAATATTTTTTGTAACCTAAGTTTGAAATAATATTTTCAGCAGGATGAAACATTTTGACCTCTAGATGTAAGCATTAATCTAGCGGCTCTCCCTAACGAAAATGCTCGGTTTAAAAAACTTTGGGTAACCTCTTTTTTTAGTTGTATATACCTTTGTGAATATCAATCGTTTATAATTATTTCTTGTGACAACCATTATGTCTATACCGTTATTATAGATTGTGAATCTCCACCTTACAAAGGGTAAATCTACTTTTGTATTATTTTTAGCTTTTAAACTTCAAATTGGAGTCGCTTTCAATTCTATATTAAATTGTTTGAAATTTTGAATTTTTTGTTATATTTTGTTTTAAAGTTGAAGTTTTTTTAAAAGAGATTTTACAAATCAACAAGATATATCGAATGCGTGTTGTGGTAGTTGTAACAGTATCGCTTTGAACAATTATCAATGTAAACGCCGTTGAATGGCGGTTTTGCAGTTGATTCTACTCTCTTGTTAGAGTTATAATACTCTTTTAAAATTTGTTTTTGTTATTTTTACATTTAAAGGGTAAGCACTTTTTATCTATATTGATTTTACATTTTTAAATTCACACAAAATTGTGGGATTGGGTAATTGTATTATTTTGAATATAGTTTCATTTTCAAATTTTAATATGGAAATTATTAATAATATTATATTTTATTATATTAGTAGTCAAAGAATAAAATATATGACATAAATTTGTTGTTTTTTTTTATTTCATTTGAATTTACTATAAAATACCTACTTTAAATTTTATTTCCATGTATGAAAATTAAATTTTATCTTTTAATTTTTCATCAAATTTTGAAACAATTTTTAAATATTGTATATGTCACAAACGGAAACGGGTAAACGTGTTATCTTGTGCTTTTGTGTGTCGTAACTTGTGAACAATTCAGTTCTCAATTGAAGCATTTAAATTTTTATTTAGAATAATTTTATCAAAAAATCAAAAAATTATTTTATTATTTTTTCCATATTGACCAGAGCTTGGTGAAACCATGTCTCTAGGAGATTTACCACTTAGGGGTACATTAGTATATTTTCAAATGGTTTTCTCAATATAAATCCGTCATTTTATCGAAAGGGGTAACGTCTTTTTTGTAATATCCGTTGCTTTGCGTTAAATTCTGCTCTCTTTCGATGCCAACAATTACAAGGGTAATTTTGAAATTTTGAATATTGGTTTTAATTTTATTTTGGTATTGTAATTGGCTTTTAAATTTTTTCAGCGTTGTGAATACTATTGTATGAAAAATTCTAGTGGATTATTCTCAAATCTATATTCGCCATTATTTATTTTGTAACAATAATTGAGTTTTTTAAAGTGAATCTAATTGTTTATTGGTATTTAATTTATTTAAATTGAATATATTTTTAGTTTTTGATTACTTCATCATAGAATACCCTAGTATGTACCATATTTGTGAACTTGTGCTAAAAAATAATTTACTCTTGTCTAATAAACAGAATAAACAAACTGAACTTTTTCAAACAAAATTAAAAAATAAATTCCCAATTATATATTTCAATTGATTTCCTAAATACATGTTCAATTAATCAATCTATATATACTGTAAAAAATTTTAAATTGATATTTATTCGGGTATTTCTATTAATTTCATGAATAAATATCTATTAAACTTATAAATCAACACAAAACGCCCCAACAAATATAAATCAAGATTTTGAAATTCTAATTTAAGCATGAATGCCAAAAAATAGATAAATTCAAATTTTGATTCAAATTCATTTTTCCATAAATTTTATTTTTTATTTTGAGTATATATTAATAGGAAGATAAGCAGTTTTGTATATAATGTTTTATTTAACGAAATTTTTCGCGACATCTTGCGAACGTATTTTTTATATAGATTAATAGATAAAATTCAATAGTCAAATTAACTATCGAGTTTCTATGAGAATTTTTTCGAAACTATTTTATTTCATTTTATATATAAAATTTCATTTTTTTTTAAACAGTTTGAATTTTAGTGTTTCGTAAATTTCCATAAATTTTGGACTTTTCAAAATTTATAAATAATCTCGTGAAAAAAATTAAATTTGAAATGATCAATAAACATTTTCAAACGGATTAATTCAATTTATTTATAAAGATTTTTATCAATAAAATTTAAATTTAAAATAATATTAATTTCTGCTACTCAAGGACAGTAACGACCTGCTTCAAACTATTAAACATCATTTTAAAATATTTTTTAACCGAATGATCGTTTCTATATCTATCATAATAAAACTTTCAATCAATTCACCCTTGTAGTTCCACCTACGACTCTTCCAGTACTCACAAAGCATACGCTAGAGATGTCAATCTGAAAAATTTTGAAGTAAATTTTCAAATTATCAACAGTATTTATCAGTGTTAAAGTGTAGACATATTATATTAAACGTTGTAATGAGAGGTGGTAGTTTCTCTTTAGAGCGTTATCTTGCCATAATACCTGCCATTCTTCGTGCATACTGCTCCAAAATTTACAACACGCATTAGTTTCATCAGTCAAAAGCGCACATCGATATGAGATTGATGGCTGTAATCAATGGACAAAATCATATATGTATTATAAATACAAAACATCATAAGAACTCGACATTATTTCTCATTCAAACGCGCTTTTAACGCGAATTGAACTGTGTCAAAGGTGCTTTCATCTTTTCTATACACAAAAATCTATAAAGGATTGACCAGTAAACACATGACTATCTTAATGCGTCCTCCAACCCCACATCAAAGGATTAACGCTTAATTAAATGCGGTAAAAGTATAATAGAACATCCATATATTAGTATAAACTAAGTGATTTCTGGACCGATTTAATTAAGATGCAAAAAAAGTATTGCTAAAAATAAACGGCTTTCAGCGTCATAACACCTTTACAAGTAAACATCGCTACTATCATGCTCATCAGGGGTCTATTAGTCATATCATCTAAAAACCATCCTCACCTCAATGCTACATAGAGGAGAAGGATTAGTACTTAAGTCATTTTCTTGTGAATAAATATATAGAAATTGAACTTGAAGCATTGTCTTTGTAGTTACTCTACGATAACGAAGCACCTTCAAAGCAAATTTGCAAGTTGCGCTCTATAAAAACTCTAATATTAGTTCGAACTGCAGTTTAAGGAAATTCAACTTCATAATGAAGGGATACGAGCTCTTCATTCCATAAGTAACTACAATCTTCAATGTATTAGACCTTTTATATTGGCCCATGCCATGTACAGGTTATTATGGGCTTTTTCTACTACATTTGACGTTAACGAAGCAGTCTGTTATGAGATTTGATACCGTTCCTATTGATTTTTATTGCTTTCGGAAAGGGTTCTAGGAGGTCTTTTAAGCATGTATTTTTTTCTATGTGTTATTTGTGTAGATTTATTTGTATGCTGATATATACCAGCTTGAAGCTTGCTTTTAATTTTTTTATATCAATCCAGATATACACTGGGAAAGCTGAATGTATTGTAAAAGATTTATTCTCGAGCAGTGAAATTTTATCTCTAAAATACATTATTTTCTATTTGCTAATAGAAATTTGATTTGAAAGCATCGTGCGTTAATAACCTCCAGTAAGCATCAATATGGCGGACTGATTAGAGTATTCAAAAAGTATGGCGTAAAGACTCATTAATGATGATTTAGTTAATGAGAGGATCCTATTTGAATGAGAAAATTGATAACTTAAATATTTTCAAAAGATTATATCTATGGAAACAGTAATTTTGAATTGACATATATGAAAGCTCATTCAACTCTAAACCAGCGTTTAAGGCACCTATAACACATCGTACATTAAAAAGCCCAAGTCATGGTTGGGTGTAGCTTTTACTTGGAAGCTTGAATATGTTAACCTTGTTGAAATTATATCATAAAATTATATATTATATTAGTTTCGGGCAGTTATTTTGGTGTTGATAAATGATGATTCAGAATTGGAAACAAATATATTAATACTGCAGCTGAAAGTTATCAATCGACAAAAACGCAGTTCAAGATTGAAGTTGAGGATGAAATTTTTTTTTTTGAGACTATTATTTTTATTGTTTTGAACATAAATGCTAATATAGAAAAATTGAATTTTTTAGAAATTTCAAATAATATAAATTCCATGTAATAGAGTTTCCATTAATTATTTCTTGAAGTTAATTGGGCATGAAGAACATTTTCTTGCTGTTGTATTGAGCAACTTTAAAACTGATATGAATAATTTAAATTTAAATTTTATATATTATCAGTTCAAACAACAACAATGTTAAATTCTTTCATTTCTGTCTATTATTACAACTCTTTTGTTGGTCATACAGAATTAATATTCAAAGTGTATGAATATTAATCTAAGCTCTGAATAATATTTTTACTATATTTATACGGTGCATTTTCTAACGGGTTGTGATAACCTATTATAATTGTAATTATCAAGATAGACCTTCAATTAACACACTGTAAAATTAGTTTGAGGATAATTAAAGTTTGATTAAAAAAACGAAAACAAGGCTAGATATTGGATATATTTGGAAAAATCTGGTTTTAAGATTAATTTTAATAATATAATATAATTATCACGTAAAACAGAATTTTACGTAATAGAAACAATACAATGGCTAAAAACCTAACTAGGGTTTTTTAAATTAACCAGCTCGTTATGCATCGTAGGTTTGTTCCAGGGATTGCTTCTGAATAATAGGTTCAAGATTGGTAATTAGTTGAAAAGAAGTTAACTGATTTTTATGACGCAAAAAATAGTTTGGTTATAATGATTAGAATTTAATGAAAGGAACAGATTAATCGAATAGAATTGAATAAATTTAATAGAATGAGAAACAAGGAGTTAAACTTATATTTGAAAGATAAATTTATTTATCTATATTTAAGGTGATAGGAAAGTTGAGTAGGTGCAAAAATGAATTTTTTTAAAATAAATATTTTATTTCGCATAAAAAGATATTCTAATTCCCAAGAAATTTAATATTTTTTATTTTATGTACCATTTTTTTCTATATTGTTAACAATTCAATGTAATGTATTCATATTGTTAACAAGTAAAAACTCCATGCTATTTCTTTAAATGAAAAAGTTATTAATAGTTTAAGCTAATATATATTCCACTCTAGAATGTAAAAAAAATATTTTAAAAATAAATAAAAATTTTTTGAAAGCTTTGTTTATATTAAATAAAATTATCTGATACATCAAAAATTTCTGAATATAAGAATTATTTCTAGTAAATAGAAATTTATGAGCTTCTAAACTATAGAACAAATTTGAAATTTTTAAAAATAAATATATGATTGACCTATCAAATATTTTAAGCCTTTTTATAATATTATATATTGAATGTGATATTCAAAAATTTATTCTTGAAGTTTTTACATTAAAAATGTCTCTTAATGGTATTCATAACCGTTATATTCTATAAATTAAAGCTGAGTTAAAAGACTGTACACGTCATATGCTGTTCATTTTGAATATGAATTAATATATTTTTATTATTAGTTTTGAAGGTTTACTCGACAAGATTTTAGCATGCCCTTCTTCGTCGTATTTATTTTTATTCAAATTATTTTCACGATATTCTTCCAACACTTTTCACATCAAACTTATCGATCCTCTTTTAGAAAGCTCTCATAAATAGAAATTATTTCAAACGAAAATTTTTGAGTTTAAAATTACTGGGTGAAAATTTGAAATTGCTCAAATCTCTGATTGATACTACAGTACCCGCTCTAATGGGTAATCTCACTAAGTTGAGTGCAGATCATTTAATTGAGAAGCTATTGACTAATCCTTTTTAAATCTTCAAAAATTACCCCAAATAAATTTAAATCATTGTTTAAATTTTATAATACATTGATATTGTTTTTAATGTAGCGTGGTAGTAGCTGTACAGAGTGCAGGGGTTGTAAAGGTTTTAATTGTTTTACGACCCATGCATCGTAAAACCATCAACTATTGTCCCATTTCCTCGCCGCCCAACATCCGCTTTCGAAGTATTAGAAGCTTACAATAGAATAAAAAAAAACTAATAGGCTTACATCGTTTGTTCATGAAGTGTTTTTTTGTTCATATGGTAGGGGTAACAGCTAAGAAATACAAGCTGTTATATGATTTAGCTATCCAGAGAAGATATCTGTTAAACACTAAACACTTGAACTAATGATAATTTCTGATTTAACATTGTTCCAAGGTTTATTTATTCTCATAAAACCTTTATATTTATAATTTTATCGATAGTATAGCAGATAGATAAGAGTTCGATGTGAAAACTGCAATTAAAATGCTTAATATCAAACGCAAAATGGATTATATACAAGTTGAAGATGTGGTGTTTCGAGTGCGAAGCCTTCCCGATATGAACTTATATTAACAAGTGTAATTAATAGACTCTATCAAAAACATATGATATTAACTTTTTATGTTATAAAAATATAAAGAAAAACTTCATCAAATTATAAATCAATAAAAAAATGCGTATGATTGATTTCGTCGAGATTTTTGATAAACAAAGTACAGTCCCTCCAGCCAGCCACGTATTTAAATAACCTCATTTAAGCATAGGCTTGAATTCTCCTCATATTCGGACAGTTTAATCTGAAGTTTATAGATGGCAAACGATATATAGGTCGAGTGGAAAAACCATAAATAACGTGTATTAGGTGTAATATCACTTTGAAAATGTATTTGTAATCACTAAGAATGCTTTTGGAATGTTGGATCTGTTGCGCAAATGGGAACAATAAGCAAATTAAAATCGTTTTTTAGTGGTTCCTTCATAGATGTAAGTTTAGCACGTTGTTTTACGGAAAGCATAGGTTTGAGGTTGAAAGCCCAAATTTTTGGAACGGCTTGCCGGAAGGCTTAAGAAGGGTTAGGAAAGTGAAGGACTTTGGAAAGAGGCTAAAAACTAGTTTTTGTAAAAAATATTAAGCTGTTATAACCTATTATTATAATAGAATATTTTACAAATATCAAGTGATCTTGAAAATCTCTGGGTTAAACATCACTAATAAACCTCGTAAATTATTATTATTATTATTATTATTATTATTATTATTATTATTATTATTATTATTATTATTTTATTGTCTGTTGAAGTTTGGGTCTGAAGATATCCTCGGTAGCCTATTTAACTCAGAGCCTAATGTCGAACCTTCTTTGATATCTGTTAATCGTTGGTTTTTTGGGGGTTTTATAACCATTGGAGGGTTGAAATTGAAGAATTGTGGTGGTGATGAAGACAACGATGATGGTAGAGATTGGGGTTGAAAGAATGATGACAGATGGTCTGAGTCTAATGGTTGCCGATTCAGCCGTGAGAGCTGTTGTAGCTGCTGTATGCATGTCTGGTTGGTTTTTAGTGTCTGCAGTTTAAGGCGTTCAAGCAGTATTTGCTGTTCAAAGATGTTGTCACTGAATTCTGTTTGAGGATCTTGTAAGTTGATGGTTGGGTATAAAGACGATTGTTGTTGGAGCTGGTATAATCGTAACTGCTTCTGTATGCCTTTTTGAAAATTCGTCATTTCTGACTGCCGATTCAAGTCTGTTAGTAGTTTTGAAGTTAAAGAAGAAGGTTGACTGTTATATTGACTCAATAAAGAATATGAGTTCGAGTCGTAGCTATTGTTTGTTAAGAGTATATTTTCAGAGTTCAAATTACAATTGTTGAAAGTGTTATCATCATAAGGAGGCATAAATGATAGAAAATTTTCAACGGAGTTATTCTGCGGCAAAGAAGTTTGCCCCGATCGTTTCATATTCAATGTATGTGACGGTTCAGACAATTGCTGGAGAAATCTTGTGGATTTCCGATTAGGTTTCAGCTCCATTTCTTGAAAACTTTGAATACCTTCTTGCTTATTGAGTTGGTTCCCATGTGCTGTGGCAGACCTGAACCCAGGTACCTGTAGGGGGTCTTCTGTTGGAAAAGTTTGTGTGGAAGAGTCTATCTGCTTCTCTGCGACAGTTGGATGACTTTTTGTGTCTTTCACTATCATTTTTGTTACTGGTTCTTCATTTTCATTTTCAATTGAATTAGATCGTCTATTTTTATCAGTTTCATCTTTAAATTCAACGATTTTTATAGGCTTTTTATTGATATCAGTATCATCTAAGTTTTTTTTATTTTGCGTTAAACGTTCCCTGTTAGCTCGTCTCATGAATTCATTTTCTCTTTCTAATCTATCATTACCTTTCTTGATCATCTTTACTTCTCTTTTCAAATTTCCCACCTCTTCCTTCACCGCGTACAGCAAGTGACTTTTAAGCAAATCCTGGAGGATAATGTAATTTGAACTAGTATTCAATCATTAAGCTACATGACTAACGTGTGAGGCTACGTGTGAAATGGTAGAATTAGAACAAAAGAAATAGATTATCTTTGTTATATTATTACCACTAAGTCTTGTTATTATACTGACAGTTGTATAACGTTTTAAAAGAATTGAAATAACATATAATTGCCAACAACACCTACTGTTGTATAACCATTTGAGAGATTTATATGTGAATCATAATTATTTAACAAAAAATTGAATATTCAACAGTAAATTAAATCATCAATCCCTACACATCTTCTATTGTTAAGAGAAGATTAAAGATATGTAGAACGATCTTTGAATTAGTTCAAAACAAAATAAAACAATGTTATTAAAATTAATTATAGAATGTCATTGGAAATCTCACTAGAGCCATCTCTATCTTGTTGTCAATAGCAGCTGGACTTGCCTTTCTGTGAAATATTTTCTCAATTATTTATTGAAAATCTATTAATAATAGCATTTATAGGTTATTATCTAGGAAAATATTTTTCAAAAAGTCGATTTGAAAATCCATTAATGACTATTTTTAAATCTATTGTTTTTAATATTTTCAAATTATTAGTTTAAAAATTTAATTTCTAGAATAATTCACTTTTTGAATTTTAAGTTGTGAGATGCACTTGCTCAAAGCTTAATGCCACATATGTTAACTCATCATGCGCACCTTCGTACATGTGTCGATGTGGTTAGGGATAGAGGAAATGACTGAGATGCATATTAATTGGGCTAGTGGTTAACGTGGAATCTCATTGGTATTAATAGTTTATATTGGCTTGTCATAAGGTTTATGTATGAGATTAAATTCGGCATATCAGCTTTCTTGCTTTATTTAACCTTAATTAATATTCAAGGGTATCTACATTGAAATCATTCTAAAAATTATTAAAGAAACACAATACAACTTAATACTGTAAGTTTTAAGCTTTATGGTACTATAACCTATGATAAATTTTTTTTGATATTTAAAATAAACAAAATCCATTCTTGAAGTTTTAATAAAGTCCAGATTTAACATATTTTTAAAATGCATGCGTCCATTTCAGACTCAATTTTGTTTAATTATTCAAATTCTTCAATTATTCAAAGGTGTGCGCGCGTGTTTGTGTACGTGCATTAAATTGATGATAATCAGAAACCTGATAGTTTTGAGCTTATATAGTTTGCATTTAATTATTTAGTTATGTTCTCAAATAAAAATGCAAAATACATGAATCCAAATCTAAAGAACCATTTTATATAGTTATAAACCTATATCTATATTAATATTTAAATAAACTTCACTAGAAAATAAATGATAAAATTGACAGGAAATTCGATATAGAAGAGTATAAAAGCATTGCATATGCATAACACAAAAGCTTCCCTGTTCTCACATTATATTAAATCATATCCATAAAATTCTAGAGAACATGACAAGCTATCATATCACTCGAATGCATTCAATCATAAAAGTCAATTCATTCTATCAACTCGTTTTATTTTTTTTTTAATCAACACAAACACAACTCAGCATTAGCACCTGTTCTACAGTGTGTTTTCGCTTCATTTAATTTGTAGCAAGCGCTTTGATCTATAAGGAAAAGCGCTTTATAAATACCACATTACATTACATTAGATGAATAGTAACTACTTACATCATAACAGAAGCCCTTCTTAGTTTGTCGTAGTTGTTGGTCCAATCATCATTAGTATCAGATTGCTTCCTCGAAAGGTTGAGGGCTCCTTGGCTTCCCTGAATCCCACCAATATTTCTCATTTGATACAAGTTGCCTTGCCTAGCAAAGATCATTCGCTCTTCTTCTTCCGTTATTACGTCATCATCTTCGTCGTCCTCTTCATCATCATCTATTTCAATGATCTCGTCTTTGATGACGATATTGACTTTTTCATTGTTTTCCTTTGGAATTCTCAATTCATCAAAGTTGGAATTGTTTCGACTTATCATGTATTCATTCAAAAACCTCAAACCCCCATCAACCTCACTTCCCGCCTTCAGACCACTACTCCTAATATCGTTCATATCAACATCATTATCATCTCTCTCATTATCACATCCTTCCTCATCTTCCAAAATGACTTTAAAGTTCTTGTTCTGTGGAGGTTTTGATGACCTTAACATGAAGTTCAGCATTTCCTTGCCCAAAGAAGCATTTGGGGCAGAGGGAAACATTTGTTGATATTATTATAGCTATTTTTTGTATTGATATTTTTAGAAAGAGCACTAGTAGTATGAGTCTTATTAGCAGTGGTAGTAGTAACAGTAGTCGTAGCTGTAGTAGTAGTAGTAGCACTACTAGCTGTTATACACACAAAGACCGTAAAGAATCCTAATCACAAGATAATTACTCTGTCCCATTCTTTCTGCACTTATCCACACACATTAACACTCTTCCCGAGATATCCTTCCCAAGTTTCCTCAATGCATAGATTTCAATTGTTACATCCAACACTATAATGTGTATAAATATTGGAATATTTCTCAATCTGGTATGCTCCCTTCCTAATGATAGAAGTTATGACTGTCTGTAGTTTTCCATTGTTTTATCCGTATATAATGAGTGGTTATGAGTAGCTTTTGAAGGTTTGAATATCGTATCTTTTAAATGGTTTTGTGCCGAGTGGGATTAGTTCAATAAGCTTTTTTATTTAAGTTTATGAGACTGTTATTGTTTGGCCAAGTATTTTTAATGTTGTTCTCCAGATTTGCATTGATTCTGTTATTAAAATTTTTTATTCTTTGATTATCAATGTTAATATTGACGTTTTTAATTTGAATTTTTAATCCTTATTAATTAATATTTATTATTTTTAATTTAAAATTTATTATTATTGAAATTTAAATTATTAATTCACAATTAATATTGTATTTAACAATTTCTAATACAATTCGAACTTTAAAACCGCATCAAAGGTCAATTTGATGTAACCAAATACGATCAAAAATCTTTTATGAAACAAATATCAAAACACAAACATCTGGCAAAACTCACTGGAAACTTCATTATTTAATAAACTCAATTAGACTATGATAAAAATAACCAAATCATTATTAAAATTAAATCTAACTTTTTTTATAGTTGTATACAATTCAAATAACACAACGAAATATCAATATTTGTGCTCTAAGCTCGAGCATTCTCTCTTAAAGCCGGTCCTAGTCGCTTAAATGCAGTGACAGTATATAGATCACCCGCTGAATATATGATAAGAATTTATTAACGTAAAATTTGCTTTTGAATTTATTTATAGAATATTTGTCATCGAGATAAGGCTATTGTTTTTACCGTATCAAATGCTTTTTGTTTTTTTGAATTTTTTTGTTATTATATTGATTTAATGAGTGGGGTGGTGATACGTTGTGTATTAATGTCTAGCTTTTGTATATGTAAATGGTTTAATAAGTAAAAAAAATGATGATGTGAGATTTTTTAGGAAAAACTTGGGATATTAAGTTGATTAATACTTTGGGCTTGTTTCCCTTCACGAGTGTAGTAGTTTATATATTTAGTGGTTTATGTGATATATTTTTACAATAGGGTAAAAAATTGAGTAATTTGTTAAATAAAAGTTCAATAATTACATCGTGCTAATTGTTTTTGAAAATAATTCCCCAAAAAGACAATATTTAGATACATTTTTTATTCAACTCGAACTTACATTGCGTTAATGATTGGGGCGCCGCATTGTTTTGAATTAAAATCAAAGAGCGCTATTTGTTTAAGTACCTAAGTTACAAACTTAATGAATTCTTAAGCACCTTTTAAAACATTCCTCAGAGACTTCGTATCATTTAATATATCTACATGTACGTTATAATAAGGATGAAATTATCGAAAATTATGAGCCTGTTTGGTAATTGTACAAAAAATTGTTTTAAAAAAAAATTTTGTTTCCTTTTGTTCGTGATTTTATTGAAAGCATTCATTGTTCCAGAATTTTCTCACTCTTCCTTAGCTAGGGAAAACATTCTCTACAATCAACTGCCATTTTTTATGTGCAAAATATTTAATGCACTTTTAAACAAACATAAACATGGTATTTAATTTTTAAAACCTGATAACGGACTTCCACTTTTGTGTTAGCATCATTTGATCTTTTCAATGGACTTGAGTTTATGTTCAACTTGTAACAGTAAATAGTTCAATTCTAGGTAACTGCTGAAGTTTTTTTCAGGAAAACAAATGGTTCAATTTTGAGTAACTCAGTTTTTAATATAATTTTATTGGAAGAATTTCTACAAAAATACCGTAGCTGACGGAAGGTATTAAATTTCATTAAGCCTCAACCACTTAAAAGAATATGCTGGTAAGCAAATCTTCAACTCAAATGCTTTATTCTATTAAATAAAAAACTTGAAGTCTATAAAGATTTTGTTCTCCAAAAGGAATTTTTATGGTTATTGGTTAATAAAGATTAGTCTTATGAAGGAAACACAAAGTATTTATCAATCTAATACACAAAGCTTTTTCTGTGAGAAATTTACATTATCAATTGATAATATTCAAATAAAAACACTTTCAGGAGTTTATTTTATTCCACGAAGCTTTTTGTAATAATAATTGATAGTGATATGCCAAAAATGTTATCCTATTTATAATAGCATCTGATGAATAAATTAAACGACCAATTTCGTTAGTAAGATATAATTTCGGCATATTACTATCACTTGATATTCTTACAAAAAGCTTTGTATATCAAGTTAAAATATAATTTGCTAGTTCCCCTTTTTGGGACAGATTATGTTAGGATACGTCTATTTGATCATAAGGTCTACACAGTAACCACAGATTCTTTGGGTTTCTCTTTGGAAATCAAGGTCCTGGTTGTGGTTCGAAGCATTAGGGGTTCAATTTCATTTCTTAAAAATTTTTTTCCGTATTTATTCTTTAGTTTATATCTAATTTTTAATTTATGTTCATATATTTATTTATATCCATTCATTGATCAAAGATTAGGTACAATAGCCTGATTAAAGATAAATTTGGATTTATAATGTTTTATTGATTAATTTATTTCTAATTTAAATTTATATTAATTTAATTTTAATTGTTTGTATATAAAAATAATATTCACTGTATTGTGTTTAGCTTCTTACCACCTTTCATGGCAAGTGAGGCAAATCAGCTCCTGCAAATAATTTTGATTTTCTGAAAAGACTCTCTTCAAATATACAAGAAAGAGAAAAATATGGAAAAAATCTAGCATTAGCAATGATGCTATTTGTAAAACAAGGACGTAAGATATTATTGTTTTTTTGTCATTATCATTGTTTTTATTGTGATGATTCAATGGAAAATTAATTTAATTGCTTAGACGGTCCATCTCTAGAAAACTGTTGGCATCCACTGAGGTGTAAAGTTTAAATTGGTGATAATATTTTAAATACTTTAAATAGAGGGTATGAAGTGTTGAGTTGGGATGTAAGAACCATGGTTTAAACTTGGTTGTAACGTCGGATTAATGTAATGTTATAAAAGTTGTAATGTCCACCTCGCAAACAAACCAACAAGATGGATAGAATGAGAGAAATCTTCATTTTTTGTTACATTCAACCAAGGAACGGAATAAGTGCTGTGTGATGACTGGCTTTATAAATGAGTAGAAGAGATTGTAGATTCAATCGAATTTGAATTAATGATTGGTATTACTCGGTAACTTTGATTTATTTCCGTGAATATATAATTTTTGAAATTTCGAAAGGTTCCCTTTGGCCAAAATTTTTATCTGGAATGATTTGTAGACAGATTCAGAATGAGACTGCGTAAAGAATAGTGTAACGTATGAAAAATATTAAAATGAGTCTACTGAATGAAATCAATTGACGTATCTTAAACTTTCAAATGTAATATCGACGTGTTGTGTAATGTAATGCGGTGTTTATGAAGCTCTTCCTCTTGAATCAAAGTGCTTGCTGCAACTTCAATGTAGCGAAAACTGTAGAACAGGTACTTATTGTCAGCCTTCGCAAAATCGAACCTAGAAACTTTAGATAAATAGTCTAATGCTTTACCAACTAAGCTATAGAGCTTGTCTCAAAAAAGCATCGGCTCTTTCATTATTCCGCCATTGTTGGTCAATATTAATAAAATAATCGTAAAATCTTCATTTATTTAATTGCTATTTAAATTCTTTATAAAACTCAATCGACAGATGTTTGATATTCTGTAGTGACTGATGATGATGATGATTTACATGTTTAAGAATCTTCGATTCATTTAATTCAGCTGAATAACTTAACTTCGGTAACTTGGGTTATTATGGCGTTAAGTGAATTTATTTCTCAATTTTTTTTAAACAATGTTTAAATCAACTCGTGTATTTAAAATTAAAAAACAGAAACATCTTTGATTCATTTTTTTAATAATACAGAAAACAACTTCAAAGGTTATCTAGAATTGAACAATTCGTCCTTTTATTTTAAATATACTCAAAAGATCAGTGAGCAACACGGCAGTCTTCTTTAATGTTTCGTTATAGTTAAAATCTCAACCCTAATTTTTTTTTCAGTATTTAATAAAGAAATTTTTAAAAATTGAAATTTCGAAATCATTTTTATAGAAAACTATTTCACTCGAATGAATTAATTTTTTAAACGTTATAAAATTAAGTGCTTGTAATATGGTATCGCGCTGAAATTTAAAAACTTACTTCAAAGTATAAACGAAATAAGGAAGGATTCGCTCTAAATAAATTGATTTTATAAGTTTTAATTGGAACAAATTTTTTGAATATTTTGTTATTTTGATTCTAAATTATGAGAAGTACTAAAAAACCTTCACGTAAAAACAGAGCGACTGAAAATGTTGAAGTAAGTGAATACAAACCAATTTAAAATCAACTTTTTGCAAAATTCTCTGCCATCTCATGTTTTTAAACAAGATTAAGATTCAAAAATAATTTCTATAAAATCCAAAATATTTTAGGTTTTTTGTAGAATCCGTCCAATCGATTCTAATGCGGATACTTGCGTCAAAAAAGTTTCAGATAACACCCTGGCGCTTACAAATATAGATGTCGGTTATTATGAAACATTTAAATTGAATCTTAATTTCATATTTTCTCAGGAGATTGTAAATAGCTCCAGTCAATCTTGGTTATCACATATTCAAACTTTTATCTGAAAGACTAAATTATTTTTTGTATTTTTTTATCATAATATTGATATTGAAATATAATTCTATGAAAATATATTTTTCTGAAAGCTTATTGTGATATAATAGATTTTTATTTATCTTACTAATTTAGTTTTAATTTGACACCATCATCATTTCAACAGTCCAAGTCAGGATTAGTATTAAAAGAGGTAAGATTATTGATTAATTCCATAAATAAACCCATAAATTCCATCAAACTGTTCAAAAGTTTTAAAATGTTACCAGTTGTAAGTTCTTATTCTCCATCCACAGACTAGATACTCATTCCAAAAAGTGTTTTATGAGGAAACAACCCAGGCAGAGGTAAGTTAATTGGACTTGTTTCATACCATAGATTCCTTAAGCACATTTCATTATAACTTAACAACTCACAAAATACACTTGATTTTAGCATGATTTACTTTATCTTTTAAGAATAAAAAATTTTTGAAAGTAAGATAAACAATAATCCACTAAACTAATATATTTTTCGATAACTGAAATAACATCGCAATAACCAACTCTAATCTATTATCCAGCTATATTCATCAAACCACTCCAGGTTTTTGACAGGATCGGATTTCCTCTGATTGATAACCTACTTCGTGGAAAAAATGGTCAGATATGATTAATACTCATATATATATATATATATATATATATATATATATATATATATATATATATATATATATATATATATAATGAGGAAGATGATGATTGAAAAAATAATTATGAAATGAATGATGATAAGGATGTAAAAAAATTTATAATATTGAATAGGATGATGATGATAAACAAGGATGAACAAAGTGATTATGATGATAAACATAATAAAAATAATAATAGTAATAATAAAAACAATAATGATGACTCACCATGCACAGGTCTGTTATTTGCATATGGGGTAACCTCCTCGGGAAAGACACACACAATGCAGGGCACATCAAGGAATCGGGGGATTCTACATCGCTGTCTGGATGTTCTTTTCTCTTCCATTAGGCCTGTGCAAGCTAAGAAATATGTATGTGTGTTTGTGGTGTCTAATGGATGTGTGTCTGTGTGTAGAGATGACTTAGAGATGTGTATATGTGAAACTGCAAAACAATGATGATGTGAAATTACTCTAATATGTAACCCACACCTCATTTATCACCACTTGATGCTACTCAGGTGTTCAAGCCAGACAAAATAAACGGTTTTGACGTGAATACAGAAGCAGATGCATTACTTGAGAGGCAAGACAAGGAGATCACACCACGACTGCTTGGGCACAAAAATAAGAGGTGGGCTTGTGTATGCTTGTTTGAAGAAAAAAGAGGCTAATGATTTTTTGGTGCTTATATGTGTGTTCAGTTTGATTTTGTATTTGTTGAAATTGAAGTGCTGGTATTAAAAAAAAATAGTTAAATTCTTTCTTACAAGTACATTTAGCATAAACCTTTTGGCTTGTACATACAAACCATTCCAAGACCATTTACTTACATGAATCTTTATAAAATATTAACCTTATTTTTAAAATAATCCACCCAGACTGAGTTCTTCAACACCCAACCTCAGCTCAGAAAATTCGTCTCCAAAAGTGAACGATATCGACTATGATTCGTTTTACGGCGTTTTTGTGACGTATGTCGAGATTTACAACAATTATGTGTATGATCTACTGGAGGAACTACCCTTAGACCCAGTGACTGGATATAAGTAAGTGGTTTTGACGTGATTTTACTTCGACTTACGTCAAAGTGATGATGGTTATAGCACACATAACACACACACACACACGCATGTACATACCAACATATAAGCAGAAAGATGATGATCTACACACATACACTCCCACACACACACACCCCTACACACACAGATCTCCAACCTCTAAGAACATAAAGACAGATCAGACTGACAGGATGTACGTTAGTGATGCTGTGGAAGTGGAAGTTAGCAGTGCTGAAGATGCCATTGGCATTTTCAAGAAAGGTTTGTGTGTCTTATTAACAATGATTTATTATTATTTCTTTTTTTTATTATTTTATTTATTATTGCAGTTGTTTTTGTTAATAATTTTTTTCACTTTACATATCACTCATAAAATCACCTTGAACTCTCTTTTCCCATGGTCGAAACCTCCACAAACCCACCCATATAAACACACCACACCACCACCCAAAATCAGGTCAGAAGCGCAGAAAAGTTGCAGCCACAGCATTGAATTCAGAGTCAAGTCGCAGTCACTCGGTCTTCACCATCAGGCTGGTGCAGGGGCCTTTAGATGCCCAGGGGGAGCATGTTCTCATGGTTGGTGGGAGTTTGGGTATTGGTACATGTTTGTGTGCGTTGGTGGGGTTTTATTGTTTAGAATGATGCTTCAGTTGTATTACTTGTATGTGTTGGATTTTAATGTTCAAATAGCAACTCCAGAAAGTGCTCAACTAGTGTATTTAAAATTCAAACTTTGTAGTCTTAATATTTTTTTTATACATTTATGACATCGTTTTTAACACTTGATTATCATATATATTTTCATTAATTATCGTTATTTTAATTAATTGCCAAGGACAAGAAGAAACTGATGGTGAGTCAGTTGTCATTGGTTGATCTTGCTGGCTCTGAGAGGACTGGTCGTACTGGAAGTGCTGGCGATAGACTCAAAGAAGCTGGTATGTGTGTTTATGATTGTGTGAATATGTGCTTTTAGCAACTCACTGGTATTAATGAATTAAGTTTTATTTTATTAGCATCTCAATTTTTTATTAGTGCGTCAAAAACACAACAAACTTATCAACATACATGTATCAATCTTATTGATCTGAGTCTATATACATAGAATCAGCATCTCAAGCTTTATAGTGATACAACACCAACTAATCACACCGCCACACACAGGCAATATAAACCAATCGCTGATGGTGTTGAGGTCTTGTATCGAGGCACTAAGAGAGAACCAGAAGAATGGATATAAAAAGGTTGGTGATGCTGCAATAATAATAATATTTTTTTTGCATTATTCATTATATTATTATGTTATTTTAATATAGATTTCTATTGGAAAATAATTTTCAAATCAAAGCCAATAAACTTCAACCCCTCACTAAAATTAATCCAATTAACCTCATTCAAACCATCACAACCAATCAATGGAATATAATTAATTCACATCCAACCAACCAATCAGCACTACCCAAACCATCTCAACCAATTGCAGTTGCCTCCATACAGGGACTCTCGTATCACGTTACTGTTTAAAAGCTACTTTGAAGGCGAGGGTAAAGTGAGCATGGTGGTGTGTGTCAACCCTCTAGCCGTGGAGTACGATGAAACTTTGGTTAGTTTTTGTTGCTTTAGTGTATATCTGATGAGAATGGTGGGAATTATAATAATAATAATAGATCTTATACCCGTATCTTCGCCACCATATTATCAAGGTCAGACTTATAATCATGAAACACCCCAGAATGTGATGAAATTTGCAGAGATGGCGCAAGAGGTGCAGATCGCTAAAGCTCAGGTTTAGATGTAGTTTTGATAATGATGTTAATAATAGTAAAAATCATAACCATTATAATAATAATAAAAGAACTTCTTTATAATGATAATTAACGCAGTCTGGTTTTACCAATCTTTCTAAATAATCCAATATAAAACTAAATAGGCCATCCTCTCTTTCACAAACCTCCAGACAACGAGACAAGACTTGGGCTTCACTCCAGGAAGAAGGCAGGCCTTCCTCAAGCCTCTGGCAGGTCTGTAGAGAGGTATATTTTCGGCGAGATAAGTCTCATCACATAGTCTTGTATCAGTTTAGGTTTCTAGGGCGTATTTATGAATCATCATCAACTATGTGTCATTATCATCATGACAGAACTGACCAATCATAAGAGTCTGGTTTACAATTTAGGACCGCCCTTCCCATCTCTTGTGGTAATTTCAATTGATGTTTTTTGTTATTTTTCATTTATTTTTTATTATTTTTATTTTAGATATACTTTATTCAAAAAGTATCCGTTCATTCATTAGTATAAAGATAGGCACGTGCATAAATAAACAAACACGCACAACAGCTGACCAGCGCATCAGACGATAAAACGCCAAACGAGTTGCTAAAGTATCTGCGTGACCGCCAAACAACCAGAATTTCATTGATCTCTCACTTCACCAACCTTCGTTAGTTTGGGGGGAAAGATATCTACTGATGAGGTCAACTTTTAGTAATTTTTTGGTTTAATGGTTTGCTTTTATGGGTTTCACGTATTTTTTGACTGTCTCAGTGATATACCATACTGTATCATAACTACACTACCACGTAATAACACTACACCATCACATATCTACCATACCACCATAGTATACCTCACCATCACATAACCAGCTCGCCATACTATTTCTCATCATTAATACTATAAAACATCATTGCTCCATGCCACATAGCATTTTTTTAACCCACTACAAAACCTCACCAATCTCCACTCCACAACACCATCAGAGGATACATTCAGAAGCAGGTTAGTTTGGATGGAGAAGGAGCTGGAGTTACATAAGGAGAAGGTCTTCAAGCTGGAGAAGCAATGCAGGGAGAAGGAGAATGCCTTGGAGGATTTTGGGAAGGTGGGTAGGTAGTGGGTGTGTGAGGGCATGGATGGATGTGAGTGTGTGAAAGGATGGGTGAGTGGGTGTAGGGTTTAAGACTGGGATTGATTGCTGGTATTAAGAGCTTACTCTTAAGCTAGTGAAAGCTTAGATGGTGATTTTTATTTTTATAATTATAAATACAACTTTGCACCTCAGAGGGAGCTAGAGAAAGACCAATTGATAGAGCAAATGAAATGGGAAAAAAAGATCTATGAAAATGAAAGAGAGGAGTTTCAAAAGGAGGTGAGTCATCGTTGATTGATGGGTGGTTTGTGATTGGAGGATGGGGCTTGGTGTTGTATGTATGACGGCCGTGTTCCGGTAATACTGGATAGATGGATGGGAGGCTGAATGAGTTGATGAGGAATGACGAGCATGTGATTTAAGGTGGGAGAGAAGGATTGGGCGATTATACAAGAGAAATGGAGGAACTCGAAACTGAGGCAGGATTATAACGCCAAACTTGATTTGAATGCCAAGCAATATAGTCAGAACATGGTCAGTGCTTATTATTATTTTTATTATTATTATTATTATTATTGTTGCTATTTTTTTCAATTGTTATATTATTATAAATGATGATATTCGTTAATTCACCCCATGTTATTTTGGGGAAACCTGTAGTTTTATATCTTAACCCAACTCTCAGGAGCAAGCAAAGAGGAAGTTGAAGGAGGAGGCAAACATGAAGTTGAGGTGTAAGCAACATAAGCTTGACCAACTCAAAATCATCATCAATGACTCTAACCCACCAACTCCTGTCTCCAATACTCCCAGAAGCAGGTTAAGACAGTGGTGGGGGTAACGGTAGTAGTGGTGCTGGTAATGGTAGTGTTGGTGATGTAGTTGGTGTGTGGATGCTGGAGGCAATGGTCTCAGTAGAAGAGTGGAGGAATGGTGAAAATGAAAGAGTTAAAAGAGGGTGATATAATTGATAGGATGGTGCTGGCGTAGTAAATAAAGAAAGTGGGTGTATATTTAATGAGTGAAATAAGGCTTTATGCTTTGATGTAGCTAAATGATTTTTGAGATAAATTCTTTTCTATTCCACCTTTGTTCCGCTTAACCATTGAGGTTTCACAATGAAGTCTTTCCTATCATTTACCCACCCCACCATCAGCGGTAGATTCACCAGGCAGACAGTCACTACAACTCCTTTCAAGGTATCATTTGATGACCTCATTGCTTTTCATTCTTACTCCACTCATGTTGTGATTATCGATATATTTGTTTCTAAAAATTAGCATCCAGTTAACTTATTACTGTTGTTATTTTTATTGTTATTATTATTATTATAAGGTACCCTCTCAACCTGTCTTGACTGTCAAGAAGCGCACCAGGTCACCTCCCCCTGTCAAACCTGTTAGTGTGGCGCTATATAATTTAATCAATTGATTGATACAACTACTACTACCATCAACAGAAGCCGATATCGAGTAGGAGGAAGTCAAAAAGTACAGAGCAGTTATGGGTCAATCACCAACCCGACCAATATGATGCTGTTGCGTCCATTCTTCAGCCCAAACTTAAGTCACTCAAACCTGTACATAAAATTACAGAAAAGGTGGATGGTGTTGTGGTGGTTTGGAGAGGGTGGGTAATTGGGGTTGTGATGGTTAGAATTGTTGTGGTGTGGTTTGTGGGGTTGTGTATAAGAATGGGTGGTGTTATGTGTAATACTTATGTGCGCTGGTGCGTGATATGGGTGGGACAGTTTTCGTAGTATATGAAATAGTTTTTGGATGTTTTCAAGCTTGACAAGCTCACAAAAACCCATTCAAAAACCGCGCACATCCAACAACACCATCTCTCAAACACCTATCCAACTCACCCACTAAACCTCACAAACCAGGAGTTAAAGGACAAGGAAGCCAACAAGTACCTGCTTACAAGCCAAGGATATGATTCAGAGGGGGATTTTGCTACCAAGTTTGTTAAGGTAGGTTGTAGTGTGTTTATAGGGTGTATTTGGGGATATGAGTGTTTTTTTGGCGGGAGAGGGGGAGCTAGTACTTGTTGTAAGTTCTGGGTTGGGATGCGTTGAGTGTTATTTTAACTCTTGGCATCTGCTGTGTAGTATTTTTGGTGACACACACACAAACATTTACAGGGGGATGTGAAGAGATCGATAGGAGGAGGTACACAGGTGGTGTTCACCGATGTGGAAGTTGTCAAGAATACCACTCCTGGAACCACGTGCGCTTTTAATAATAATAATAATAAGGACAGAATAATAATAAGTAATAATCATTAAAAAATGTAAATAATAAACAATAAAAAATTGAAAAAAGAATATCAATAATATAAAAAGTAATTAGTATTCTATAGTGTTATCCTCTACCCCTACAGAAAGCGCAAGTCCGCCTCACCACCGCCGTCAGACGGCCAGTGGACAGACGTTGAAACCCGGTGCCAAGTGGCCCTTGATGGTCATGCCATTGATAACAAGTGAGGGTGGGAAAGGGTAGTAATGTTGAAAACAAGGAGTGTTTGTTTTGTGCTGGGGTGTGGGGGAAAGATTGGGTTGGTTGATGTTAGATGTTTCTATTATAAAACTAATTGAATACAATGTGTTTGCAGAAGGTTCAAGTCTTCTCAGCTATGAATCGAGATTTTCTTAACTTGAAATATTTTGTAAATGATGTGAATATTCCTACCTCTTTTTCTACTTCCTCTTTGATATTTACATGCCTCGCAATCGCCAAACAACGTCTCAACTAGCTTACTAAGACTTTAATCACCAATCACGTTTGATATAATTTTAATAAATGAAATAAATGTGATTTATTGAAATTCGATTTTTATACATGAATATTCGATTAAAATTGGTGTGTATACTTCTGTATTGTGTGATTTTTCATTTTTAATCTCAAGACCAGCTAGGATGTTGCTTTATTCGATGGTGCAGTAGTAGTAATTCATGGGGTCATAGGTATCCCTGATTCGTTTATGAGCTCGAATATGAGCTCTTCTGAACAGGCCAAAGTTTGTTTCCTTGCCAGGTTTGTTGGTTTGTTTGGTTTTGCCGTCCCACTGTGAAAACGTAGCTGTGAATCTGTCGACGCATGGTTTGCCTTCTAAGGCACTCTTCAATTCCCTGAACTTCATCTGTTAAAACGATTCAACATTTATAATAAACCATTTTAGCTCTATATAAGTTTACAGTTTCATATGCAAGATACCATCAATTAAACGATGCAATAAAAACTTACGCTGATGCGGCTTTCATCTCCAGAAAACTTGGCGCTGACTTTGGAGGAGGCTCTGCCACTGACTTTAGAAGAAGCCCTGCCACTGTCGTTTGAAAGCCTGCTTGTAGATTGCACAGGGTTCTTTGAACTATAATGTGAGGAGACATTGTTGTTCGAACGTCCAGCTTTGAGTCTATGACCACTTCTGCTCTTGTTCAAGTTCGAAAACGACAATCGAGATGTTAGTGTTTTGAGTTTTTTTGAGGTGTCGTTTGAGTTTTTCCCTTTTCCTTTGGGATTCATTTTATCGGCAGAATACTTCTGGGTGTGTAGAGATATGAAGGGTCAAATTTATGAAGAAAAACTTGTCATGGGTAATTTAAATGTTTCGTTTTAAGATAAATTGTTTAAATAAAAATTTATTTAATACTTATAAAATAAAAATGTTGTTCTGCTTTTGTTGTTTCGGTTGAAGTTTTTTTGTATGCTATTTTTTCTGTTTTGCGAGTTTGTTTTTTATGACGTAAAATTGTTTCTTATGATCAAATAACTTGTAATCCGCTTTATTATATATTTTTTAAATAAATTAAAATTTAATATAAGTAATCAAAAATACTCAATATTCTAAAATATAAACGTTGAAATAGACTTATAAAATAATCGATTATTAATCTAATCCTGTTTTAAAACACGTGAATTAAACTTATTCTAAATACATTTAATAACATTCTTACTCATCATGGAACTAAATGAAGTTGAAGAAAGTGATGTTTTAATAAAAAAACCAACTAAATCTATACGAAAATGGAAAGAATTCAAAACTTCAACGTAGACTAATATTAATAATAAAATATACCTTAATAAAATACCCATAGAAATATTCATGTACATAATTCTTATATTATATATATCTTATTTTTATTAATAGTACTTATTATTTGCATATTCTAAAACTTCCAGGCAATCCAAAATAACAAAACCCAAAAGTCTATTGAAAGTAACCATCCATATTTTATTCATTTAATGAAAATCTTGAATTTTTTGTTTTAATGAATACTTAGTCACTGATTTTTTTAAAGTATTTATCTTCAAGTTTATGTGCTTCAGTTTTTTGTTTTGATTTTATTTATAAATAGACACTATCCTTATCATTAATCACTTTTTCTGGACTCCATTTTCAACTCTTTCATCTTCATATTTTCAAGACCTCTTGGGACAAAAAAATGAAAACTCGAGAGGAAAAAAAGGGGGTTAAAGACTTGGAAAATAGTATCAAGATGGTGAAGCAGGCTAAGAGAGAGGTTTTTACATAAAAAATTGAAAAATCTAATTCCATTTTTCCAAAAGTTAAATTAATTTTTGTATCTTCTATATTACATTTTAGACTTCATTTTTTATGGAAGATTTCATTTCACACAAATTTTCTTTAGGATCTTCTAAAAAGACAAAAGATCAACAGGGAAAAGAAGTTGATGAAGGAGAGGAAGGCCGAGATTGTGCAGAAGGTTAATCCTATAATGATGACAGAACAATACATTTCTAGTGTTATTTATTCATTTTTCTTTATAATATTTATATCTTTCTATCTATTATATTTCTATAATAAGGTTTTAATATTCAAATTAATATAATTACTATTTACATGCAATTTGATGAAAAAATAGTTATATTGTGATTTTTTCCCAAAAAAAATAGTTATAATGTATTAGCTAGATCTTAGAGATATAGAT
Source organism: Pterobdella sp. o SKG-2022 (assembly GCA_964035795.1). Taxonomy (NCBI): domain Eukaryota; kingdom Metazoa; phylum Annelida; class Clitellata; order Hirudinida; family Piscicolidae; genus Pterobdella; species Pterobdella occidentalis. Next base: position 7,960,621 of record OZ038325.1, on the reverse strand, counting down.
TTATAGATAGAGTACGCTACAAGAGATATACTGTTTAAAATTTAATTTTTTTGATGAATTCATTTGTTTTATTGAGAATTTTTTTTTCAGATTTCAAACCCAAACAAGATCAAGAAAACGAGAAAAAAATTATTGCGAAAAGTTGACAATGAAAAGAAATGACCATGATCCTTGAAACTTTATCTTCATTTATTAAATAAAAAATATTCAGAAATAAACTATGAGCATGAACAGAAAAGTAGAAAATTTGGGTGTAAATAATCTATAAAATAAATCATTTCGAAGCTTAAAATAAATATAATGTAACACAGAAGATCTTTTTTCTAATATGACGTGGTGTACATTTAAATATAAATCTAGGGTAAATAGATTTGGGCGGTTGATTGGATGCGTTCTTAGGCTTGTTTCTTCAGTCTGTAATACCAGTAGTCGTTGGCAAAGGTTTCCAGGTTTTTGGAGAAGGTGGGTGAGTCCTAGTGATTGGGGATGATTGTTTAAGGACGTTAAATGGTGAAGAATGCTTGAGCGTGGCAGAATGTATTAGATATAAGCGTTCATGCTTAGATGTGTGTATATATTAATGAGATTGATTAAGAAAATATATAATTTATATAAAATATTGAAGTGGTTCTCTACAAAAATTCTTGTAAACTTCTCTCAATTCAAACAAATATGTCTAATATATAATATTATTCTATATTACAATATTTGTTTATATAACAAATATCGACAAGTCTAACCTTATCGTTTTTCAACTTAGCTCCTAAAGCAACTTTCTCTTCGGCGTCCAACCCTTCCAAACTTTGCAAATAAAAAGGTACAAACGACGTGAAAAATGAATCGAAATCCACAGCCGCCATGTTGAAAATGGTCGTAGTGACGTCATCTCGATGTAGGTCATGTGACTTTTGGAGTAGAGCGTTTAGCAAAACCCTTAAGAAATCTTTCAAAAGGTTTTTTCTGAAGATGTCCTGTTATTGGTTGGATGAGATATTGAAAAACATCGAAACAACAGATGTCATACGACCAACAATATAACAACTAATAAACAACCACTATATTAAAATATATATAAGCAGCACTACTCAATCTATTACTAAAATACCATCAGACTTCATAATTCCTCAACACTTATACTATTCTCCACATCATCATCTCTCATTAACATTAATAGTGCTTATACGCTATAAAACCAAACCAGCATTACAAACACAGTTGAAATGTACCGCCTCGGTCGTGGGCATGACGTTAAACTGCACCGAAGACAGCGTCTCCAATTTGAGACTGCTTTCCTGTTATAACCTGGATAACAGTAGACTTCGGTAACAGGTATTGACAAACTGATATCCTGGTATCGTTGTCATTTGGCTTGGCGGAGGATCATTCTTTATTGACAACGGCAAGGCAATTTGCCCAAATGTGGGAACGGCGGTTCTTGAAATCCGATAGTTTCAAGTTAGACGTTAGCTTGGGCTAGCACTTCTATGAAAACTTTGTCCCAACTAAAAATGGCTTTCATTAGCCGACTGCTGTATACCCCAGCTACTGGGACGCCTACAGCAGTATAATCTAATATGGATATTATTATTTTTATATTACCTCAAACCAAACTCCACCAAACACACCTCAAACCGAACCACACCGAACACACCCTCAAACCTTATTGAAAAGCTGGAAATGACTATTAAGATTATTGAGACACTGTAGGTTCTGCTTAAATAAGTCAATGTCTGACTGCATGAACGATTCGCCTATCGCCTGCGTCACGATGGTGGTGATCAGGATAAGAATGATGAGGATAATAATAAAGTCAATTATCAGATCGTCCCTAACTGGGGTTTTGGTTGCGCAATTGAAAGTTTCACAGGGTGTTATTCTATATGAACAGCATTATATTAATAACAATACTTGTGATACTACTACTACTACTACTAATAATAATAATAATCATTAGAAAAAATCAATAAACAATAAATAATGGTTTGGATACAAAACCTGCATAATAGCAAGAAAATGTTGGTCACTATCCTGCAGACAAGTCGGCGAGGTTACTGATTGGCTGAGGGCGGAACTTAGACTATTTTGAGAAGCCAATAAAGAGTTAGGAAAAAAGTAACGCCAATTATAGTGAAGAATATCGTGGAAGAGATTGAAAAGGGAAGATTTGATGAGGGGGGATGGACGCTGTGAAGTGAGGTTGTTGTAGCGTGAGATTGTGAATATATACATAAATAAATAAATACAAAATAAACACTAATATAATCAATTTTCAAAAATAGTACAAATATAAATATATACATATAAAAAAACATAGACAAATACAAGTAGACACGCATAATTATAAACACACAAATGAATATATCTACTTACGCACACATGCGTATAAAAAACACAAACATACAATCACAAAAACACAAAAATACATATGCACAAAGACTCACATTCGCAATGGGAGGATAGACGTTTTTGAGGGCTATGATGATGATACCACTCAAGAACTGCTTGAAAATCGATGCTGGCTCACTCACTATGGTCAATAAAATGTGGAGGAATCTGAGTGGGCGATTCAGTGGTTTTAACAGCTTCAATGCTGTGAGCTTCCATAGTTTGAACTAATATAGACTTGATAGTTAATGATAAACTGCTGATAGTGAAAACAAATGAAATTTTCATTTATACTTGAACTAACTTATCAATAAGAAGATGCCCCGAGGATTTTTCTTCGTCTAAACTCGCCATTATTAACTCCCTGTTGAGTTTATATCTAGTTTTGAATTCTGGATTCAAAACTGCACTAGCTTATATTATCAAATAGTCAGTTTTATAAAGATACATTGTTAATAAATGCAATTCTAAAAATATTGACAAAACACAGATAAAAAAGCTTTTAAATTAAAAAAAAAACAATTGAATAACACTACAACCAACAAAAAATAATCACAAACTTGCTGAAAAGCTCAATAACATCTTGTACAATGCGGGAGACCAGAGGGGCTCCCATGTTTAAGCGGTGTACCTAGTGTGTATATGGAAAAATAGAAGGCATGGGGAGAGAGGGAGGTAGATGAAAGTATGGGTGGATAAATGGAGATTTGAGCAGATAGATTGATGAATGAGTGGAATAGACGGTTAGATAAATAGATAGATTTACAACCAACTTGAACTAAAGCTTGGAAGAATGACAAAACAACACACGTCGTTTCTGTGGTTAAATATTGATAATAATAATAATAATAATAATAATCTCCAAGAAAATAGTAGTAATAATAATAACAACGTAATAAGCCAAACCCACCGGCAGACTGAATATAGATGGGCAGAAGACGCAATGTAAGGTTTATAGCTTTTTCTAACGACATATAACATAACTTCTTGCTCGGAGACGTGCCTCCTGATGAGAATCATTTGTGATTGGTTGAAGTTTTGTTTCTCTTATTATTATTACTATTGCGCCTCTGCAGCAAAGCTTTAAAAATGAAGTAACAATAACAATCATTATTTGAAAAAAACAATGACGTAACCAATTTTCATGGTAAATTTTTTTGTTATCATTATTGGTTTTATTATTATTTTTATTAACCAGCATTGTCGAGATTTGTTATGATGTCTGTCATCAACTCTATGTACTTCATCACTGTGGGCTGCACTAAAAAAAATAATATCCATATTAGATTATACTGCTGTAGGCGTCCCAGTAGCTGGGGTATACAGCAGTCGGCTAACACACTTTCTCCACTCAGCTCTATTGAGTGGATCCGCATTTTTCAGGCCATAAGATTCCATATCCTTTTCAACACAACTCAACCAAGTTTTTGCTGGTCTACCACTTAAACGACCTCCAGGCAGAGGAAGTTCGAGCACGTCTTTGATGCACATGGATGAACGTCTCACGTGATCATACCAACGAAGACGACAGCTCTGTAGCAGCGTCCTTATGTCTGGAATTTAGAGTTTTTTGAGGAAAACTGATGATGGACTTCTATTCTTTGGCTTAACGCCACATATCCAGCGGATTATAGACCTATCGTTGCGCTGTAGCCTTTGCAAAAGAGCAACTGTTGGAGCCCAGTTTTCACTGCCATATAACAAGGCAGAACGCACACAAAATGTGTATAATTTGCCACGAAGTTCCAAGCTGATGTGTTTAGAGGTCAATATAGGCAACAGATTTTTAAATTTTCTCCAGACAACTGAACATCTGGTGTTAACTGCCAGTTCACAACCTCCACCTGCACACAACATATCACCAAGGTAGCAAAACTTCGGTTCTATATCCATTGTGACGTTGCCAACAATAACTTCTTTGATAGGCTTATAATCGCTAAATTGAGACAGCGAGGACAAACATAAGCCTGATCCTTCAGTCTTCCAGTCAAACCAATACATCTTTTGTGTACCCAATGAGAGCATGTCGAGCACAAAACTGAGTTGACGCCAACGCCTTTGCGGCATACGCTGCAAGGAAAAGCTCCAGAATCCCTCAAGTTTTTAGAACCGAGTAACATGAATTTTGTTTTTTTGTTCACCCGCAATCCTTTACTTTCTATTTCCAGTTTCCATTTTTCAAATTTGTATATACAATCGTCTAGCGATTCTGAGATCAAAACCAGGTCATCAGCATATAAAAGTTCCCAAGGAACACCGGTTCTTAACTCTCTAGACAAAGCTTCCAAAACAAGAATAAAAAGTATAGGACTCAATACAGATCCTTGATGTACACCAACATTTACACCAAACTCATCGCTGAGTTGGTTATTAATGCGTTCTCGACTTTTTGCTCCAATATACATGCTTTGAACTACACGGACAGCCCATTTTTCAACCCCGAGTTTTCTCATTGCCCACCAAATCACTGCGCGGAACTCGATCAAAGGCCTTCTCTAAATCGACGAAAACAAAAAAGAGTGGTTTTTTGACGGCTAGATATTTTTCCTGCAACTGACGAACAATAAAAACTGCATCAGTGGCGCTTCTACCAGAAACGAAGCCAAACTGTATCTCATCAACATCCACCATCTTCCTGATTCATCGCTCTAGAACATGCTCAACAAGCTTCATCACATGATCTGTCAGCTTGAGGCTTCTATAATTTCTTCGATCCAAAGCATCCCCCTTACCTTTGTAGAGGTTTACAATGATGCTATCACGCCAATCAGCAGAAACAACACCTTCAGCAATAACTGATTTCATGAGGTGGGCCAAGACTTTTAATCCTACAGAACCAGACGCCTTTAAGATTTCGGCCCCTATAGCAGAAGATCCTGCTGTTACTTTATTTTTTTAATAGCATCACATTGTGACAGAAGGAGGAGGGCCAAGGATCAGTGAGACAAAAGAAAGAGACTCGCTAGCCCAATCGGACTCAACATTTGATAACTTTTAATGATGTCCAAACCAGACATTCATTTTTTGGGCATCACTTAAAGTGAGTTCACCATTTCTGACACATTTATCACCCTTTACATCACGGTTATGACTGTCCATCTGCCTGGCCAAGTTATATATTTCATTACGGCCGGATGTAATAGCAGAAAATGCATCCCTTTCCGCTTCGCTTTTTGCCAACCAAACAAGACGCTTAGCAACACGCTTAGACTCGTTATAAGCTTCTTTAGCTATGTTAGCTTCATTAAATAGCCCTTGAATTTGAAGCTGTTTAAAAGCCTTATAACGGCTCTTTTTTTCATTCACAGCGTCATCTACACTGGCGTTCCACCACCATGTTTGGCGTTTCCACTGGTGGTTCAAAGATGTACATCAGACCTTTGAAGAGGTTTCAAGAAGGGACTTTTTGAGATAAGCCCAATATTTCCTCCACGTTTGGAAAATACATGGCCTGAGCCGCTGTTAAGTTGGCGTTTAAAGAAATGGCAAACTCTTTTGCAACTGCTGGATCTCGGAGTTTCCAGGTTCAAAGACGAGGGTTAAACTTCCGCTTCACACTCCTCCGTATAGTGTGAACAAGATCACAGACCAACAGATGGTGTTGCAATGAACATTCTTATCCAGAAATGACCTTGACATTCTTTACCATACTTTTGAAAGTTTCACGATAAAGAATGAAGTCAATCTGGGACTTAGAACCACCGGAGTTATAGGTCACAAGATGGGACTCCGTTTTCATAAAACAAGTGTTGGCGACAAAAAGATTGGCAAAAGATTGGTAAAAATGGCACTAAAATAAAACAATAATGAAAATAAGAATAATAATGGAAATAAATAAGATAAAAATAAAAAAATGATAAATAAATAAAAAAATAAGTATTAATTAACAATAACAATATCCAAAAAAATCAAAAACACAAACTATGTTGCCGGTAAGACTGGTCGGAGGCCAGTTTTTGTAGTTGACCGACGCCAGTGAGACATAGAAAGGGCTGCAACAAATGACCCATGAAGGCTTCAATCAGATTTCCTCTGTTCTCCCAGTCCTTGGAAGTGATGCGAATGCCGTGTGTTAGGTGGTGGTTTTTGAAGATGATTTTTATTTATTAATGTCCACCTTATTGGTTATTGTTGCGATGATACTATTATTTACTTTTTTAATTATTTGAATTTAAACTATTATTACTATTATTTTTATTAATTTAACCCCTAATATAGTATTCGTAGTCACCTGTTGTTGTGTGTTAGGCCAGGGCAGAATGAGGCAGTATACGAGGGCTATGTATGTCTGTTGCTCTACCTGGCATGGTGGGTTGTGGTGGCTTCAATTGATGGGTAGGTGAAAAGATGGGGAAAAAATAGATGAAAAAATGAGTGGGTTGGGAGGCTGTAAATAGAATAATTGCCACATAAGAAATAGATAGATGTGGGTGAATCAAAATTAATGTGCAAAAATCACTTTATTAATTATAATTAAAAAAACCAATGAAGTGCCCATTTATCTTATTTCCACCACAACAAAAACCCTAAAACACCAACATTCTCACAAGCCCACCCACCTTCTTGGGAATATCAGGCAGTAATATCTTGTTGCGGTACAACTGCTGCAGCAACTGGTTGTTATTGTAGATTGCCACAGGCCTCACCACCGTTAACATGCTGTATAGAGTCTGCGATGCAGCCATTAACACCTTGTCGGGTACCTGTTGTTTAATGGAAGGGTACTTGGGAGCATGAATGGATAGAGTGGTTGATGAGTGAATGTTGGGTGGTGGAGATTGAGAATAGGATGATTGGGTGGAATGATTGAAGTGGAACAGGGACTAGGATATCGATGATGAATTGCTGAAAAACAAGTTTATTCTGCCTTTTAAATGCTAATTTTTTGCATAATTCTCATCAATTGCTTGTTGATTATGAACATAAAAATGAAAATATTAATTTAATTTAAAATGAAAAAGTTTAAAAAATTCTCACGTGTTCAGTATGCAAAAAAATCGGGATAACTGAGTTCAAAATAGTTTCAACCATCCAATCATATTTGAGCTTCGAGCTGTTATCACCATTGGTTACTGTACTGCCACGGAATTGGTTCAGCAATGAGCTGTATACTTTTACAGCAAGCAATGACTGGGTGAAGCTGTTTTGATGAAAGTATTATTAGCTTTTGACATACATTTGAACAATAAGTTGGTCAAATACAAAAAATCATTCCATAAAATACGAAACTAAGAAGAATTTTGAACTGATTCGAACGCTCAAAACAATAATTTATTTCAAAAAAACTTCGAAAATACACAAAGCAAACGGCAATTCACACGCAAAAAAATAGCACATAAATAACACCATACGTAAAAAACACTCACAAATACGAACAGACACCTTTACACACACAAACAAATATACTGACACATACAAACAGACAGACTCACACATCCTGTAAGTCAGACTTGAGAGCGTCCGGCTGTAAAGACCCTACCCGGTATAACATCACTTGGGAACTATACTTTAAAACGTTTACGAGCCTGTGAGCAGAAGAGGGGAAATGTACAAAAGGGGGGGATGAGAATGTGAGTGAAGATGATAGAGGCGATAATGAAGGTAATGATGATGGTATCCCAATATAATATTAATACCAATAATGATTTCATACATATATATATAAAACGCTCAAAAAATAAAGACAAAAATAATAATAATAATAATAATAATATCGTGAATTTGTATAGGGCTAAAGAAAAAAAAAGGCTTGATAATAAGGATGATGACGTTCATTGATTGATTCATCTACAATTACCCCACCCCTGAATCACCTTTCTATGACAACTTGGAAAGTCTGGGTGGGTGGTTTTGGGGTAAGGAAGGGTTCGATCAGACTGGAATATAATTGAAGACACGTGGAAAGATCTTTTAAACTGCAATGCAGACGCCTGGCATCAGCTTCTGACGAGATAAATAAGGTTGGGTGAGTGAGGGGTGAGTTATTGCCATGCTGCGAGAAGTCTGCGCTGTTTTGAGGTGGGTAATGGTTGTGGTTTTTTAAGTAGTTGTGTTGGTTCCTTGTGGACACTCTACTGGAAGTGTGCGCAGCGTTTATGTGTTGTTGTTGTATTTGTTGATGTTGTTGTTCTGGTAGTTGATCTAACACTATGAACTTCTTCAGGTCGGAGTATATGGCACATTGCTCTTCAAACAACAAACCCTATAAAGTATGAGAACATTTTCAATCTAATCATTAAGCATAGGTACAAATTTTAACCAAAAAAACTAACAAATAACAATAACAACACACTAAAAACAAACAAATATGATAAAAAAAACAGAAAAACAATTATAACAAGCAACGTACCGTCTGTTCTAGAATCTCTTCAGGATACAGCTTAGCAATGTCACTAATTAGGTCAAGATTGCTCAATAAGAAGGAGGCCCATTCGGTCTTTAGCTGTAATTGGTAGTAATTGGGTCATTATATTATTGAACACATATATTTTATATTGAACAAAAAAACAATCAACAAAACAAACACACACACACAAACAAAAACACACGCACACACATCTTTTACGCACATCGTCCAAATCTTCTTCATCGTCCATAAGCTCCAGTTCACACTGATTAGTTTTGAAGTTAATCTTACATAGTACTCCCGTCACTACTGCTAGTAATGCTTCTTTGTACCTGTGTGTGTGTGTGTGTGTGTGTGTGTATGTTTGTGTGTGTGTGTGTGTGTGTGTGTGTGTGTGTGTGTGTGTGTGTGTGTGTGTGTATGGGTGTGTGTGTGTGTGTGGTTGTATTTAATTAGATAAAAAAATCTATTCATATGGTTAAGCACATACGCATAAAACTTTAAACAACAATAACAAACACAACAACAACTCTAATCACCAACAACATACTTGTTGGCAAGCTCGTGGCATTGTTTGTTGTGTTGTTGTTCACACATGTTGACGATAGGGTCAACAATGTTGCGCCACATTTCTAAGCCCTCCAGGTACAACTCCGTGTTCGGCTGCGAAAATGTTGATAAGGATAGTGTGATAAAAACAATAATAATAATAATAAAAATAACAATTGTAATGTTAATAGTGATATTAAAAGACACAGTAGTAAAAAGAATAATACTCAATATAGAAATACAATAAGTTAAAATTACAAAAAATTATGGCAGTAACAGCATAAATAATAATAATAATAATAATAATGACACGCAAATTCGTGAAGCGTTCCATATTTTTGCAAATAAACCAGGCATAGTGGTTAAAGATGAAAAAAAAAGTGTACTCTGGTTGATATCTCAGTACCATCAGACACCAACATAGTGTCGAAAACATCTGAGAAAATTTGCAAATACCACGATCTGCAAATAGAGATATCAAGGTGCTGGAATATGAATACAAAAGTAGTTCCAATAGTTGTGGGCGCGCTGGGAACAGTCGGAAAAGATTTAAGTCTCAAACTCTCGACGCTTCCTGGATCACCTAAAATTTATGAAATCCAGAAAACAGCGCTTATGGGCACGGCGCACATTTTAAGAAGAGTAATGAATGGATAGCATCGAACTCTACTACCCTAGGCTCTTGGTAAGACTCCGGTAGTAGTTTAAATCCCAGTATATATACTGTGTTAAAAAAAAAAAAAAATAATAATAATAATATCAGTCTTTATTATTCATAAGAAAGTGACGGTAATCATCAACCACAAATTTATGGCCGTATCAATAGAACTGACATTATCAACTTCAACAAACCTGCTTAAAAGTGAACGCTGTAAGAAGGGTGAGGAAGGGAGAGAATTGAAAGTTGGGGTGGCTTTCGAAGAGCCGCAGATGGTTGCTGATAAAGAGATTCAAGAAAGTCATTAGCTTGCGTATGTAACTGCAGGTGGAATGCGATGTTAAGATGATTGTGATGGATGGTAGATTAATTACAGGCATGGGTGATGTAGGAATAAGATGATAATGATGAGGGGATTGTGTTGATGGTTGTATGTGGTTGATATTACTGCGATTGACTTTCTATATAAATGAATTGGTTGAATAGAATACCAGAGAATTAATTAATTTTTTCAATTATTTATGCAGTTATTTATTGTGGTCATTAATTTGATGTGTTTTACATTTATTAAATACTATGCTATATATAATGCTAGAAATTATGTGGTTTATTTAATCAAATATAACATTAAAACATCTACAATAACGAATCGAAGTCAACCTTTCATCCAATAGTCTCAAAACATTACTGGCATCATTATCATTAGCATGCAGCTTGGGTTGTTCGAATAGCAGCTGCCATAACAGTTGCAAAACAGCTTGGATAGCTTCAGCTACGAGTGGGCCAGTTATGTTGCCGGATGACGCTACAAAGTTTCTAGAAAGAAGCTCACAGAGACAAGAAAGGGCTTTCAATAAGATGCTATTTCTGCAGCGGCTTTTGCAGACGTGTATGTGTTTGTTGGTGGTGGATGTGACGATGTTGTTGTTAGGCATATGTGTGTCGAAGATGAAGACTGTGGAAAGTTCTAGAATGTTCGAAAACAACAGGTGATGGTTTTGCAAAAGGTTTTCTATGTTGACAAAAATAGATTTTTATTGTTATTTTTTTAAAATGTATTCTATTTATCAGTGTTACTAGCATTTTAATCATCGTCTTACTCAACTAACCATTAACAGGATTTTTATGCTCATTGAGAATACTGATGTTGTTAGCAACATTGTTGTTGTTGAAGTCAAACCACGTGAACAAATCACACAAGCAATCCAACGTTAAACTAATGGCCGCCTCACAGGACTCCGGAAAACAATTGTTGCAGTTGGGTGTGGATGGTATGTTGAAGGTTGTTTTGTTGATGTTGTCGCAGAGTTTCCGTGTGTAGTTGTTCGTTTCATTCATCATCGATGTGAGAATGTCTGTGAAGGAGAGGATTTAGAAAATAAAAATAATAACAATGATAATAATAACTATAATAATAATTTAAATTAAACTATTGCTACCTCAAAAGAGATAAATAAAATTCGATAGTAATAATCAACTTCATTATGTTTCAAAAAAAATAAACTTGTCTTATAATTAGCTTCTAACAGCAAAAGTATAATGATGATAATAATGAAATAATAAAAACTACAATAATAACAATAATAATAATAAACTCACTATTGAGAAGCTCGAAAAGAACAGGGATGTGCTGGTTGAATAATAAATTAAGTTCACTTTTACGTTCCATCGATATTCCTTCCCTGTTGCCCATCAATTCCTCACTGGCAATCTTCACAAACGTTAGCCCCATCATTAGTGTTTTCTCATTCCTCAGCATCTGTTTTTTTTTATACTATTACATCTATATATAACAACATATATAACAATGTATTGGTACGACTTCAACAAAAATATAACACAAAAAAACAAACTAATATCAACAACAACAAAACTAAACTAATAGCTACAATAAAACAGAACAACAAAAACAAAATTACAAACCATGGTAATTTCATCAAAGAAATCAGGGTAATCGTGAGGCCAATCACATTTGGCTATGGTGACTATCAGCTGTATCATTTTGTTACGTAAGAAAGGCGGTAACGATGACAACATTGGTGACATCAGCAAGCCGTATATAGTGTTTTTGATTTCAGCTTTATTTTCTCTGTTGACTGACGCCTTGCTTATTGAAGTCTTTATAAAAATTTATCGTTATTTATATATTTTTATCATATCACATACTACCACCATCATTCAAGAGTTTATGATAATGCATTCATTCCACCTCTATATCAGATTATAATGGCTATATTTTAACGAAAAACATCAAACACTTTTAATACATTTATTGAGCATCAAAAGCTATAATTTCGTCTAAGTTTAGCCTTATCATAAAACGTTAGCGAAAAAATTAAATTGTAACTATGTATAATATCATAGATATATCAAAATATCGAACCATCATTACCTTCTATACTAAATCAATACAACTTTCACAAACTCCAACATAACACCACACTATCATGATCCTCTAGGATACACCCAACCACAAAACCACACTCGCTATGTAACCTGAAGTACATGTAGACAGAACATAATGACATAATGGTTGTTGGTGTGAGTGAGGAAGAATAGGCACATTTCCCATGCTGATGGCTGTACCCTGAAGTCACTCAGTGTTTTTTCTGTGATTATTATCATTAACTTTTAGTGTAAGAAAAATGAGCTATAAGTAAGATTTGATTGATCAATCCTACTGATGTTTTCAGTAGTGATGATTATATTACTGACAGTGTTAATAAGAGTTCCAAAAATTTAATCAGCAGTTCAAATGATGATAATATTTCTATTAAATCAATAGCAAAATTCTGGACTAAAGTTTCACATAAACAAAATGTAATTATTAAAAACTTGAGATTTTGAAATTATGAATTAAAATTTATTTTAATTTTTTTGGACAATTATCATGAAAAATTGAAAAAAATCAATATATATTCATTAATGAACAATAATCAACCTATTTCTTTTTTCTTGAAGTTATCTGATAGAGGTGAATGGAATTCTGTCAACAAAGCTTCCAGAGCCCTCAGAGATCCATCGTCCCCAGACTGTATGAAAACCACACGTTTAATGCTAACGGCGCATTTTAAGGTCTATATTTTTCATTTTGACGCATTAGAAATAATGGTTTTAAAAATTAATAGAAAAAATTGGTTATATAAAAATGTGGATTAAATAGATAATGTGTTAATTTTTTTCTTTTTTTGTTATTGTATTAATATTAATAGTATTTCTGCAATTAACCACTATAAGTGATGTTAACAATAGAAAAAACTAAATTAATTGAAATTTAATGCAACTATGCAGATAGAAGCAAACCATTTTAAAGAAAAAATATCAAGATTTGTTAGCTGTAAAGACAAAATAGAAAGCTTGTGCTTTTTGAAAGAACAGGAACAAAACGAATCATTAGGATTTTAAGTTTTTAAAAGTGGATTTGAAGTTTTTGTAAAAAGATTTAAAACATTGTTTTTATTTTAATTTTTCATTATAAAAAATTAATTAATATTTCTTATATTTAAGAGTAAACTCAAAAATGTTTCATTGCTTAAATAAACAAACATTTTTTCTGAGTATAAATATATTTATTAGCGAACTATCTATTTGCTGGTTTTCACACATTAATAATGATCTTTTAAATAAAAAATAAATGGCTGGAAATTATTATTTTGTGATAGTAGGCCATGACGACAACCCTCTGTACGAAGCTGAGTTTCTCACTCTAGCCAAAGCCAATGATCCCAAGGTACCTTTCAAATTATAATTAAATAATTCAGTTTTACTAAAAAACATAATGACCACTTCGAGATTACCGTTATTTTCATAACCAAAATATTTAGAATATCTTATTCTAGAACACTCTGTTCAAATAAATATTTTTTCGAGCACCCTATAATTTTTCATCACATCAGAGAGATGATCACAAGCATTTGAACCAGTTCATAGCTCATGCAGCTCTTGACCTGGTAGATGAACATTACTGGAGCACACCTAATATGTTTCTCAAGGTTATGCATGGTGACACCTTGTTAAGCTAATATATGTATACCATTATTGGCTTTAGTATATCTTTCCTTTGAGGGAAGCAGCAATGGTTTGGTCATTTTAAGTTTTATCATCATAAGGATGAAATTAAATCTATATAAAACACTTCCAAAACCATCATAATTGCACTATCAGCATTATCATTATTCTTATAGTTCTTTTACTGTTCGCACTATCTTTAAGCCACATTCACAGGTGGTGGACAAGTTCCTCGATTGGTCTGTGTCAGCCTTTGTTACAGCCAGTAGTATGTGTTGTTGTTTTGATTTGTGTTATTATATGTTATATTGGAACTTAACAGTTAATTTTTGCTGTATGTTATATTAGAATATAACACAATAGTTAATTTCTATCTATTCATTTATCTATCTATCTATCTACCTATTTATCTCTCTCTATCTATTTATCTATCTATCTATCCATTTTACTCAACTATCCATCCAAAAGGAATGCGATTCCTCATGCTTCATGACATCAAGAACGAAGAAGGAATCAAAAACTTCTTCCATGAAGTCTATGAGCTTTTTGTGAAGGTGTCTGATTAATAATAGTAATAATAATAATGATATTAATAATAATAATCCTAGTTTTTGTTTTTTTTTCTCCATCAGCACTCTATGAACCCTTTCTACCACTTCAACACAAAGATAAAATCTCCAGTTTTTGATAAGAAAGTACAGGCTATCAGTCGAAAATACCTTAGCTAATTACATATACATTATCTGTTATAATATTCATGACTGTTAGCTCATGCATATTTATTAGTTGTATCTGTTATTTTGTGTTTATTTAGTAGCGTTTTCTGTTATTTTTATCAATTTAATTTTTTATTGATTAATTATTAAATTTTATTGATTTAATTATTTATTTTCATCAATTATGGTATATTTATTTTATAATATTATTGGAAATTAATAATATAATCAATATAGGAAATTCCCCTCCATAATTTGGATAAGTCCGTTGCTGTTTGTTAAATTCAATTGTAACTCATATTTTAATTAATCTGAGCTAAAATTATCATAAGTTAATTCATTATTATCGCTTTACTTCCGTTTCCATGCTAATGTGGGTTGGAGGGCTCTTCGATGCTAAGAGCATTCGTGCGTTGACCTCAAGTGTACAGGTTTGAATCCCAGTGGTGCGTCAGTTCTATAACATAATCCAAACCGATAATCCTTATTAATTTTTTTTTCTTTTATTATTGTTATTATTATTCATTTCTCTATATGTTTATTGTTATTATTATTCATTTCTCTATATGTTTATTGTTATTATTATTCATTTCTCTATATGTTTATTGTTATTATTATTTATTTCTTTCATATGATTATTGTTATTATTATTTATTTCTTTCATATTATTATTGTTATTATTATTATTTATTTCTTTCATATGATTATTGTTATTATTATTTATTTCTTTCATATGATTATTGTTATTATTATTATTTATTTCTTTCATATGATTATTGTTATTATTATTATTTATTTCTTTCATATGATTATTGTTATTATTATTATTTATTTCTTTCATATGATTATTGTTATTATTATTATTTATTTCTTTCATATGATTATTGTTATTATTATTATTTATTTCTTTCATATGATTATTGTTATTATTATTTATTATTCATTTTTTATCGATGACTCAAGTCTTATAATTTTTTACATCACATGCTGCTTACTGAGTGTTTATTTATTTTTTATTATTCCCTTTATTATTTTTATTGTTAACATCATTAAATCCACTAATGTGTATAAATTATATTTTAAATAAAATAGTACACTTTAATCTCAGTCATGTCGCGTTTGAAGATAGTGAATTCATCTCAAAATGAAATCTTCCTTCAACGCATGCTCAAGATTTTGTTACTTGATAAAAAATTTAACAAGTATTTGACTTGCCTGGGCTTAAAGGGTGATTGTTAGAGATGATGATGATGAGGAGGATACTAACGACGCTAATGGTGATGATAACGATGATGAAATTTGTAATTTTTGCTAACCAGCATCTGACTTGAGATCAATGGCAAGTGTATGTGGCAGATCAATACAAAATTTATATTGATCCATGTGGCTAGAAGTGTGGCGGTAATAAAAAATAAATAAGAAGGTAAGAGTTATTATGAAATAAAATAATAGAAATGATTAAAAAAAATGACGGTGAAAAAAGGGTAGAGGACATTAATGATGATGAAGTTATTGAAATCAATGACAATATATAAATAAATAAAAAATGTTAGATAAGTAGAAAAAACAGTCATTTATGGTATATATATTCATCAAAATACTAACCTTGTCTTCAACTTCCATCCCCAATAAGCTAACCTCCCCAACACCAACCATTAAAATGATTATTAGGTAATGAGTTTTAAAGCAAATTTATAGAGAGGTATTATTAGGTTGAAATGAAAATAAAATTCCGGCTATTATATTGATAAACACTTCATCTGTTATATTAGTTATTTAAGTATAGTTGTGTTATGGAGATGTGTATTTTTATCACTTTCACAAGCTGACAATCAATTAAGCAGGTGAAAATGTGTTTATAAATTGATAAAAAATATAATTAAAAAATATTAGTATTTTAACTTTTAAAAATATGAATGAAATGTAGAAAAATGATAAAATAATGTCAAAATCAAAACTGAGAAATTCGCTACTAAAAATGAGAAAATTGGCCAAAATAACGCTATTTTCAGACAGTATAATACAAACTGAACAGAACCATTGAATAAAACTAAACGATCTATTTGCATGATAAAAATTCATCTTCAAGGCGTTTGTATAGTTAAAATCATAGAAATCTATTATGGGGTGCAGTTTGCTGAATAGCACTTGAAAATAATTTTGAAAAAATAACTTATGAAAAGAATATGAATAAAAACAACGGTATACCAGATTATTTTAGAGTTATCAATATGACAGCTTGTTTTTGTCGCTCAGTTTTAGAATTAAAAAATGTGCATTTCAACTTTTAAACATATCTTAAGCGCTAAAGCATATTACCCCTAAAATGACATCATCATTAATATTGTTTCACCACTTTCAAAAAAGTTTTGTAAACAAATTTCAACGTCATAAATTTTTAAAGCCTTCTACGTCATTAAAATATGATGTCACTCGACGTTTTATTGATTGGTGACGTAATATCTCGAAAAATCCTGCGCGAAGTCTTTTTCTTTTTCCACTTTTGTTTACATAGTAGGAGTAACACCACGACCAATAAAAATGACATCACTCCTAGGGCTGCATATAGCTGCATGTGATTGGTGGATTTTTTTTGCATATTTAATAAGATTTTTGTGAATTTTTAATAATATATTTTTGTATAAGTAGTTTAAAACTCATGAATTTTAATTAAAAATTTTGGTAGAAAAATATTGTATTAATAAAATAAATTAATAAAATATCTCTAACTTTATTCTCATTATTGCCGGTTTCAAAACTCCCTCTTGACTCTGCACCTCCATCTGGCATTATTTCCCCTTCACCACTGCCATAACCAAACCCTTCACCCACACCATAACTATCGCTTGAAACCTCACCCATATCGCCATCTACACCATTATCATCAACACCACTATCCTCCTCCACACCATCATTACCACCTATAGCACCATCACCAAAACCATCTAATTCCGACTTCATTTCATCTCCTAGATCTCCATACGAATTACCCATAAAACCACCTTCTTCATCCTCCAGTCCGTCAGTAACTGCAGTTTGGTGGCTTGTCTTGGCAAGGTCGTCCCCAAAAGAGGTTGTAAGATTTTCGAATGTATTCTGGGCCGTCAAGCCTAAGTCTTCATCGTCTTCTTCGTTTTCTCCAGATGCTTCTTCTTCTTCTTTATCTACTTCGTCGTTAGTGAAGGTGTTGTCTTCATAATTATTTCTATCGTTAGTTTCATAACTAACAATATCAGCTTTTGTCGCATACGGTGTTGTTTTTGATAACGCATTACCATCGTATTCATCATTTTCGCTATCATTATTCCCACCTCCATCCTCATCATTATTAATTTTATCATTCTTGTTTCCATCTTCATCATCTTCCTTCTTCATTTTATCCTTATAATCATCACTCATTTTTTCTTCATCATCCTCCTCACCATCATCATTTTTCCGAGAATTTTTGAAGAAGTGTTTCCTAGTTGAACCATCTTCTTCTGAAATAAGTTTAGCCATAAAAACACCCATATTTGCTTGTGTGAGTTGGTTTACGAAGTTTTATAAAAATTAAATTTTAAAAAAGCTTCATACATTAGCCAAAATCTCAACAATATTTCTTCAAATTATACAAAACTAACCAAAACCCCATAACCTCAACAAAAATCCTTACTATCTTCTTTCTACAAACATCGTATGTTTTTCGATAACTTGAGTTTCATATATGTAATGCGTTAATGGAATGCGGTATTTATAAAGCGCTTTTTATTAAAGATCAAAGGGCTTGCTACAAATTTAATGTAGCGAAAACACACTGTGGAACAGGTGCTAATTGTCGGCCCACGCGGGATCGAACCCGGTAACTTTAGATAATTAGTCTAATGCTCAACCATTGAGGCACAGGGAACCTCTATTCCTTTTTCTCCCTCTTCCCCCCCCCCCCAATCTTCAACACTCCCTCCCTCCAAACCTTCAACCCGGATGATTTTAGCAGCGTAGTACCCTTCTTGATTCTCCCACAGGCAGTTATCGAATGGGTTGCAGTTAAGAAGAGAGCACACATAAGAATCTGTGGCTATGTAGTAGAACACTGCGTTGCAACGCTCTAAAGGAGGATGAGGGTGGTTGCTATTGGTAGTTGGATGGTTCGGTGAGTAGGGTAGTTTCAGTTAACATAAGTATCAATATAGGAGGGTAATGATGGCCAGACTAATTAATTATAATAAGCATCAATAAATACAAAAATTAATGTATGTTATTAAATTCACTTTTCTAAAAGTTGGTTAAAAATAAACATAGCTTATTTTGATTTAAAAATAGCATGTATGATTCTTTTGATGGGAACCATCAGTCAAGAAAGAAAATTTTTGAATATCGATAATTTGACCTTTTAGTCGTTCAAAACATATAAACACATTTACAAAATACAGTATTAATAATAATTAATATATTTAATTATTAATATTTTGAATTTACATATATTTAATTAGTATTATCTTGAATTTACATATACTAATTTAGTATTATCTTGAATTTTAATACTTTTAATTAGTATTATTTCAGTGTTTTATTAACTAGGTTTTTTGGTATTAACAAGGTATCGTCAAAATACGTACATATATGAATACGAATAAATAAGTAAAATAACCAAATAAAAAAAATGATAAATAAATATACAACAAACAAAAGTTTTGAAAAAAACAATCATACATACGAAAACAAATTTAAAAAATATATACACAAGCAAAAAAAACAAACACTCACCGCCATCATCGCCTTCATGCGAGCAGCATCTTTCGACACATTGGGAAGATTCAAGTTTACTCTTAGTCTCTTGCACTTCAATGACATAGGCTGGTTCAGTTACGTTATATAGAACCAAGTTATTGTGTTCTATCACATTACATGTTAGCGGTTTAGTGTTTTGTGAGGTTGTATATGCGGAGATTGTGTTTGTTAGTATGAAGATTATTGTTATTATTTCTTTGTAAGTCATTTCTACGGGGTTGTTTGAGGCTGGTTTTTATAGTTAAATGTCAAAGTGAAATAATGTTTCTCTTGGTAAAGAAATAATTAAAATGAATAAAACAAGCAAAAACTCTCAAATCAATACAAAACACACCTATATATAATATTATATACATGAAAAAGTAAGCAATCAATAAAGGTAGAGTTTGGACTAAGAAAAGATAAATCAGATGGTAAAAAGAATTGGAAACATTACTTCAGAACCCTTGAAATTGGTTGATGCAAAAAAAATTTTTTTACTTTAAAAAAATAAGCTTGAAATTTCCTTAAAAAACGATGAAGAATATAATTTTAGATAAAGATTTTTGTTAGTATCTATTGTAGGGCAGATTCAGATTTATTTTTACATATAAATTTTTTAGATACATAAATATATTCTGTTTAATTTCTTTCTAATACCCATTTTAACAATCTGCATGAATTTTTTATCCAGTATTTAAGGGGTGCGTAAACTGGCGATCAATCCAGAACCAACACGCAATCCTAGCTAATACCCTTTCGTAGGTCATTATATTCTGAAGAACCATTTTTTGATAGATTCAATCCCGAAACTTTAACTTTTAAATTCATTCTTAAACCTGAAATTTTATTAAAATAGATTTTTATTAAAACAAACCAATAAAAATTAAATTAGAAAGGTTGTACTCAGTCCATACAAAATGAAAAAAAGGTTAGTATCAGCAATATAAGAAAACGACAAAAATGATAATAAAAGACACAGACACACAAATTCAAAGATATAATCCTAATCAGTACGGCCGATCTCTTCTGCCTTCTCTTTCACTGCAAGATGAGTCGTGGTGATTACCAGGTGATATATATATATATATATATATGAATATTTTAAAAGAGCTTAAAATTATCAATTAACATTTGAAATGAACGCTTGACATTTTTTAGTTCCTTTTAATAATTGTAGACAAATGATAATCAATAATAGCATCAAATAATAATAATCTACTCTAGACCATGGTTTTTAAAACACGAGTCATATATAAAATAAACCAATAATGCTTAAATACAAACCCTCCATATTCCCCACTTCTCCCTCCTCCTCCTCCTCCTCCACCACCTCTGCTCCATCCTCCTCCTCCTCTTCCTCCACCTCTCCCTCCACCATAACCTGTATAGTACAATTTCGTGATTAATAACATATCCATATGAAATGTATCAACATAAGAAAGTGATACTTAATTTAGTCGTTGTAATAATGGCTTGAAAACTGCATGGTCCAATGTAAAAATGTTTGATAAGTTCAACAAAATCTTACCTCCTTCGCCTCTGCCACCTCCACCTCCATAACCTTCATCATAACCACCACCACTACCGCTGTTACCACCCCATCCACCACCACCGCCACCATTACCACCCCAGTTTCCACCTCCTCCTCCTCCACTACCACCATCGGCACCACCATCAGCTCCCTCAGGTTTGGGATCTTGGCATCTGTGACACACTGTTCTCCAAGAAAAGTTGCGGTTGCCACATGATCTGGTGGTTTGTATGGGGTATTTTTGTTGTCAACAAAATAAAATGATGAAATAACATAGTGATGAAGTAATGGTGATTAAGCCAAGCAACATGATGATGATGTATTGCATGATGGTCAAAATAATATGGTTAAGTATTTATAACAGCTTTGTGCTCAAAATCCCTTAAACTATTACATAACTTAGTTATTTTAAATTCAACATTTAGGCAATCTTATCAAGCACAACATTCACATTCAAAACATATAAACTGTTAAGCTGTTAGTTATAATAGAGAACATACTGGTTGGGACATGTCCAATCACCAGCTCTACCACCTCCACCTCTTCCTCCTCTACCTCCACCACCACCACCACCACCACCACCACCACCACCACCACCTCCTCCACCCCCTCTTCCTCCGCCATAACCTCCACCTCCACCACCTATACGGTTTAATACATAATTTTTATTTAATTCACATTTATATCAATGGAACAATAATAATAATAACAAAAATAATAATAAACAAATCTCTTTATATAAAGCACAAAAGGGACTGAATCCCGAAATAATAATTGTTTAAGACTTTAATTATTTCATGACAAAAGCGCCTACTTCTTCCTTTCTGGTACGCAAAGCCTCCTGGAGGCACTTTTCTCGAGGCTGTCATCACCTTCACTACGTTGCCCTCTACATCCTTGTCTGGTGACCATTGTGATTCATTTTAAAATTAAGCTTTATGAGTTGTTAGACACATTAATGAGATGTCATGCGGATTTGACTGCACACGCACACACACAAATTCAAAATGATAACAACAGAAGGGAATACAGACTATGGAACCAGTCGATGGCAGCCTGGGCGGCTTGTGGGTCATCATAGGTGATGGTTGCTTCACCCTTCGACTGACCTGACTGCTTGTCTTTGTAGATCCAGATCTTTGGCTTGTTTGTCTTCTTGTCATTCTGGTTGTGTTTTGATTAGTTCACCATGAATTTAGTGATTAAACAATTCTACTCAATAGAATATTGATTTATATCTAGTTTTACTAAGCATTTGACTGTCTCTGATACAGAATAGTGAATATTGTTGAGACACAACAATGGTGGTGTTATGAAAGTTCCAACAATGCCAAAGCACAACCTTGATGACTCCAATGGATCCAAACTTGGCAGCAATGTCTTCTTCACTCATGTACTCAGGCAGACCTTGCACAAACACTGTGTCAGGCATCTCTTGCAGTTCAGCTCCTCCTCCATATGAGTCACTGCCACCACTTCTACCTCCATAGCCACCACCGCCACTATTGCCGTAACCCCCACCACCACCACCTCCATAACCCCCTCCTCCACTGTTGTATCTGTCGTTTCCACCTTTGGGTGTTGAGAAATGAGTGATTGTGGTGTTGGTGGATGTGTAAGTGATTATAGAATGGATGGATGTGAGGTTAAGGTTGATCAAATGATGGTTTTAGTGATCATGTTAATCGCAAGAGCCCTTTTGTTCACTCACCTTTCAGCACTATACACCATTATTTTAAAACTTCTGTCACTAATAATCATTATTATATACTTTCTGTTGATAACTCCCATAATAACCAAACCTTTCATAACTCAACCAAATTTTTATGAGTTCACATTGATTAGCTGTATAACTTGACCATCATATGAACCTCAATTTGGCAATCTTTAAAAGCTTTAATAACAAATTTAAATCGTTGCATTTCTTTCTGTATAATCACTTGTCTTAATACATGATGTAAATGCCATTAGACCTAAATGCTGAATTCATAACCTTTGGCATGAACCAATTCAAAACACCCACACACAGGATAATCGCAGATTGGCTTACCATGGGAAACTTATTAATTGGACGATGTTTTAAACTTAGATGACCCTTTGATAAAAGCCCAGGTATTTTACCAGAACTTCTATAAAATTCTTACACACTTTTGTTATACATATTTTGGACTTGAAAACACCTTGAGTCAGCCAACACTGACTAACCTTTTTATTGTATGTATGACTCAAAACACTTTAGTGTATTTATGAAAACATTTTGATCAAACTCTTTTTCAAATACATAAAACCAGAAAAAAAGAAAACTCTAGCTAAAGTTATAAATATGCTCTGTCTTTTAAACCAATAAAAACTAAATTTCTCTAAATCTATATATATTCTCTTCTTTGTATAAAGTAGATATACTCAAAAAAAGGGAAACTTAATCTCTCAAAACTTTCCTTATCTATAATATAAAGATTGCCCAAGTAATGGGCACCAAGACCTATCTCCTACTAAATAAATCTACATAATCTCAAGCCTACAAATGGACTTGCGCATGAAATAAACATGTTAAAAACACCACTCACCACCATACCCTCCACTTGGAGGGCCCGATTGCATTCCTCTTCCCCTGCTGTGTTCATCATCATCATTGTTATATTCCACCTCTTTATATGTGTATATTATGTGTATTATATGTGTGTATGTGACCGACCAATGGCCAAATTTTCAAGTAAATCATCTTGTGTTATGTCTTCATACTCTAGTAGCATTAAATATTTTTTTTTACTAAAGGTGTGTTTTGTTTTTATGCCTCAGTGAGATGTTATATTTCCAATCGAACCAAATTTAGCTTATAGTATTTTTACTTCATTTTCAATTATTCTTAGCATTCCTTCTAGTATTTTTAAACATTAACTCTAATTGCACATAGCAAAATTAAATGGTAGATATATTTATTTTATTCTTTATAACATCCACATTTCCACCCGTTGTATTTATATTTAACAGCATATTGCACTGCTTAGTTTTTGAGAAGATTTATGGCCAAGGTCACAAAGAAAGAAAAACAAGGCTAATGCCATTATTTCTTTAGAAAGTTGAAATTAGTTTATAAAAATAGGGTATAAAGAACCAGGCTGTATATTTATTTGAGCTCAACCCTGTCATGAGGGATTTATTAATGTACTTAAAGATAACCCTTGCTTCATTTGAGTATTAAAGTTTGTTGAATACTGAACCTTTTTAAAATACATTGAGTTATTATGATTGTCAATTAGAAGCCTTTTGAGAGCAGTTTTACATTATTTCCCTGTTAAAACCCCTTAGTTACTGTAGCTTATGATCTCTTAAAGGTTTAGCTTGGGATTGTACTTTTCATTTATCTTAGTTTTGAATGATGTTAAAAAACAGTAAGGTACTCACCCATATCCACCCCCACCACCTCCTCTATCTCGTGATCGGTCTCCACCTTGTATTAAAGCATTTATAAATCAACATTTTGCCTCATTACCCTTATAGATATAAACTGGAATTATTCTAAAAAAAAAGAAAAACTATGAATTCCAGTATAATAATGTATAATAGATGGAAATTGAACCATGAACATTAAAAAAAATATAAATTAGATGATTATATAATTTCAAACAAACCTCGTCCACCACCTCCACCACTTCCTCCTCCAAATGAGTTCCTTTGAGGGCCTGCTGATCCTTGCCCATATCCACTTCCCATTTCATATCCACCACCACCACCTCCTCCTCTTCCTCCTCCATAGCCTCCACCACCACCACCAGCATTGCCACCATAGCCTCTGTCATTGCCATATGATCCCTTATTTCCTCCACCACCACTTTTTGCATAACCCCCCTGTTCATAGCCTCCATAAGCCTATACAAATGAATACAAGTTAAATTGAATGATATTTGCAAAATTTTTTATGTTAACCATGATGACGTTACGTCATTGAGGTATAAATAACGAATACCTACTTGTGATTGGTCGTAGTGAGTTGGAGGTGGGTAACCCGTAGCTACACCGGCATCAGCTCCATCAGGCCCATAGCTTCCTCTTGGAGCGCTATACCTGCCGTGGTTTTTATTTGAAAAACAATGAGCTTAACTGATCTAAACGAAAATTCAAATGGGTTTGAATTAAATCGAATTGAATCAAAATAAGGTTGAAAATGTTCAAAAGCAAGTACCCTGCTCTCGATCCACCTCTTCCTCCTCCACCACCATACCCTGCATCGGCATTATCGCCATTGCCATAACCATATTCTGAAAAAAAAACTTATCGTGTATAAGTTTTAAAATTTTATTAAAATATAAAAATGAAAAAACAAACGACTCACGTTTGTTACTCATTTTTAATGATATAATAAAAACCAAGTATCGACTCTAAAGAAGATTATGGCTTCCCAAAGAAGCTCAATAGTGCCTCGATAAAATAGTTTCAAAATTTTGCATTCAAAATATTTTGACAAGTTTGAATTTTATTTTAACAAAAATTTAAAAAAAATCAATAATAAAATATTTTGAATTACTTTGATTCGGAATAAAGCTTAATCAACCAATCAACCAGGAAAGCCGAGTTTCAACGATATAAAGATTTAAACAGAAACGAGTAAAACAAAAAAACGCGCCACATAAACTATATGCATGATAAACAAAAAAAATGATCATAAATCCATAATATTGATTTCGCACTTCATCACAAGTCCACTCCACTCAACTCCGCCGATCTGATCTGGTGTCCACTCAACTGAAACTTCTCGGTTCGATTCCCAAGGAAAGATTTCTGCAGAATATCAATTTTTTATTAAACTTCAAACAAAAAAGTGAAAAATTGAAAAAGATATATCCAAGAAACGCACTTTTCAGTTCAAAATATTTTGTTTAAAGTTTTTCAAAATTATAATTTTACCTTGAGTTCATAAAGCTTGTTCATCTCAAAGCGAAGCTTGTTTAGAATTGCTTTGTTGGGTTCTGCCTTTGTCTGTAACTCTGTCACGCTGTGCTCTTCCTCCTAATGTGGATGATGGCAGTAGTGATGAAGATAGTTATGAAAATGATGATCGTGATAATGATAGTTTTTTTATATTATAATTACCATTTTTAATCTATTATTTTTTGAATAACACTGACCCTCTTCTCTTGAACTTCATTCGACTTGGAATACAGTCTTAACAAAGAGCCCCAATTTCTTTAATTGGTTAATTAAAAATAAATTCTCAAATTTAAAAAATTAATGAGATAAAAAACATTTTTCCAAAACCATCATCCATAACGAATACTATCATTATTAAATGAGTCATCAAACGTGATATGAGGATGCAGCATTTGGAGGATGGCTTGAGAGGCAGCCTGCTTACCCTCCCTTTTGTTACGGCATAACACTTTTGCTTCATGCTTTCCTACCTATCAAGGTAGAATATTTATCTATCTATCAATCAGTCTACCTATCTATCTATCTATCTATCTATCTATCTATCTATCTATCTATCTATCTATCTATCTATCTAATCTTCTATACGCAAACGACATGGCTATAATCGGTACGAACTATGAAGAATTGAATTGTCTTATGAACACAATAGAAAACAATTTGAAAATTTTTGATTTGAAAATAAACATTGACAAAAAAAAAACGAATGACAATATTGCCAAAACAGAAAATCTCCCAAAACAAAGAAGAAGAAGAAGAAGAAGAAGAAAAAGAAGAGTTATCTATCTATCTATCTATCTATCTATCTATCTATCGATCTATCTATCTATCTATCTATCTATCTATCTATCTATCGATCTATCTATCTATCTATCTATCTATCTATCTATCTATCTATCTATCTATCTATCTATCTATCTACACCACATCTACCAACAGTCATAATAAACTCGCTCTTCTGGTGTTTCACAGGTTTGATCATCATCTTCACCTTGGTGTCTCCCAGCCCAAAATTCCTTTATAATAATATTAATAACAATAATAATAAAAAAATATTTGAAAATAATAATAACAACGAAACTACTAGAATAGTAATAGATAAAAAAATTAATAAAAAAAAACAGCAATAACTATCAAAAATTTTCAAAAAATTAAACCAACCTCTGTAGACACTCATTAAGTAGTTGGAATGGCGTGGGATGACCAGCTGTGGTGCATATGTCCAAGAGACGGGGATCCTCTATCTTGACTTCATCAAAGAACTTGTATGGAGGGGTAGATAGATAAACGGATAAACAGACAGATAAATAGATAAAAAGATAGATAAATAAATAGATAGATAGATAAATGGGTAGATAGATAAATAGATACAAACATCATAATCAGTAGGAGCCTTATTATTATTCTTTTCACCATCACCTCCCTTATATATTTCTGGAATCAGAATCTTCAACGTCACTTTTGCTGTTTGTGAGGGTTTAATAACAGAAATAATGAAATTAATAAAAATAATGAAAATAGACATACCAGCTTCTAGCTTGGCTAGCTTCTTACTGCTAGCATATCCGGTTCCATAACTGATATCGTTGATAATGACTGTTGCACTGTAGGGCATCTGAGAATTCTCTGGGGAGTGATGATGATAATGATATGCTTGTTAATGATGAGAATAATTTGAATGATGATAAAAAGATAAATATTTGAATATCCATTGTCCCATCCTTCTTTCACTATCCATAAACCTATCTCTTCTTTACACTAAAGCTACCATCCACCTAACCACTTATCCTCTCACCCACCCGGCCCACCACCATGCACCCACCCACCCACCTAGTTCTACAAACTTATACTTGGGTTGGACCTTAATAGCATGCTGGGCATACTCATGTAGAATGCATACTGCTGACTTTCCAGCGGGATTCAACACAAACTCTGCACAGAAGAGAAAGGAGGTGGTGGTGGAGATACAAAATAATTATCATTTTCATTAAAGATATAATGATAAAAAAAAAGATTCAAAGACCTTTCTTTTTATTGTGGTGGCTCTTATCGTTTTGTACTTGACAGGTTATCAGCTTAGTGGATGGAGCCTGTGAGGTGAGAATAAGTTGATACATCTTGTAGTATCAACCAGTTGAATTATATGAGATATTATTATTATTTTATTATTATTATTACTATTATTATATTCTTTTACTTTCTTTTATCTCATCGCATGAGGGTAAACGTACAATAAATAAATTGATTTTTTAATAAATAATTAACTGATTTTGTAATAAATAATTAACTGATTTTGTAATATATAACTAATTAATCTTGTAATATATGTAAATATTTCAAATCCGGCTCTATCTCCATTATACTGAGGGTGACCAGATGGAAAACAACCTACCAAGCTAGGCCTATCAGCATTCTTTAGTATCTTGTTGTGTTTCCTTCTATCCTTCCACCTTCTAAAGAGTTTGCATTAGTTTTAATGAAAATTAATCTAATAATGATGAAAGTGGTGATGCTAGTCTTAATGGTTACCCTTAACCGATTAGATTAGAGTTCTATCTATCTATCTATCTATCTGATACAGACACAAAATGAGAGTTATTTAAAGGTTTACTTGAATCGGCGTATAGTGATGGTTCTGAATTGAAACAATTTTTGGCAGTATTCTCTGAAGGCCAGTGGGTCTAAAAAAATAACAACAACAATAATAATAAAATAAATAATAAATTTAAAAAAAAGCCACTATCATCATCAGTATCATTCATCCACATCGCTAAAACAAAATATGTAATAACGTGACACAATATGGATTAAAAGAATAACTATTAGCAATAATAATAATATCATTATTATTATTAAATGATTATTATCATCACCTAGACTGTTGATCTTCAGCTGTTCCTCAGCTGATTGCACTTTGACGCCGCTAGATAACTCATCTTTTGCATTATTATCATTATTATTTTTATTATTATTATCGCCAATATTATTATTAATATTATTATTATCATTTATATCTAAGTTACTATTGCTATCATTGTCTTTAGTCATATCATTTAGATTAGTATTACTGCTATTACTTTCCACGGAGAAAGTTGCATTATTATTATTATTATTTCCATTATTGTCATTGGTATTATTTCTATCATTGTCATCAGGCTGTTCAAGGGCCCTCTTGTATTGCAGGCATGGAATGGAACTTATAGGAATGTTATGTTTCTGTAATGATGATAATCAAAAAATTTAAGAATAATAATGAAATGAGGATAATAGCTCATTATATAGGGCCAAAGCAAACAACTAAAGAGCATAAACCCACCCTTGCACTTCCTGCGCCCAAGAAGTATGGCCTGGATAGGGTGCAAACCCTGGTATCCTTATGCAGGTAGATGGGCATACCACTGACGTGAGTCACCACCAGCCATCCCTCAGGAAGGATTTCAAAGAGGTTCTTGCCTTTCTCTGAAAGATTGTGTTGGTTGGTGGTTTTGGGGGGGTTGTGGTGTGGTGAAGTGGTGGTATGATTTTGAAGGTATTGATAAATTTAATATTGAAATCCACTGTAATAAAGTTCACATATTTCCATCATTACTGTGAATCTCTAAAGCTTGTGATAACTCATATACACACAACCATCAGCTGACCAACCAATAAGTAGAACTTTGTCACAGATCTTGGGCAACACAAAATCCTCATCTTCGAAAGGCAATAACAACTTTGCATTGACTGTGGCCTTAGCCTGTTTACACTGTGCCATCTTGGGCATGCCTTTAGAGTTTAGGTGATGATGTGATTGCCATGGAGTGGGGATGATGATGGGATAATAATGGCGATTACAATGAAATGATAATGGTGAATGTTACAATGATGATGGTGGTGTGATGACAATGTGGTGATGATGATAATGAGATTCTGATAGAAATCATATTGGTTGTGTTCTGAGAAGTGGTTTTGTTATTAAAATCTATTTATAAACTCAATTCACTATTTATTATTAGATTTAATATTTTGTATTATTTCACTTGAGTTTAATATTATTATTCTACCTTCATCTAACATAGCATCAATCTCTTCTTGAGCAATATCTTCCTCCTCCTCCTCCTCTTCTTCTTCATCACCATACTCATTCTTATTCCAGACTTGGCTCTGACTAGCATCATCATCACCCCCATCATTAGCTTCTTCCTCTAAGTCATCAACCACATGAAAATCGAAGTTTCCTTTTGAAAAAATACTGTGGGCTGTTGGACTGTTTTGGTTCTCATCATTAGTGTCATCTTCATTGGTATCCTCAGAGATTTGAATAGTTTCAGGCTTTTTTGGCTCAATATTTAGATCTTCTATTTTCTTTTCATGATTTTTGTTAATATCATTTTTTTTCTCATTCTTTGAGTTTTTATTGTAGAAATTTGTATTACTACTATGCAAATTTTTGCTATCATAATTGAGGTTTTTATTAAAAACATTCCTACTATTCAACCTATCCCCAGAAAAAGGGCATTTTCTATGTCTATCAAAATCACATATTTCATTGTTGTCATTATAAAAATAAACTTCATTACTAGAAGAAATGCTTTGGCTGGAACTTTCATTATAAAAATCAATATTTTTTGACTGGGTGTAGGGCAGATAATTTTCTTCTTTATAAAAACTTGTATCTTTTTTTAGTTTTTTAGACTTTTTCATTTGTTTCTCCATTTCTTCTACTGCCTCATTAATCTCTCCCTCCTCAATCTCCCCTATAATGTCGCCATACAAATCGATGTCGTCAGTATCAAACCTACCTTTTTTATATTCTGGCTCTTCTCCACTCATTTTTAGTAACTTTAATGTTTTATATCTTAAGATTAGTTTCTTTATACAATTTTTTATTTAAGGTACTCAAAATCAAAATGAATAATAATCGTATTAGATGAATTTTAGATTTGAAAGTATATTTAGCTAAAAGCTCCAGACGAAAACGTTTGTGCATTAATGATAGGCGAATTATTGGAGAAATTTTCTCAGCTGGTTGAAGTCTTTCTCACAACACCAGCCTTTGCACTAATGCACAACAATTGAATCTTATTTTGTGAATATTGGTTCAACAATTTAATTTAAACAATTCCGACTTCATACAAATCATTTTGAGCAAGGAAATGCAGTATATGTACGATGACTAATAAGCAAAACTGAATGCATATTAAGTAGATTCTTTTTCGCTTTAATACTTCTCAAATAGTATTTTTTTTGATCATTTATTTTCAAAATGATTTATTTGATTGGTAAAACATGAATTTACTGTTGTACACTACTTTGTTATTATACATAGGATTAGCAACAAAACTGAAAGATGTATAAATGGCTTCATGAATATGATTTGAAAAAAATAAAACATAAATTCAAGCGATAAATGAACATTTGATTCAAAAAAAACGGAAGCAAACACTGGTTTACATCGAAAAATGAATATAGGCAAGACTTGGCTACAGAAAGTTTGTGGTACATAATCTTTGTCCAGCTGCCATTTCAAGCTGAAAATTAAATAATTATGATAAAAATATTGAAAATTTTATCAATAAAATAAGTAATAGACTTGTTCTCAATAACCGCTTAAACTATTAATTGAATTTATGACAAGAAAAATTTGGAACAGGTTCTAACTGTCGGTTCGACATGGAGTCAAAGCCGATAGCTCCACTACTTGTAATATATGAACAATAAAATTAATGAAATCAATTAAATTACAATTTTTTCTCGTTTTAGTTAAATATGAAAACTTTTTTGAAGTTGTGTTTGAATATTAGCAGCTATCTCGAAGATTGCTGTGGGTATAACGTAAAACAATTGAGCCCCTACTACCGGGATATGGTATTCAGAAGAGGTAAAAATCACCATTCAATGAAGGAAAAAATAATAATTTGAAAACAAACTTGAATTCTTTTACATCTGAAGTTGTTCATTCTCATAGAATCTTCTTTTTTCCTAGCTAGAACTTCTTTAGCTTTTTGTTTGAATTCCTTTGTATCATAATAACTTTTGACTTCTGGCTTTTTTTGAGTCATTTGCTTTTTGACGTGTCTGTCTTGAGGAAAATAGCGATTAATACATATTCTCAACAAAAACTTATTATTTTAATTAAATTAACTTTGAACGTATACTTCTGATGCAGTCAGCAGTTGGTAGCCTCTGATTGAACGGCTCGATGTTCGACTCATGATGTGTGGCCATGTAGGAAGTGCTATAAATAGACCAATTTTTAATTTAACTAACTTTCAACCATTAATTTATGTCTACTTAGCTTGACATCCTGTAAAACTTATTGCAAAACTCGTCGCCTACTCAAATAGTCAAAGATTTAAGCAAATACCTGCCCATTTCTACCTAAATAAAACTTTTGATTTGTTATAAATTTACAGTTCAGCAAGCGTTTGGAAAAAAAATTTAAGCACTAAACTAATTCCATGTCATTTTGATAACATAATTGATAGAATAATTAATAGAATAGTTTACTACTAATGATTTATGATAAGGTTGTACTTATCGGAAATTTTAGTTTTTTTAAATAAATTTATCAAAAATTCCTCATAAAAAATTGAAAATAAAAGTTGATCAAATAATGGGTTATTAATGAGTGTATAGATGAATTACAGGTGTCAATATATTATGGTTGAAATCACCTCCAAAAATGCTTCGCAGCTTCACAATCATTTGGTCTTCCCCGGTCAAAGAGTAAAAACTGCAGATTTTCTGTTTGTAGTATGTTTTATGATTGATAACCTCCTTGATTAAGATAGGAATAATTTAGTTGAAAAGAATTTTAAAAAAATATATATACACCATCAGTTTTATTCATTTTTTGAACTTCTCTTATCTATTGATATTTCATAAGGAAAGATTTGTGCTTAAAATGTTTCTATTTTATAAATATTTGTTTTTGTTGTTATAGAAACAAAGTTTGTTCTGTGCAACTAAATAAATTATTCAAGTATATTTTTTGTAAAAATTTTTTGAAAAATATTCTGATAATAAAACTTTTAATGTCAACATCTTTCTTTCCACCTTTAGTAACGTAAAACAATGGATTTAAATGCGATCATTTTTATTTTCATTTCTTACTTCTTTGGAAACTTTGCACCAGTTTTGGTTAGAAAATTAAGTCAAAGTTATGAAAATCATAAATAAATATACTATATTATCATATGTTGAATTAATGTATAACAATTTACATGGACTAAATACAATTCCCTTCATCAGGGTCAATATGACGATGTCCGATGCAAATGTGTTTGCCCTTTGAAAGCTCCCACGGTGAATTCCACCGATTTTCCTAGCAGACGAGTTTTTGTCAAGTCATTTCATGATCCTTTATACTGGTTTGACATTTGTAAAACATCGAGAATAATCATAATAATTTTTTAATAATACATATATTTTTGTATGAAAAATCAACTTTTTATCATAACTTTCTAAATTTAAAGTAACATATGAAAATAAATTCACTTTTTATTCAAATAAACTTGAAGCAAATGTGAAAATGTGCTGCCGGTGGAGATGCAGACAGAAAAGTTCTGCACTCGTTGTGATTGTCAGTGGCAACGTAGAAACACTGGCACTATCAAAGTTTTTATTCTTTAAACATGAATCTTTGAAAAGAAATTTAAAATATCAAGGCATTTATAGACTTGTGTTTAACATCATCAATCTTTACTTTTGTTTTTAGCTAATTTTCTTTTATCCATTTCAATAAAAATCCTAAAATTTCACATCACAAAACACCCCCAATCTCCAAACACAACAAAACCCAACCCACAGGTGATAGTGATAATGATAGTATGTATGATCTCTCTACTGTTGATATACATGGTGTTCCTCATCTGCCTGGATCCTCTTCTCAACTGGAAACAACGCACCCAATATGAACCTCAGATTGATACTGTATGTATCGTGTTTTTGTAGCTGTAAGCTTTGTGTGTGTTATAGTAATGAATGATTTTTTTTTAAATGAATTAACAATCAGGGAATTTCAAAGGGTGGTTAAGATTACCAAGTTTCCCACAGTACTATTTACCCTGCAAAACCTCTCAAAGCACTAATCTATATAAAAATAACCACCATTAAAAATCAACCCTAACAAAACCTCAATACATAGGCCTCAACAAGTGAAACAAGATCAAGATCAAGTAGGTTAGTGCCACCACTGCAAGAAGAAATAGACCAAACCAATGTCTTTGGCACATCACGACAACGTCCAGGGGTGATATGGAGGGTGAAGGAGGAGATGAAGAAAGTTCAGGGAGAGCAGGAAAAGTGGATGGATACTGTGGAAGAACAAAGGAGACATGTATATGATAAACACAGCTTCCTTAACTGATCTTTGGGACATCTGGCTCACAGTCACATCTGATTCTGTGTTTATTTCATCAAGCATGGTCAATAAATGGTATATAAATAACGGTTTTAAACATAAATTGAAAGTTTAACATTAATTTAAGCATATTATATCGTTTGTTTTTAGCTATAACTGACATTATCTGTATACAAATTCTATTTGTTGAAGCTTCACTGATAATATTAATTGGTTGTAACAACCATTTTTTATCTATATCTCCTAATATCATTTAGACGAATCAGTTATCAAACACTGACTACAAAATTGCTAATTGGCTATTAATTTTATGGCAACAATTTATCTATTGGGGACGTGGAATAGCCTTAATCAAATATTAAGTTAAAAAAAACAGAGTATTTATTCAAAAAAGTCATGAAGCTTCTTGTAAGTCTAACTTACATTATCGAATGATGACTTGTTAGTCTTACGAAAAGCTTTATGACTTTTGAATAAATTGTTTTTTTAACTTATAATTCATCCATTATTTAAATAAACTAATTGTAAATAGATATTTAATATCGAATTTTTCAAAGCACTCATAATTATCTATTTGAAAGCATTCCCCGTAGTGATTAGCTTATTACTATTATTTGTCACTGTAATAATTATTATTGATATTATACTCTGACACTGTTATTTAGTTTTTTTGATGACTTTTGTTTAGTCTTTGTGTCCCAGATTAGCGGGATTGATTTTTAGTTTATTTTTTAATAAGTGTCACGATTTATAATAAAAAATTGTCTAGATTGGCTTTTTTAAACTATTCGTTGGCGTTTTAGTCCAGTATACTGGCTAATCAAGCACTTTGTTCATTTTTCAATATATTTATTTACTTATTAATGATGGTGACCTTAAAACACTGACTGTTAAGTACATTTTGAATTTTATTCACCCAAATAGGATAATAAAATTATTGACAAATGAAGTATAGAAAATAAATATAATGATACATGGGAATATTTTCAAACAAACCTTCAGAACCACGTGGTGGTAAAATAAGCCAAAATCAAAACTCTATATAATTTATTTAATTTTATAATTAAGCGTTAATTCAGTTCAAAAGCATCTTAACAAATACTATTCAGTCATATGATCGGTTAAATATACATAAGAACAACTCTCATCTATCACCATAACACCAAGGAAATGGAGGAGGGTATATTAACTATATCAGTGTTGAATAATACGGCTAATTGAGGGTCCCGCGACAGCCTTGGGCGCCGCAGAGACACGGTATTTTGTCGTCTTCGTAGGGGAACTTGTAATCGTAAGTGATTTCTTCATTCACCTCTATTTCCCGCCTCGAGTAGATGACGATGCGTGAAGTGCCGTCCACGCTAACGATACGGGCACAGCAGTTGGGCTGGAGGTGAGTTACCATAATGATATTTTGTTTTTTTTTATAATTTTAAATACAATATGTATAACATTAAAATAATTTTCAATAAATATAATTAATCACTAAACGTTAGCTCATATTGCACATATTGAAATATATGCATCCTTATAACGATGAAGAGCTATAGACATTAATATAACTGCAACAAACCCCCATAACACTGTCCCTATACGACCACAACTCACATTGCAAGAATGGTTGATGAAGCGAGCCAGGTTCCCCATCTTGGTAGCATCGACAATGTTGTTGGCGTCGATCCTGAACAAATAACTAGAACCACCTAACCCTTCCTTCTCATAGCGCCTTTCCCGCAAGTCTGCTACTGACTGCCTCACAGTCTCGCCCACATACTCAATCACAAACTCGCCCTCGGAGATGGGCTCCATGGCAAAAAGACCCCAGTCGTGAATGCGGCTCCTTGTGAACTTCAAGTGTTTCTTACGCAACTGGTTGGCGTTGTGTGGTTGTTGTTAGAGTGACGTTGAAGAGGTTAGTGTTGTGGGGTTGTTGTTAGAGTGACGTTGTGGAGGTTGGCGTTGTGTGGTTGTTTTTAGGGTGACGTTGTGAAGGTTGGTGTTGTGGGACAGTTGTTAGGGTGATGTTGTGGAGGTTGGCGTTGTGGGATTGTTGTTGGGGTGACGTTGCGGAGGTTGGTGTTGTGGAGTTGTTGTTAGGGTGACGTTGCGGAGGTTGGTGTTGGGAAATATTTAATATTGAAAAATATACACATGACAAAAATCAATAAACACTGGGAATATTTAACTGAGCTATTTTCCTACATAAAAACAAAAAGCTTATCCTACATACTGAAAAAAACAAAAATACAGAACAACCAAACCTTGAGTTGGTTAAACTTGAGTAGGTCGGTGGGTTCGAGGTTGAAAGAGATTAGGGTCTGCAGCCTCCTACCTTCCATTCTAGCCTGCCTGGTCTGTTGAGCCCTCTTCTTCAGCACCAGCTCCAAAGATGCCTCGGTGGAGGCTAGGTTCGAAGCGGATGAACTTTTCGGGGTGAGTAATTGCACATGATTGTTGGAGGTGGTGTTATCTTCGTTGTTGTCGGAATGCAGTTCAGTTCCTTGTATTGATCTTAAATATCTCTTTGTTTGGTGACTTACTTTGTAGTACCCCTCTGTTCGACAAGAACCTGTGTTGTTTTATTGATACATTGTAATTATAAGCATTTTTTTAACTATTCCACAATGGTTGAGCAAAACATCATAAATTTAATAATGGTTTATTAAATAAACTTTTACTACTGAACCATCAACATCATCATAATCACTTCCACCAACATCATCATAATCACCTCTCTCACCCAATACCACCCTTACTACACACAAACCTGTCTTGTGGAACTCCACAACGTCTCTCCTCCTAGTCTTCTTCTTGGGTGATATGATGGGGAAGCCAGCTTGCTTGCTGATTGAGTACTCCCCCCATCTGGTCATCCTCACCCATGCTGGTGCTTCACTATCCTCAATCATCGCCTGTATTAGGGTTGATAATGCTAGCGTGAAAACGGACGCTAAACGATGATGCTGACTGATAACAAAAATAATAATATGAATAGAATAAGAATAGCAATTTATCCTGAAAATAAAAAAGCAACAACAAAATAATAAAAAGAGCAGTAATAAAAATAATAAGAATAATGATAAAAAAATAAAATTAACAAAATAACGCACCTTAAACTGTCTTTCAAGGTACATGGCATCTTCTAGATCGATACACTCAGTCACTATCTTATACAGCACCTTCGTTTCTGCCGTGAAGTCTCTCTTCTTGAACTTTGGCGCCTTCGTCGCTACTGCCGCTACAGCTCCTGGTAGAAGGTTTGCTAGCTCTCTGGAAGCTTTGCTTGTGTTTGATGAACGCTGGAGTTTTGATTTTTTGTTCTTTGGTATGTCGTCTGTGACGCTTAGTTTTCTTTTCTTTTTTTTTAGTTCTTCGAACTTTTCTATTTTCATTTCTTTTTCTGATGAATGATATTCACCTTCTTCTTCTTCGTCTTCATCTTCAACGTTCTTCGTTGTCTCTTTCATTTCTACATCGAACTCACAAGCTATATTGGGTACATACTCCCTCACAAAACGACCCCCATTAACATCAACCACACCTTTCACCATCCCTCCACCCCCCATATCCTTCTCGACATACGAAACTCCATTCACAAACACTTCATCGGGAGTGGAGTAATTATCATAAACATCATCACACACAACCTTCGACCTTTTGAGTTCATCGGAGTTCAAGAAGAAGTGAGCAATCGAGAAACAGTAACTGTGTTCACAGTACAAGTTGCTAGCAACAAGACGCACCTTATCTGTTTCATTGACACACGCATCTACCGAAGCCACTCTCATAACTTCACCACCACCCACCTCCTCAGCACCCCCATCATCTATCCCCACAGTCTCACAACCAGAAGAATCATAAGAATCGTGAGGCAGAGAAGAAAAGCGCTTTTTGGGCCTCCTTCCTTTCTTACTCTTCACCTCTAAACTATGATGTAAAGGGTATTTATGATCCATCTCTATCAACTTCACTCTATGTAGTACTTCTTTACTTTCCACCATCCCCACATCCTTCCTTCCCTTATTATCCACCTTCATTCCGCCATCGGTGCTATGGTTTGCAGGTTCTTGCTTCAAGTCATTAGTTGCAGGTTCTAGGCCGCTATCGACCTTCTTGTGAGAAAGGCTGGACGCCACACTCGACAACAACTCTAAGTAGTCGATGTAGTAATCGTTGTTGCTTAGTGGGCTGTTCTTGGTGTTGATCTGTTTGCTCTTTTGCTCAACGAGGCTGTTGGTGTTATAGTATTAATAATAATAATAATAGAATAATATTAACAATAAGATTAATAATGATGACACCAAAAATTATAATAACGCCAAGTACATTCAATAATTATAATTAAAAGCATCACTGGGACCTTTTGCTGTCGTCCACGTCAACGCTGTTGTCTTCGTCAATATCATTGTTTATGCGCACATTCGACTTATCCGATATCTTTTTAGTTGTCTTACTTTTATAACTATTCTTTCGTTGTCTTTTGTAAGCGTTTCCCGCCACAAAGTCGTCATCGTCGTCATTTATGCTGTTGTATCTATGTTTTTTAACTTCCTTTTTATCGGCCGGTTTTTGTTTTTTCTGTTTCACCATCGCTTTGTGTTTTTTACTGACGTAATCCTCAAAATCGTTGTCTTTCTTGGCTTTTTGGCCGCCATTTTTTACGCCTTTTGTTTCGCTTATCACTGGTTTTGTTTCTTTGGCTGAAGAGTAGGAAATTAAATTTAATTATATGAATTTCTTTGTGAATAAAAATTTAAATTCATTTCCATTTAGATCCATATATATTACTATTACAATGATAATAATATTATTAGTAGCAGTAGTAAAGCTAGTATTAATCACACTAAACACTCGCCTTTGTTGACTTCTGCGTCGGAAGAGAGACCGGAAGAGGAGGAAGACAACGAAGATGAGAGGCGTCTCTTATCATCAACATCAACATCACTATCTTCATCAGTCGTGTATATATTACCCAGTTTGGTGCTCGGTTTAACCAAACCTATAACATCTACGTCGGAAACATCATCGTCGTCGTCGTCATCATCGTCAGCAGAGAAGTTATTTTTAGATAGAAGGTATTTATTGTTATTATTCTTACACATCCCTGTTTCTTCTTGGTAATCCCCAATGGAAACTTCAGAATCAGACGATAAGGAAGATTGTGAAGATGGCGACGAATAAACAAACGGAAGTGACCGGTTTTTAATTGCCTTTTTATGGTCTATTTTTATGTTTTCTTTATTCTTTTCGTTCAATTTATTTTTATTTATCATCTTTTCATTATCTTTTTTACTTAAAGATTTTTTATTTTTTTCGCTATTTTTAGTAACATTACTGAATGTTTTTGATTTATTTTTAGCATGCCTTCCTACGTCATCCCTTGATTCTCTCTTCCCCATTCTGTCTCTAACGCCATCTTCGGCATCTGATTAAAAAATATGTTTTAGTTGAAAAAATATTTTTTCAAAATAATAATATTTTTATTAATTACAACGTTAGAACGCGTTTGATAAATGGTATCTATATTTACAACGAACCCACAAAAAAAAGAATATAAAATCATAATAAAATTATTAATCTATTATTGCATCATAATAAAATCATCATCATCATCATCACCAACGCCCTACCTGATGCTTCAGGCGTTCTGGGTCCTTTAAACGTCTTCTTCTTATTTTTTCTCCATTCCTCCTCATCCTCTTCATCCTCACATTCATTCATCCTTCTGTCATTCACAGACCTTCTTTCATTCTCAATATTTCTATCATTAATTCCTTTTTTATCGATTTTTTTGTTTTTCGTTCTTCTGTCATCCCATGATCGTGCGTGGAAGTCTTGTCTGGGAGGTCCGCTTTTTTTCTGTTGATCGATGGAGGAAATGAGTTTTATGAAGGACTAAGACTCATCGAGTATTATTTTTTCCTTGATAAAACGAAAAACACTGATCATCGTTAACAATATTATTATAAAATTTATATAGCACGCCATTTAAAAAAAAATTCATTACTAAATCAAAAACCCCAAAAATAACCATTTATATTCCACATAAAAACAAACCATCAAAAATACTTCAAAACCATTCAAAAACGTCAACCACCCTCAACCTTGAAGGAGGGCAGAGAACTGAGCCAAGTAGAGCCTTTCAGGCCTAGAATGCCTCCTTGTCTCTCGAGGATGGTGCTTAAAGGGTTGGCGATGGGAGCTGCTGGCGCGCTGATGTTGCTGTGAGACAGCGTCTTGCCGATCGACAGACTCGATAACGACTGTTGGTGTGGTGTTGATAGTGGCGGAAGAGTGATAAGTTTGTAATTATCATTAATTTATTGCTATTATTTTGAATTATAAATGTTAATAATCTTGATTTTTTGTGAGCCATAATAAAATAAGAATATTTGAGAACACTAATGATTTTTAATAAAATTTCGCTATTCATCTTAATATTATTATTATTCTTATTAAACGATGAATCACCATATTGTTTTCATTCTTTGAACTCCACCACTGCTCGTAAATGGGGAAGGCGTGCATCTCTGTTAGACGCTTCTTTATGTCCTTCCTCAGTACCTTTAATAATAACAATAATAAGAATGAATACTAATAAATATAAAATAATAGCAAAAATAAGAATTTTTATGTTCCCAGTTTTAAAAAAATAATCAATAAACACACTCTGATAGAAACAAGATGGTACCTCTTTGATCTGGATGGATAATTCCTTTGTGACGTCATGATAATTCTCTTCTAAACTTTTATTGTTTTTCGCGCGCCTTTTTTCGTGCGTGATTTCGTCTTTATGTTGGTCCGCGTGAGTGTACGTGTCCGTAGACGACGGTTCGGGATTTTGAACGGTGATGGTTTGAGCTAGATTGGGGGGCGGTACTTTTTGGTAGAAGGATATGGGGGTAGTGGGGGTGTTGTTGAAGGAGGTGGTGGACTGATATGTGGGGGTGAAGGGTGTATCTAATGGCGTGGTGGGATGCGAGTAAAACGGTGAAAAATGTTTGTGATTAAGATACACAGATGATGATGACGTAACGACGATTTGGGGGCTTGAAAATGGCGAGAGGAGGTGGGGAGGGTCGGTAGGGGAAGGGGGTGGTTGTGGGATAAATTGACTGAGCAGGGCTTGTATACGTGACTCCAAACTTTCGTGGGCGTCTTCCTTGTGCGAAGAGGAGGAAGACAACCTGTGACGTGATGATGATGAGGCCACATCGTTTGTCACCTCAACGGTCTCTGTGGATGTTTTGGAGGAAACTCGACTGGGGAAAAACGAGTTTTTTGTGACATCATCACCATCCTTTCTGTCATCCCTTCTCCTTCCATCTCTCGATCTACCATCAAAACTATCCCTATCATATGAATCTCTATGTTTGCGAGGGTAGTCGTTTTTGTGCCTCCTTTTGTCACTCTTGCTGTATCTCTTCTCGTCTCTGTGGTTTCTGTCTTTTTTATCGTTGTTCATATCCCTCCACCCTCTGTCTTTCATTCTTCTATCATTTCCTCCATCTATTTTTTCATTCCATCTATCCTTACCTCCTTTTTCTAACCATCTCCTACTGTCCTCTCTCCCAAATCTACCTCTTTCCTTCTCGCTTTTCGCCATTTTATTTTTATTATAATCATAACCAGAATCGTTTTTAAATCCATTATTTTTGGCACAATTGTACAATTCATTGTATTTTGTTGAGTTTTTATATTGGCTGTAACTGTTGTACGTTGTAAAACTATTGCTAGATTCGTTTGCACTTTTTCTTCTGTATGACGCAAAAGAGTTTTCAGATGAGATGTTCGGTGTGTTCTTGTGTGTGTTGTGAAAAGAGGTAGAGTGACCAAGACGAGGCTGTTTGGAAACAGGTTGTTGGGTTATATATGAAAATAAATGGAGCAATTTTTAAAAATTTCTTTATTATCAAAACCACATTTAAACTGAAAAGCCCTATTCATAAACCTCATTAAACATTCAAAAACCTAAATAAAACTCGAAACCATTAACACTAAAACTTACTAAAGCTTTAACCCCCCCCTCAACATACCAGCGGCTGGCTAGAAATGCCATTAGTAACGGTTGGAACTTTGATAATATTTTTATCTGCATTTTCATTGCATGCCTGTAATGAAACCGGATGAAACTCAGATCTTTTAGTGTCAGTCAGCAGCTCTCTGTAGGTGCGTTCTTTTTCCAGACCTTTGTGAAGTGGTGTATTTGCTTGTCAATATAATCTTATCAACTTTTGAATTCTATTGTTTCCAAAAAAAACCTAATTTAAAAAAACAACTAACACAAAAAAAACTAACACACAGGCAACCAATAACTAACACAGCCATACAGCTAGCCACTATCAAACAAAAACATCAGGAAACAACACACACACACACACACACACACACAACACAAAGACCCAAACCTTTCTCATCAAGCACCACGTTCATGATGTTACCCATGCATGGAGTCTTATGCAGCTTCTCCACACACTTCTGAGCTGATGAACTTTTCTCAAACACCACCTGACCATCGATATGTAT
The DNA here is from genome assembly GCA_964035795.1 of Pterobdella sp. o SKG-2022. Lineage (NCBI taxonomy): Eukaryota > Metazoa > Annelida > Clitellata > Hirudinida > Piscicolidae > Pterobdella > Pterobdella occidentalis. The sequence goes on along the minus strand of OZ038325.1, from coordinate 7,917,883 downwards.
ATAGTTGATTTTATTAATACTGACTTGAAAATACAAGATCATGGAGAGAAAACTAATCTTATTCAAGAGGAAAGAATATATATAAAAAGTTTTAGCAACAATTAATATTGAAGAATATAATAAAATATAATGATATCATTATACAATAGAATAATAGTTTATTCCTGCAACACCAAGCATGAACATTGAGATCACAAACTGACAGTGGCTAGACCAAGGTGTGCCTTGGAGACAGGGTGGTAATAGATGTGGTGGTAGTGGATAGGTCCATAAGGAGAACACATGGAAGTAAGGAAAGAGAGATTGACGTTATTGTTGAGGTTGCTGAATGTAACTTGTTTGGGTCGTAGTGGCAGCATATAGTTTTGGTCGACCTGTGTTGTTATCAATGGTTTAACTGGTAGATAGTGGTGTAATTTCAATGATTGGATTGTTATGTAGAGAAATTTATTTTTTTTTAAAGTTTGAGTGTATGTTATGAAAAAAGAATTTCTACGAACCACAAACTCTGGCACTTTGAGCTCTATAATGGCTTTCTTGAATCCCAGTCGAGCCATCCGAGGCCGAGGATCCACCATATCTAACAATCTTTTTTCCTGTGAAAATATTGAAAAAAATTTGATTTTTGAGGTTATATCGCAGACAATAAATACAATTATTTTGAAAAAAAAATTATAGTAATATGAAAATCAAAATTAATTTTTATTTCAAGTCTTAAAATATTTTTAAAAATTTAAAGTGATATTGAAAAGCTATGGTGAAAATATGAATACCGTAGGTAGAACACCATATCGGTAGACAGGTTCAGAAACTCTGGTCAAAAAAGGATCTTCTATCAGTTTGAAGTCTCTTGTCCCATCCATTGTTTTGATGTTGTGATTCACTTTTTGAAGAATTATGTATTTTAGGATTTTATAAAATTGAATTTTTGTATTCAGCTTCAAATGGCAATCTTCTAAATAAGGCATTTGAATTGAATTTTCAAATGATCTGAGTGAATGCAAAAAATGAAATAGTATTAGAAAACATTAAAAAAAGTTTTACTTTAATAGAGTAAATGCCGTAATCTTGGAAATAATGACTTTAAAGAGATTGACTCATTTTTAAAAGTTTTGAAATTCTCAAAATTTTTTAATCCATACTTTTATATAAAAGTTTATACAACGTTTTATATATAATTGTATGATTTTCGCGGAACTAATGTTTTACCACTTTTTACGAGATTTGTAAAAAATTTCACAAAAGTAAGTTTTAAACTTATCGGTAATAAGATTATGACTTAGCGAGAACAATCGCTAAGTTATTTTTTCAAAAAAACTTATTTAGAAAGAGAAAAATCGAAGATTAGTCTTCGAGATAAATATCAACAAACACAGCATCCATATTTAATGAAAGCGATACACAATCTTTTATAACATTTATTTAATTTAAAATCATTATTTATAAAATTGAAAAAGTTAATGTTTTAATTTATTCAAATTTTCTACTAAATCACTCTTTTTGCTTTTTTTCGGTTGGTCTGCAATAAAAAATTTGTCTTAATTCATTATAGTAAAATATTAACAAATTTATAAATAGTATATTACAAAATTGAAGAAAAAAATTATATTTAATTAACTTAATCAAAATTTTCATTGCTCAAAAATTACCAGGATTATATTTTTCAGCGGTTCGTTTTCTAATTTTTTGTACATCTTCATTGGCAGACGAACTTTTACAATATTGAAGATTCAGTCTTCTACCATACAATGCGGTATTATGGCAAAGTTGATTGAAAGTTCTCTGTTGAAAATTTTATTATAAAAAATTTATATTATGTTTATCTCATATCAACTTAATGAAAATATTTAAAAAAGTAATTAAAATATATATAAAAAAATAACAATCAAAATCTTAAAAATAATTTTTTTAATGATCAAACATAACTATAATCAAACCTTGGCGCAAGTTTTGTTAACAAATTCGACAAAAGCAAAACCCCGATGGGTGTTGGAACCAGTGTTATCATCTGAGGTTTTCTTTGGTAGTCTTATGGCTTTCACGCCTGTGAACACGCTAAATAAGGATGAATATAAAATAATCTTTTTTTATCTTGTTTATTCAGAAATAAAAAATAATTTAGAGTTTAAAATTAGGAAACATTATTCTAATTATGAAATTTTATCAGAACATGGCCAGCCAACCTGAGTAACTGTTTGAGGTCCTTTTCAGAAGCTTCGAAGGGCACATTCCTCATGATGATCTTGTTACTTATCCCTTTGTCTGTATTTTTCTTCTTTCTGTTCCTGAAATATTGAATATTTGTAGTGTGCACGTGAATTATGAATTTATTCTATAAATAATTAATCTGGTTAGTATAATTGAAATCTGAAGATCTATAATGAAAGATTTAAAAAATATTGTATAAAAAAGTAGAAACAAAAATAAATAGTAAACTTACTTTTTGAGTTTATTTTCAATTTTTTTAGCCGCCAATGAAGCGTCTTTAACCAGCCTATCAGAAACTTTCAGCTCTATCACATTATCCTTGAATGATGACTTTTGGCGGGCTCTTACAAAGTTTTCAGCCTGATCTGTAGTTCCCCATTCAATAAATCCAGAACTGGCTGAAATAATAGTTTTCTATTATATAAAAATTCATTTATTTTGTATTATAACTATGTGGCCCAAAAACTTCTAAAGATTATGCCACTATATTCACACTCGTAATTTTATTGTATTATAATAACATGGTATGAAATTTATCAATAATCAGTAACGTCGATATTATGAGAAAATTTAGTACATTTATTAACCGAAAATAGGTAGAATTTTCGGTAAGTATAGTCTTACCATAGTACGTTACCATAATGCTAAGATGCCTCTAAAAAGCTATGGTATAAAATTCCATTAAAGATTGATTTAATGATTAATTAAAGCTGCAAACCTTCATTGCCACTGGTTCCACGGGCCTTTATCAATGTGACACTTACGATGCTACCATACTCTTTAAACTCCTACAACCATTATGAATAAACATTATATGTCAATTCTTTAATCCCAGAAAAAACCCAAAAGAATAAATTTCCTTTAAAACCTAGGATATTACTTAGTATTGAAAAGTAAAGACACAAACACAAAGTATTTATTAAATGACACGAAGCTTTTCGTAATGCTAGCTTACATTATCAAGTGATAATCCTTACTATTTGGTCTAACATAACTTTTTACTTAACAAACTCTATATATATACACAATTATTCCCTCACTAATCTAGAGGACAAAAACCTTAAACGATGATGATGATACACAAAAGTATGATCTATAACTCATGATGACATAGAAAGAAACGTGTGAAAACAACGATAAAACAAGCGCCCACCTTTTTGATATCTTCTTCAGTCACATTAGCAGGCATATTCCTGAAAAAAACACTTCGCCTAGGCTCTGATAAATTTACTTCCTCTTCCTCCTCCTCCTCCTCATCATCACTTTCATCATCTTCATTTTCGTCTTCTTCTTCTTCGCTTGTTTCTTCTTTATCGTCATCTTTTTCTTTTTTTTTAGCGTCTTCCGTTGAAAATTCCTGAAGTTATGAATTTATATAAGAAAAGATAAATGAACAAGTGATGTGAATAACATCTAAAAACTCAATAAAGTTTATGTAAATTTAAACCTACGAGATTATCTGTCTTGGAATCTTTTTTCGATTTCTTATCTTTTTTGAAAATGTCCATTGGGGCTTTTTCAAGATATAGAGGAAGATGTTTGAACTGAAATATTAAATATAAAGCATAATAACCAGCCAACATAAAATATCCTTATAAATTATTTCGTATATTTGATATAAATAAAATATTTAAACAAAATATTCTTAAAAAACTATCGTGTAAATGAGATTAAACACCATACCCGAGTATAAGCCAGAGTTTTAAATGCAGTTGCTGCGTCTATGGGATTTGAAAACTCAACTATGGCTGTCAAGCCATTAGGAGGTAAAATAATTCTTTTAATAGCTTGACTAAATTTTTGAAAGACTGTTTCTAATTCTTCGATTTTTGTATAGGCAGGTAGGTGCTTGGCCAATAGAACTGTTTGACTTCTCAGAGCTGAGGGCTGATTTGACAAAAAATGTAATCCATTATTCATAATGTAATACATAATATGTCTAAATATAATATAAAAAAATGATATTTTTTTCCAATAAACCAAAATTAGAAATTCACAACCATCCATCTACTCACAACCACACATCCCCTCCACAACCACTTATCCACTCCACAACCATCACACCACCTGACTGAACGAATCCAAAGACACTCCATTATTGAGCAAGAACTTCCTGGTTTCATTCACAATCCTTGTCTGCTCTAAAGCCAGATGAGCCGCCACACTCACATCACTATCCTGTGGTTTTATAATCATTACAAACATTTATAAACACCTGAAATAGAAAATTTATATTAAAGAAATAAAAAGTATTAAAAATCATCACCATCATCATCAACAATTAGGTAAGTCAACCAACATCAATCAAATACAGAAATAACCTACATGCATCAAAAGATCATGTTTAGAGACATCATTTTTCTTAGCAACCACATCCGCTACCGCATCTCCTCCCACAAACAAACTATTCCAGCTCTTGACACTTCCATGTTAGAGGTGGTAATACATAATTAACAGATAATTAACTATGGTGACATAAAATAAAGTTACTCCCATTCAAGCCATGCTAAGATGGAAACGGACGTAAAATGATGAAGATGATAAAATGAGGTTACTACTAAACAAATGGATAGATTTTGAAAGAAAAAAACGAACTGTAAGAATATAAGTTTAAAAAATACAATAAAATTACGAGTATGATTATAGTGGCATAAAAATTGGTTTTTTGATTAATTGATATCATATATCAATTCTAGACAGATAAAGCTTACTTTGAAGCTGATAACTTTTTCAAGATCTGCTTCTTCTTGTTGTTGAAAGGTAGACTGTCTAGTGATACAATTGAGAATATAACCAGCATAATAAAGATTAATATATTGAAGTGTTATATATATCAATTAACTTATTTAAACTCCAGTTTCCTTTATCAAGTGCTACAACTGTTAAACGTGAAATCTTATTATTATTCATAGAGAAATTCTAAAATTTTTACTAATAAATCGTCTAAAATGCTTACTCTACTGATGAACACAATTAAAAGCATTGATAAAAACAATTAATCTCACCAAGGTCTTCATGATTTTCTTCTCTCCTGGCTTTTCCCCCTAGTATATGCAACATTCTCCCCTGAGCAAAAATGATGGAATGAAAATATAGAGAATATCTATTTTATTTCTATTTACTACTAATATATGATTTTTTTACTGAATTATCTTAGTTTTCGTTAAAAATTTAATATAAAAAATAAAATAATAATAATAACAATAATAACAAAATAATAAAAACTAATATTAAAAGGCCAAAAATCTAATGGTTTCAACCTGAAAGATAGTACCATCCAACTCATTGTAGGCTTTTAAGGCATTTTCAGGTAAGACATAACTAACAAGACAGAAGCCTTTGGATTTGTTTTCGTTGTATTTGTCTATTTGTAGTTGTACCTCTAACTCCCCTATTGAGTTTTGTTATTGGTTGTGTTAGAATATTAAATAATAATGATATTAGAAGATGGTTCAACTAACTAACTAACTAACTAACTAACTAACTAACTAACTAACTAACTAACTAACTAACTAACTAACTAACTAACTAACTAACTAACTAACTAAGCAACCAACTAATATGCCAACCATATTTGTTGAAGTGCTCTTCCAACTCATCTGTAGTGGCACAGTAGGGCAAGTTCTTTACGAACAACCTCCCTGTCTGAAAGTTGTTTTAAAGTCAGGGGTGAGCAAATGGCAGGCATACTTACTTAATTTAAATATACAATTTATTAATTTCCAAAAATATATATCTTTTCACCTCTGATATCAGTTCTCTTTCTTTATTTTTGTCCTTTGTGCAAGAAAATGACAGAAATTAATCATAAAAAAGATAGATAGATG